>JAUDYJ010000002.1:274593738-274923738 GCA_030761175.1 Masticophis lateralis | reverse complement strand
TAAATTTTGAGCTCAATTGTGGTCGTAGGTTGAGGACTACCTCTATTCCTGGGGAGAGGAAATACATATGGATAAAATTACAGGTAGTTCTCGAGTTACGATCCCAACTGAGCCCCAAATTTTTGTGTGAGAACCGGCAAGCATCTCCCGTGTCTACCATTTTGTGAGAGCACCCACAACTTCCTCTCAACATTTTAGCTAGCCAATCTATGGGGGAAGAACGAACGCTTCAACATCTCATTTCACTAAGTGAAATGTTGAACAAAAGCAAGTAAAAACACCTTTGTCCTCAAAACTAATATTATTTTCTACCACATTTGGTGTGTTGTGGTCTCTTGTTGTTGTTTACTGTTATTGTTTTATAGAGGCACATTTATTTCAATAAAGCCCATGTATTGGCCATGAGCCCGGTAGACCTACAAGGTTAATAGCATGAACTACCAACCTAGGACTTGATTAATGACCTATTTCCTGGCACTCACTGGAAGAATTCTCCGCAGTTTACACAAACCTTGTAAAGTTGCCAAAGATTAAGACAAGACAGATAATTGGGTTGTTTGTACATCCACCGCATTGTAGATCCTTCCTCCTGTTTTGGTTCTTCTGCTTCATGAGACAAATCAAGGCTCTCTTGAACCGTCAACAACGGATAGATTCCAATCAATCACCATAGAGCAGGGGGTCTGGAAAAGGTTAGCCATCATTACCCTATACCAGTGATGGCTAACCTTTTTGCCGTCGTGTGCCAAAAGCAGGGGGAGCCCAGGGGGGGGGGTGTTTGCGCGCAAGCGTGCCCGCACTCATAATTGAATGCCCCCCTGCCCTCTGCCCCCCCCGCACATGTGCATGTGACCCCTCCACACTCCCCTCGCTTTTGGCACGCAACGGCAAAAAGGTTACCAGTGGGCCCAGTAGACCCGTTTTTCGCCCTCCCCAGGCTCCAGAGGCTTTCTTGGAGCCTGGGGAGGACAAAAACGGCCTTTCCCACTCTCCCAGAGGCCCTCCACAGGCCGGAAACAGTCCATTTCCTGACTTCCGGTTGGCCCAAAAGGCCCGAAACCCAGCTGGCCGGTGTCCGTGTGGACGCTGTAGTTGAGCTAGGGCAATGCTTGCGTGCCCACAGATATAGCTCCATAGATTTACCATCACAGCCCTATACCATTTCAGATAGCTGGAATGTCCAGTCTTTTTCTTCCAGATGTTTTGGGATCACTATCTGTAGTAAGCTGTGAGTAGGACAGGAATGTTTTTTTTTTAATTGAAATGTTTTACAAACAAAAAATAACATTTTTCTTCCCCCCCACCCACCTTCCCACCTCCCCTTACCCCCCCTTCCCTCCTCCTCCCTCCCCCCTCCCCGACTTCCCAGAGCAGAGTACAAGGTATTAGAGAAAAAAAAGAAAAACAGTTATAAACTAAATTAACCTACCCGTCCATAAACTAACCCCCCCAAAAAAGAAACCTTAACTCCCTTATAGATAACCCAAATTATCGTTACACTCATGCATACGCAATTTGATATCTTCTTGTCTTGTATTTGTTTTGAACATAGTCTATCCATTTTTTCCACTCCAAAATGTATTTCTCTTGCGTATGATCCTTCAAGTATGCTGAGATCTTCGCCGTTTCAGCTAAATGTGTTACTTTCAATGTCCATTCTTCTATAGTAGGCACAAAGTCTTTCTTCCAGTATTGAGCTACCAACAGCCTAGCTGCTGATATAAAGTTTAAAATCAATTTAGTCTCTAGTACTGTACAATCAGTTATTATACCCAATAAGAACAACTGTGGAGTAAATTTCAGTCTTTTTTTCAAAATAGTAACACAGGAATGTTGTGATGCCATCAAAGAGATTTTTAAGCTCCCGAAGGTGCTTTTTCCAAGATGTTTCGCTTCTCATCCAAGAAGCTTCTTTAGTCAGAACGGAAGAAGCTTCTTGGATGAGAAGCGAAACGTCTTCATGCAAAACAAAGGAAGTCCAGTTGCCCCTTGGAAAAACACCTTTGGGACAACCATGACCTCGATGACCGAGAATCTCCATAGAGATTTTTAAGTTGTTTCTCCTTAGGTTTTGAGATGACCTTAGTTTGATGTTTTCCTCCATTCCTTCAAAATGAAAATGTGGGGTCCTCGGTATTCTGTGAGCCTGGCTGCTTCCTTGCAGATGCTTCATTACTCAAACAAGGTAACAACATCGGAGCACTGATAACGTTACCTAGTATGGTAACAAAACGCCTGCAATATTCTCATTTCTTATTTATTTATTTATTTATGTGATTTATATGCCGCCATTCTCCCCAAGGACTCAGGGCGGCTTACAAAAACAATCATGAATACAAATCACAATAAACACAATTAAAACACATTAAAATCCATTAAAATCATTCTAAAAAAGACTATATAACCCCACGATCGTAATGTTCATTAAACAGCCATGTCTTTAATCCCTGGCGGAAGGAGAGGAGGTCGGGGGCCATCGTGAAGTCGGTGGGAAGACTATTCCAGAGGGTCGGGGCTCCGACAGAGAAAGCCCTCCCCCTGGGGGCCGCCAGCCGACATTGCTTGGCTGATGGCACCCGGAGGAGGCCCACTCTATGGGAGCGCACTGGACGGTGGGAGGAAGGCAGGAGGTGGTCCTGTAAGTACCCCGGGCCTAAGCCATGTAGGGCTTTATAGGTTAAAACCAGCACCTTGAAACGAACCCGGAGAACAACCGGTAGCCAGTGCAGCCCACGCAGGAGAGGTGTAACACGGGAGTAACGAGAAGCCTTCGTAACTACCTGCGCGGCCGCATTCTGGACTAACTGGAGTCTCCTGATATGTCCCAAGGGCAGCCCCATGTAGAGGGTGTTACAGTAATCCAACCGAGAAGTAACCAGGGCATGGGTGACCGTGGTGAGGGCATCTCGGTCCAAAAAAGGATACAACTGGCGTACAAGACGTACTTGCGCGAAGGCCCCCCTGGTTACGGCCATCAGATGGTCATTCAACGATAGCCAAGAATCCAGGAGGACACACAGATTGCGATTCTTTAAATGAAGATGTGGTGGACGTTATCCTTCCAGATCTTGGTGGTTTGCTGGAGAGACAATTTAGGGTTGGAAGCCAGTTGTGACTTGTGGTCTTGAGTCACACACAGTGTAGCGCATCCATACTCAACTCTTCCATCAAGACAAAAGCTGCCGAAAGGGGAGCCTATACCAAAAAAAAGCTAACACAATCTTTGGTTGTATAAACAGAGGCATAGAATCAAAATCACGTGAAGGATTAGTACCACTTTATAAAGCCTTAGTAAGACCACACCTGGAATACCACATCCAGTTTTGGTCACCACATTACAAAAAAGATGTTGAGACTGTCAGAGTGGCAATCAGCCCCGTTACCATCCTGGAGTAATTACCCTCAATTAGAGGTGAGTCGTGGCTTTTTTTCTTCAGTATACTTTGCAAGAAAATGAACCGAAGTACATTCTAATGAAAAACTCATATTTATTTGTAAAGAAATTTAAAAAAAAAATCTTACTAACCTAATTAAGTTACATCTTGGAAGCTTTCCTGGCTACCTCTTTTGGCAGGAGAACAAAGAAAAGTTTTAGAGAAGAAGAAAGGAATGTAGACATGTGCAGTAGTTACTGATAAGAGTCTGGCAAACTACCGTAAGTCTGAGAGTCCAAAAATAAGAGCTCAGCTGGTAAATACAAAAACGCAGTGACAGAGACTTT
This sequence comes from Masticophis lateralis, assembly GCA_030761175.1. Lineage (NCBI taxonomy): Eukaryota > Metazoa > Chordata > Lepidosauria > Squamata > Colubridae > Masticophis > Masticophis lateralis. The sequence continues at coordinate 274,920,017 of JAUDYJ010000002.1, read as the reverse complement.
GGAAAAAGGACAAAGAAGAGCAACTAAGAAGATTAAAGGAGACTAAAACATACGAAGAATGGTTGCAGGATTTGGGGTTGGCCAGTCTAGAGAAAAGAAGGGCTAGGGGGGGACATGATAGCAGTCTTCCAGTATTTGAGGGGCTGCCACAAAGAAGAGGGGTGGGGTCAATTTATTCTCCAAAGCATCAGAGGGCAAGACAAGAAACTATGGATGGAAACTAATCAAGGAGAGAAGCAACCAGGAATTCAGGAGAAACTTCTTAACGGTGAGAACAATTAACCAGTGGAACAGCTGGCCTCCAGAAGTTGTGGGTGTTTCATCCCTGGAAGTTTTTAAGAAGAGGCTGGACGGTCACTTGTCTGGAATGGTATAGGATCTCCAGCTTGAGCACAGGGCTGAACTAGGAGATCTCCAAGGTCCCTTCCACCTTTATTCTGATGGATTGATTGATTCTGATTGATGTTCTTCAACATTCACATCATGGTCCTGAGAGCCCCTGTTAGAGTGGAGGCAGGTCAAATGCAACATTTTGGCGGCCTTTGGGGAGGGGAAGACAATGAATTAAACCTTGCAGAGACAGTGCATACAGATTCTGTTTCACCCCTTAAAAACGGCAAGCCATTTGCTATTTAGAAAAGTAGGCTTCTTGGCTGCTGGAGCTGGCATAGCCTTTTGACAGACAGACAGACAGACAGACAGACAGACAGACAGACAGACAGACACCTGAGACTGCTGATATGTGTAATCAGCCTGATCCCTTGGAATCATGGTCATGCGTGATCCCCTTTTGCGACCTTCTTATCATGCACAGTCAATGGAGAAGCCGGATTTGCTTAACAACCATGTGACTAACGTAGCAACTGCAGGGATTCACTTAACAATTGTAGTGAGAAAGGTCATAAAATAGGGCAAAATTCACTTAACAACTGTCTTATGACCAGTTGTGGTCATAAGCCGAGGATTACCTGAATTGAATTAGGGGTTTGAGGGGATTGCATGGAGAACCCCCTTTTTCTGTTGATAAACAAACGGACCAAGCAAAAGAGAGAATTACCCTATTTATGTAATGTGCTTCACGGTTTCTGAATTAATTGTAGGCGTGCACAGCACATAGAACCTTAAACTCACAATGTGGCAAGGGACAAAGCCACAACCTGTTTCACATCCAGTGTTGTGCTTTCTGCAAATCCAGAGGCTTAATCAAGGCTTAGTTAAGCATACATCGGCAGTCGACCTTCTTCTTCTTCTTTTTTAGTGAACTGGAGTAAGAAAAAGGTATTTCCCGTGGATCTCAGTGGAAGTGAAATGATGCATTTCCCTAAAATTAACTGTCCTGTGACAGATGGCCAGGGGAGGGAGCGGGGGGTGGGGGAGGATGGTTCCCTAAACAATATGCAGTGGAGGCAAATTCCTTGTGTGTCCAATCACGCTTGGCCAAAAAAGAATTCTGTTCTGTTCTGTTCTGTTCCATTCCGTTCCGTTCCATTCCTGTTTCTCTTCTCTTCTCTTCTCTTCTCTTCTCTTCTCTTCTCTTCTCTTCTCTTCTCTTCTTTTCTCTTCTCTTCTCTTCTCTTCTCTTCCCTTCCCTTCCCTTCCCTTCCCTTCCCTTCCCTTTATTCTTGTTCTGTTCTGTTCTGTTCTGTTCTGTTCTGTTCCGTTCTGTTCCTGTTTCTCTTCTCTTCTCTTCTCTTCTCTTCTCTTCTCTTCTCTTCTCTTCTCTTCTCTTCTCTTCCCTTCCCTTCCCTTCCCTTCCCTTCCCTTCCCTTCCCTTCCCTTCTCTTCCCTTCCCTTCCCTTCCCTTTATTCTTGTTCTGTTCTGTTCTGTTCCGTTCTGTTCCTGTTTCTCTTCTCTTCTCTTCTCTTCCCTTCCCTTCCCTTCCCTTCCCTTCCCTTCCCTTCCCTTCCCTTCCCTTCCCTTCCCTTCTCTTCTCTTCCCTTCCCTCTCTCCCATCCCATCCCATCCCATCCCATCCCATCCCATCCCATCCCATTTATTCTTGTTCTGTTCTGTTCTGTCCTGTCCTGTCCTGTCCTGTTCTTTCCACTCCACTCCACTCCACTCCACTCCACTCCACTCCACTCCACTCCACTCCACTCCACTCCACTCCACTCCACTCCATTCTACATTTGGAAATACGACATTTTCAAAAGTGCATTTTAGAACACTTGCATCTTTTGAAAAGGGGCACACAAGAAGGAAGAACAAATGTTTAAAAAAGGAAACGCTAAACAATTTAAAAACTAAATGTTAAAGAAAGCAGTGACCAAACGTTTGGGTTTAGGAGGAAATGATTAAAAAAAATTTTTTTTTTTTGCATAAGACAATGAATGCAGAGTTCCCAGATTTTTGGAAATTGCAAAATGACGGACAGCACTAAGTATTACGGTATCTGTAGCTCGGGGTTGGACTGTGGGGTCCTTGGTGCTCTCTGAGCTTGCTGGCCATACTGCTGGCACTGATGACGTTACTTAGTACGGTAAGGAAAAGTCTGCACGAAAAGCACTAAGTTCAGAGAGCACCAAGGATGCTCCCAGTCCACAAAGAGCCGTTGCTTTAAAACAGGGAATGAGGTGGGATCCCACTGGGCTCAGTTGTTGCCACAACTGATGTTGTGAAACCAGGGGTGGGCTGCTAGGGGTTCGCAGGGATTCAGGAGAACCTCTAGCTAAGATTCTGTGCAGTTTGGAGAACCCACAAATCCCACTCCTGGCTGGCCCCACCCACCCCGCCTCTCCCAGGAGTCTCCACGCGGCCCATTTTGGATGCAGATAAATGCAGGAGGCTCGGGGAGGGTGAAGAACGGACTGACCAGAAGTTCAGGAAGGCCTGAAACGGGCCATTTCCAGCCTCCAAAGGGCCTCCAGAGCCTGGGGAGGCTATATTCACCCTCCCGGAGGCGCAACGAAATCCTCCGGAGCCCAGGGAAGGCAAAAACATCCTCCCCTCCCGCCATGGTGCAGGAGGCCAACTAGGCCACGCCCACCCTGGCCACGCCCACCCAGCAACTGGGCAGAGAACCCCTTGCTAACATTTATGAAGCCCACCCCTGTGTGGATCCCATGACCGTCTTCATGTTAACAAGCAATGTTGCCCCGATCTCAAACACAACACTCGGTTGCACTCACAAGCTTCACTGAGTAGCTTGCGAAGAGAGGCGAATTAAAGCTCGCCTTCGAATTAAAATTGGTTGAAAGAATAACTTAACAGTCAAGGCAGCAAGTCTTAGTGCTAATTTTTTGTTATTTGCGTCGCCTGCAAAAAAAAACCCTCTTCATCTCTCTTTCTCACACACACACACATTCACACATCCCTCCTCTATCTCATTCACTCGCACGCTTGCGTTGTGATACAGGAGACCGATAGTCTTTAACTATCTGGGTTAAAGCTTACTGGCTTACTGGCCCATTCAAAGTTAGGAGTTAGGACTCAGATTTGAAATTGTGATGTCAGCCCCTCCCGGCCTTTGTGTTCCCAAGATTGGATTTGTGGTGCTTTGCTGCAACCAGACCACACTTATACTGATTTGCGCTGGCCACAATTTGTGATGTTTTTTTTGCCGGAAATAGGTTTCCAGCAAGAATCACCCCAGAGCAAACAAAGGGTTCATTTAACGACTGCTGTGTTTGCTTAACGGCTGATGCGATAAAAAGGTCATAAAATGAGTCTTGGTAGCGCAGTGGTTACAATCCACTACTGCAGGCTACTTCTGCTGACTGCCGGCTGCTTGCAGTTCGGCAGTTCGAATCTCACCAGGCTCAAGGTTGACTCAGCCTTCCATCTTTCCAAGGTGGGTAAAATGAGGACCCAGATTGTTGGGGGCAAGAGGCTGACACTGTAAACTGCTCAGAGAGGGCTGTGAAGCACTGTGAAGTGGTATATAAGTCTAAGTGCTATTGTTATTCTTAAAAAAGAATGCAATGGTTAGAATGTGGTCAGAATGCAGCATTGCAGACTAACTCTGCTCACTGTCAGGAGTTCGATCCTGACCGGCTCAAGGTTGACTCAGCCTTCCATCCTTCCAAGGTGGGTAAAAGGAGGACCCAGATTGTTGGAGGCAAGAGACTGACTCTGTAATCTGCTTAGAGAGGGCTGTAAAAACTGTGAAATGGTATATAAGTCTAAGTGCTATTGCCATAAAATCAGGCATGGTTATGGAGTGGCCCTCTTTATGACCATCATGGCTTATGACTGAAGTTGTATGCTCAATTACAGTCCTAAATCGAGAACTACTTGTATTACGATGCGATCTCATTCACTTGCCAGGACAGATAATTACTTATGATGGAATCAAGGGTGGGATTCCAGTAATTTAACAACCGGTTCTCTGCCCTAATGATTTCTTCCAACAACCAGTTTGCCAAACTGCTCAGAAAGTTAACAACCGGTTCTCTCGAAGTGGTGCGAACTGGCTGAATCCCATCACTGGATGGAATCACAGGGGGAGGATGAGACCCACAAGGATCATCTAATCAAACCCTTTTTCAGTCTTACAATGGGTCAGGAAAACTAGTTCAACTATACAAGAGGTTTGGTTGTACAACCTGTTAAAATCTTTCAAAATCAAAGACGCCTCCCACTCCAATCTCTGAAGATTTGTCTACTGTTGTACAGGTAGTCCTCAATTTACAGTTATTGGCTGGCTGGGGAATTCTGGGAATTGAAGTCTACCAATCCTAAAGTTGCCAGGGTTGGAACCCCCTGATTGAAAATCTGGTTTCTGGGAATTCTGGGAGTTGAAGTCCACTAATCCTAAAGTTGCCAGGATCAGAAAACCTGGCTGGGGAATTCTGGGAGTTGAAGTCCACTTGTCCTAAAGTTGCCAGGGTCAGAATCCCGACTGAAAATCTGGCTGGGGAATTCTGGGAGTTGAAGTCCACTAGTCCTAAAGTTGCCAAGGTTGGAGTTCCTTAATTGAAAACCTGGCTGGGGAATTCTGGGAGTTGAAGTCCACTTGTCCTAAAGTTGCCAAGTTGATTGATGAGATTTAGGCCCCTCTAGCCAAGACAAAACACCTCTGAGACATTTTCTCATTCAACCTCTCCTCTCTCGTGAGGCCAAGATTTCGGAGTGGGGCCTCCACGGCCTCCGGTGGATTTACCTGACCTTCCTCCCTTGCTTTCTAAGTGGAACTCCTTTGCTTGCCTTCCAGGTGCTCCTTTTCAAAGGTCTCAGCATCCTCATGCTACCTCCTGCCGGCACTTCCACCTTGCCCCCCAGCCTCAGATCTCAGCAGACTTCCCCCTGCCTCATGCCGTCCAGCCTCACCTCACAGCCGCTCACCAGCACAATAGCTCGCTTCACTCGTCGCTGCCAACTTTACCTACCCTGCCATTCCAGGATGTGACGGGACCTCCGTTCCTACCTCAAGCCCTTCACCAGCAATATCTTCTCCAGCAGCGGCTCCTCGAGGCTCAACACCGCAGGTTCATATCCCATCCCAGGTGAGGCCACCTTGGGATCCTCCTGGCTTGGGGTGGGGTGGGGTGGGGTGGGGGGCTTCCAGTACAGGTAGTCCTCCACTTGCAACGGTTCGTTTACTAACTGTTTGCTACTTCCCTGTGTAGTGTAAATAGTAGACTGTTGTAGTGTGTACAACAGTCACTAGTGACTGTTGTTTACTTTGCTGTTCGTTTAGTGTAGTAACAACAAGGAACTGATGACAGTTTTTCACATTTTTGACCATTGCAGCATCTCCATGGTCAAGTAATCAAAATTCTGGCATGTATTTATGACGTTTGCAGTGTCCCGGGGTCGCGTGATCCCATTTTACGACCTTCTTTTTTTTTAATTGAAAAAGTTTTACAAATACAAGTTTTTCCCCCTTTCCCCCTCCTTCCCCTCCCTAACCCTCTCTAACCCATCCCTCCTCACCCTTGACTTCCCTTATAACCTTAAAATTACAATTCCTTTTTAACACCCCAAACATTAAAAGGTGAAATCCAAATCATATCATGTCATACAGTTCCCCCCAGCTATTCTACCCCCTGCCTATACTAAAAATTTCTACATAACATTCAAGTAAAAGCTATCTGATACATCCTTAATTCATATTTATTCTGCACATAGTCTATCCCAAATATTAAAAAGTGAAATCCAAATCATAATTCCCCCCAGCTACTCAACTCTACACCCTGTATACAAATTTCTACATAGCATTCAGCTAAAAGCAATCTGATACTTCTTTGTTTGATATTTATTCTGCACATAATCTATCCATTTCTTCCATTCCCACACAAAAGTTTCTTGAGTCCGGTCTTTTAAATATGCTGATATCTTTGCCATTTCAGCAAAACTGGCCATCTTCAAAGTCCATTCTTCAATAGTAGGCAAAACATCTTTTTTCCAATATTGACCAATCAGTAACCTAGCTGCTGTAATCATATATAATATCAGTTTTGTTTCGTTCAATGAAAAATCCTTAACTATACCCAATAAAAACAATTGTGGAGAAAATTGAAGTTTCTTCTTCAAAACATTTTGCATAACCCACCAAATTTTGATCCAAAAAACCTTCACTGTCTTGCAAGTTCACCATATATGGTAATATGTAGCATCTAAGCAATCACATCTCCAACACTTTGGCTGAACATTAGGATACATGCATGACAATTTCTTAGGATCTAAACCATTTTATGACCTTCTGACAAGCAAAGTCAATGTGGAAGCCCAATTCACCTAACAACCGTGTCACTAACTTAACAACTGTAGAGATTCACTTAACAATTGTGGCATGAAAAGTCATGACAGGGGGGAAAAGTTCACTTAACAACTGTCTTGCTTAGCACCAGAAGCTTTGGGTTCAACAATTATGGTTGTAAGTTGAGGACTACCTGTTCAAACCCTATTGGCTGAGAAAGATGGGTATCCAAAGGCACAGGCGATGGAGAGAGGGAGGTGGGTTTAGGAAGGGTCCTTCGGGGGCTGAAACCGAAAGGCTAATTGACAAGAGAGTTGGAAGCTTCTCCTGGTAGGTTGTGGGTCTATGCCATGATCGTGAATGGAGATTTTGACAATGCCATTAAGGCACCTTTGTCTCTCACCTGAAAACAATAAATAGCAACATTGGACAAATATATATGAGCACAGAAACCAACAAGAATTATGGACTTATGATTAATGATAGTAACTATGATTTATCATCTATGACCTATCGCTTTGTTGTTTGTATTACACCCAGTGCTTATGCACTGGAGACAAATTCCTTGGGTGTCCAATCACACTTGGCCAATAAAGAATTCTATTCTATTCTATTCTATTCTATTCTATTCTATTCTATTCTATTCTATTCTATTCTATTCTATTCTATTCTATTCTATTCTATTCCATTCCATTCCATTCCATTCCATTCCATATTTTCTATTCTATTCTATTCTATTCTATTCTATTCTATTCTATTCTATTCTATTCTATTCTATTCTATTCTATTCTATTCTATTCTATTCCATTCCATTCCATTCCATTCCATTCCATTCCATTCCATATTTTCTATTCTATTCTATTCTATTCTATTCTATTCTATTCTATTCTATTCTATTCTATTCTATTCCATTCCATTCCATTCCATTCCATTCCATTCCATTCCATTCCATATTTTCTATTCTGTTCTGTTCTGTTCCGTTCCGTTCCGTTCCGTTCCATTCCATTCCACTCCATTCTAAATTTCCATCCCATCCCATCCCATCTTATCCTATCCTATCCTATCCTACTTTGCAGTATTAGCATAAGATGTCCCTTGTGTCCCTTGTGGGATGACATCATGTTGCATATGACATCCCCTATCCTTTTGACTCACCTTGCAGAGATCCATCTCATGATGTGGGGGAGGGGAGAGGGTGACGACACATAGGCCAGAATGTCATCATGCCTTCTATTACACCCCGATGGACAGACCAACAATCTTGATTTCACTCACCTCCCATGCGATTTCTCTACTCTGATCCAAACAGGACGTTCTCCAAGTGATGTGGAATTTAGATCTGTGTGAGAAGACGCAGAGAGTGAGCAATGTCTATTCATTCTTCTCCCTCTCTCTTGCAGGCGGACTCAGGAGCCCATGTCTGTCCAACCTCATCGGTTACATCCAAACTTTGAATTTGGCCATCAACTGCAGACTCCCCGCACCGTGGCGCCCCAGCCTAGATATTTAGCGGAAGGAACAGACTGGTAACTGGTTCCTTACTCACAAGGATTGAAAAATATCATAAATAGCAATGGCACTTAGACTTATATACCCTTTCACAGTGCTTGATAACTCCCTGTAAGTGGTTTACGGAGTCAGCCTATTGCCTGCCAACAATCTGGGTCCTCAGTTTACCAACCTCAGAAGGTTGGAAGGTTGAGTCAACCTTGAGCTAGTCAGGATCGAACTCCAGACAGTGGGCTGAGTTGCCTGCAGTACTGCATTCTAACCACTGCACCACCATGGGAAGGAAGGAAGGAAGGAAGGAAGGAAGGAAGGAAGGAAGGAAGGAAGGAAGGAAGGAAGGAAGGAATAGCAATAGCACTTAGCCTTATATACTGCTTTACAGTGCTTTTACAGCCCCCTCTAAGTGGTATACAGAGTCAGCGCCTTGCTCCCAACAATTTGGGTCCTCATTTTACTGACCTCGGAAAGATGGAAGGCTGAGTCAACCTTGAGCTGGTCAGCATCGAACTTCAGGCAGTGAGCCGTGAGTTAGCCTGCGGCACCATGGCTCTCTCTTTCATGAGTTGGTGGCTTCCTTTAGGACTGAAAGACGTTTTAATGCTGCCTTTCAACCTTCCTCCAAGTTCTGGATATTTTCCTAGGGTGAACCTGCCTCCATTGCATTTTAACTTCCCAGAGACCAGTGGGAGGAACTGCTGGTTGTGAGTGGAGGAGGCTTAGAGGGAGTACAGAGGACAAAGTCAGAGGAGAAATGCTCCTGGTTCAGACGGGATCGAGCAATCTGGTAGCGATTGTGGCAGGTAGTTCGGAGAACTCTTAGCGACGGCGGCGCGAGGCTCTGCCCACTCAACCAGGGTGTCGTTTCTTCCTGCTTTTAAAAGATTAAAAAAAAAAGGCTCTGAAGATTGCACGCCGCAGCTGTGATTGTCAGAGCTTTTTTTTACCTTTTGAAAGCATTTTTTACAACCTATTCACCCGAATAGGTTGTAAAAAAATGCTTTATAAAACTTGGCCATGCCCACCCAGTCACATTACCACCCCCCCCCCCAAGCCACACCTACAGAACCGGTAGTAACAAATTTTACATTTCACCCCTAGGACAAAGGTCTTAATCTTTTTAGTTTCTAACCTCTAACCTTCTAACCTTAATTTCTGTTAATTAACCGTTAGTAAAACAAATCCCCTGTTGAAAAGCCTTCTGTTTCTTCCTTCTCCTTTATTTTTAATGTTAATCTATCCATCTCTGCACATTCTAATTTTTTTTTTTTTATACACTTCCATCTGTAGGGATGTCTTCATTTTTCCATTGTTGCGCAACTACAATTCTTGCTGCTGTTAACACATGTAAAATTAGACATGTATTCCCTTCCTTATATAGGCCTGGAAAGATACCCAACAAGAATCTCTTCTTAAAAACCTCCAGAGATAGACACTCACAACTTCCAGTGATCAATGGTTCTCACTGTCAGGAATTTTTTTCCTTAGTTCTAGGGTGCTTCTCTCCTTGATCTTATCTTACTGAACATATCTAAAAGCTAAAAGAATTAGACGTGGACAGGAGTGGTACTCACTTACTTTCCCTACCGGTTTGCAAATGCGAGCACGCACTCATGCTCTCTCACTTTGCTCGCATACACTGTGTCCACACACGCGCATAGCCTTCCACCAGTGGTGAAATCCAAATTTTTTTACTACCTGTGTCGGTGTGGTTTGGTGGGTGTGGCAGGGGAAGGATACTGCAAAATCCCCATTCCCTCCCCACTGCTGGGGGAACGATACTGCAAAATCTCCATACCCACCCAACTCCAGGGGAAGGATACTGCAAAATCTCCATTCCCATCCCACTCAGGGGAAGGATATTGCAAAATCCCCATTCCCATCCCACTCCTGGAGGAAGGATAGTGCAAAATCCTCATTCCCTCCCCACTCCTGGAGGAAGGATAGTGCAAAATCTCCATTCCCTCCCCACTCCTGGAGGAAGGATATTGCAAAATCCCCATTCCCTCCCCACTGCTGGGGGAAGGATATTGCAAAATCTTCATTCCCACCCAATTCTGGGGCCAGCCAGAGGTGGTATTTGCCAGTTCTCCAAACTTCTTAAAATTTCCACTACCGGTTCTCCGGAACCTGTCAGAACCTGCTGGATTTCACCCCTGCCTTCAAACACAAGCAATTTGCTCAACCATATGTCTTCCACACAAGCGCACAGCCTGAAAAATGTCCCTAAATAGGGTGGCATAGAGCTGTGGTGGGTGGGCTGGCCCATCCACAATTTCCACTACCAGTAAGGAAGAACTGGTCCAAACTGGCTGAATGCCACCTCTGGATGTGGGCCTGAAAGCTATCCAATGCAGGAAAAGCTGTGTGTCCTCTAGTTGTCCCTCAATCCATCCTTCTTCCCTTTTTCATTGTGGGAAAGTTACAGCGACTTTATAGAAGGCGTTGAATTTGGAAGCCATTGAAGGACAGGACTTTCACTCAAAATGAGATGCTGATTCATAACTGTAACTTCCTGTCCTGGCCTCTTATCTGTTGTTCCCTGCCTTTTTTTTTTTCCCCCTTCAATTTCCGCAACCTTTTATTATCCCAGTTCCAAGTCCCTGACAGTAAAACAAATTTATATATATATATATCTTCAGCTGAATCTTGGATATGGAATAAATGTTGATACTCTTTAGAAGCCAAAGCTTAGACGGAGCTGAGATTTGCTAAATAGAGGCTGAAAGCGTCCCCCCCAAAAAAAATCCTCTCTCAAATAGGTTGCAAATAAAAAGAAGAGAACCGGGATATCAGCTCTGCAGTGAAGAAGGCAAAATACTAAGAGGTTACAAGGAGGAGGCAAAATTTGGTTGTCTTCCATCATTCCAAAGTGGGTCCCGCCAGGATGTTTGAAGGACACAATTAAGGGGAACTTAAGTACAGGTAGTCCTCGACTTATAACAGTTCATTTAGTGTCCGTTTGATGTTACAAGGGCACTGGAAAAAGTGATTAATGACCTTTTCTCACTCTACAGTTGCAGCATCCCCATGGACACTGTTTGAAAATGTGGGTGCTTGGCAACTGACTCATATTTATGACGGTTGCAGTGTCCCGGGGATCGTATGATCCCCTTTTGCGACCTTCGGCAACGGGGAAACTGGATTCACTTAACAACCGTGTGACTAATGTAATTAGTGCAGCGATTCACTTAACAACTGTGTTGAGAAATGTCGTAAAATGGGAAAAAATTCACTTAATAACTGTCTCACTTAGTGACAGACATTTTGAGCTGAATTGTAGCCACACGTCAAGGACTTTCTGTAGCTCCTGGAGGAGATAGGAGAGTGACAACCAGTGGTGGGGTTCAAATTTTTTTACTACCGGTTCTGTGGGCGTGGCTTGGTGGGCGTGGCAAGGGAAGGATACTGTAAAACCTCCATTCCCACCCCACTCCAGGGGAAGGATACTACAAAATCCCCATTTCCTCCCGATCAGCTGGGACTTGGGAGGTAGAGAATAGATGGGGGCAGGGCCAGTCAGAATTTTTATTACCGGTTCTCTGAACTACTCAAAATTTCCACTACCAGTTCTCCAGAACTGGTCAGAACCTGCTAAAACCCACTTCTGGTGACAACATATATATGATGACGTCCTAGCAAGGTTATGACTTACAGGATATATTTGCATCAGGCATCCTAATTAAGTATGCAGTCATGGGATTTGCTTGTATGTCATGTTAATGTTCGGTTCAAGAAGCCAAGAACCAGGATAAGAATCTGAATTATTAATGGTCAAGATGAATTGGTGACAGATAAGTCAATGGACTTCAAGAGGACCTTGACTTAGGTCTCTATGGGAGCGGAGAGACTCTAAATTGATGATGACAAGTAACGGGAGCTCACTCCGTTATGCGGCGCTAGGGATTCGAACCACTGAACTGCTGACCTTCTGATCGAGAAGCTCAGTGTCTTAGCCACTGAGCCTAATATGAAACTAGAACGCTCCATCTCTGGGTGATTGGCCCAAAATCAACCAACCAGCTTTCATGCTAGCGTAGAGTAGAGTAGAAGAAAACAACAGAACAGAACAGAACAGAACACAACAGACTAGAATACAAGAGTTATTCTATAGCAGGAAGATACCTTGGAGATTTTCTAGTCCAACCCTCTGCTCAGGTAGAAAACCCTATAGCGTTTTAGACAAATGGATGTCCCGTCTCTTCTTAAAAGCTTCCAATGTTGGAGCACCCACAAAGAAGAAGGGGGTCAAGCTATTCTCCAAAGCACCTGAGGGCAGGACAAGAAGCAATGGGTGGAAACTAATCAAGGAGAGAAGCAACCTAGAATTAAGGAGAAATTTCTTGACAGTGAGAACAATTAATCAGTGGAACAACTTGCCTCCAGAAGTTGTGGGTGCACCACCAATGGAGGTTTTAAGGAAGGGATTGGATGGCCATTTGTCTGAAGTGGTGTAGGGTTTCCTGCATGAGCATGGTGTTGGACTAGAACAGGGGTCTCCAGCCTTGGCAACTTTAAGACTTGTGGACTTCAACTTCCAGAATTCCTCAGCCAGCTTTGCTGGCTGAGGAATTCTGGAAATTGAAGTCCACAAGTCTTAAAGTTGCCAAGGTTGAAGACCCCTGGACTAGAAGACTTCCAAGGTCCCTTCCAGCTCTGTTATTATTTTTTTTTCTTAAATTAGATTTATATGCCGCCCTTCTCCGGAGACTCAAGGCGGCTTACAATGCGTTAAGCAATAGCCTTCATACTTTTGTATATTTTTTATACACAGTCGGCTTATTGCCCCCACGAACTGGGTCCTCAATTTACCTACCTTAGCAAGGATGGAAGGCTGAGTCAACCTTGAGCCTCGAACTTGCAATAATTGCAGACAGCTGAATGTTAATCGCAGGCTATTTAGCCTGTTGAGCTATCTGAGGCTCTATTCTATTATTCTATTTGCGATTTATTTGTGATTTTTAACTAAACATTTGATGAAGTTTTCCGTAGCATTCTGAATAGTAACCAAGATAATTGAAACCTGAGTGACAAAAATTGTTTAGTGGCTACATAATTGGCTTGGAAAACATCATCAAGTTGAAGGCTCAGTTCTAGAATCGAAACATGCCGATCTTTTTATTGAATGAGGGGATGGGATAGGGGATGTTTATCAGATCCTTGGATGACACAAAATACGAATAGCTAATACTCTGGAATACAGAAATAAAATTCAAAAGGATTATGATGATGTAGAGCTATAGGAGGAAAATAGTATTATTTACCAAAATAAATGCAGAATTCTTCCTTTAGGGGAGGGAAATTAAATGCACAGGTGTAGAACGGAGAACCTCCTGGCTTGGAACTAGTGACTGTAAAAAAAGATCTTGGAATTATAGTAGATTGCAAAGTGAAAATGACCTGTGTGAAGGGGCTATAAAACAAACAGAAATATAACTTCCAGACTATGGGAAGTAATTATTTTACTCTATTGTGCATTGACCATACAAATCTTGAGTCCGGTTCTGGATAGCCCAGTTTAAAAAGTTTCTCCAAAGGGTGGGGAAAAGGGCAATGAGTGAGGACTAGAAACTTAAATTCTATGGGAGAGTGAATAGAATAGAATAGAATAGAATAGAATAGAATAGAATAGAATAGAATAGAATAGAATAGAATAGAATAGATGGAGTGGAGTGGAGTGGAGTGAGATGGGATGGGATGGGATGGGATGGGATGGGATGGGATGCGATGGGATCCGATGCGATGCAATGCGATGGAATGGAAGAATAGAATAGAATAGAATAGAAAACATGGAATGAGATGGGATGGGATGGGATGGGATGGAATGGAGGGAATGGAACAGAACGGAACAGAACAGAACAGAACAGAACAGAACAGAAAACATTGAATGGAATGGAATGGAATGGAGTGGAGTGGAGTGGAGTGGAGTGGAGTGGAATGGAATGGAATGGAATGGAATAGAATAGAATAGAATAGAATAGAATAGAATAGAATAGAAAACATGGAATGGAGTGGGATGGGATGGGATGGGATGGGATGGAATGGAGGGAACGGAACGGAACGGAATGGAACAGAATGGAACGGAACAGAACAGAACAGAACAGAACAGAACAGAACAGAACAGAAAACATTGAATGGAATGGAATGGAATGGAATGGAATGGAATGGAATAGAATAGAATAGAATAGAATAGAATAGAATAGAATAGAATAGAATAGAAAATATGGAATGGAGTGAGATGGGATGGGATGGGATGGGATGGAATGGAGGGAACGGAACAGAACAGAACAGAACAGAACAGAACAGAACAGAACAGAAAACATTGAATGGAATGGAATGGAGTGGAATGGAAGAATAGAATAGAATAGAATAGAATAGAATAGAATAGAATAGAATAGAATAGAATAGAATAGAATAGAATAGAATAGAAAACATGGAATGGAGTGGGATGGGATGGGATGGGATGGGATGGAATGGAGGGAACGGAACGGAACGGAACAGAACAGAACAGAACAGAAAACATTGAATGGAATGGAATGGAGTGGAATGGAATGGAATGGAATGGAATGGAATAGAATAGAATAGAATAGAATAGAATAGAATAGAATAGAATAGAATAGAATAGAATAGAATAGAATAGAATTCTCCTCCTCCTTCTCCTCCTCCCTTCTCTTTAAACTGCTGGAAGGAAGGAAGCCGCCTTCTTGGCTTTGTCATTGGCTAAAAATAAGTCATTATTGGTGCCTGTTTCTGGCAGTATCTCATATCCTCCTCTAATGTTCTCTCTTGCTTGACGATCTTCTTTCTCCATCTTTTAATATGATGTTCTTTTCTCTCTCTCTCTCTCTCTCATCTGTCTATCTATCTATCTATCTATCTATCTATCTATCTATCTATCTATCTATCTATCATCTGTCTGTCTGTCTAAACTAAAAATCATATAGCTTTGCATGCATATAGGTAGGTATATTTATGTGTGTGTACATGACTTTTTATAGGCTAAGTAGCATCAACATGCACAGCACCTTAAAAGTCATATAACATTTCACAGTGGGTTCCCTGCCCTGCCCCCAAAGGTTGGCCCTGTCCATTTTGATCAGGGAGAAAGCAAGGCAAGGTCGGAGGACGGAGGTTTAATTTCCCCATATTGTTTACCTCAAGAGTGTGAATTCCTCATTTCTGCCTAGAAATGAAATGCCTTTATATACATTACTGCCAAGTCTGCAAAATTCTTTGAAGATGGCCATGCCCGCCTTCTTGGGATCATGGAGAGCAAGGCTGGGTTTGCCCTTTTTACCGTTTCCCTTCTCCTCTCCTGCCGCTGCTGTGAAACTTCCTGGGGTTAATTGTACCTAACAGTCACACGCTGAATCTGCTCTTGAGATGACTCACTTCGCTTCGGGGCTCTTGTTCCCTCCACCCGGAGAAACAGAACGACATTCACTCCAATATTAGCAACGGGGTTGAACTGAACTGTACCACCTTAGAGACCGGGGAATACTTTTTATGAAAAGCCCGAGTAATGATCTTAAGTGGGTGGCTGTGAAAGCCTTGGGAGACGCGTGTGGCCATTCTAAGGGAGGGTGAGGGTTTGGGTGGGGATTGCCCTCCATCCCTCTCAGTTGGCTGGGGTTGCCCTTTGTAGAGTTGGACCCCCGAGTGTTTCCTGAGGAGTGGTTTAAAGATGTAACAGCACTGGAAGAGAGTCAGTAATAGAAGAGTGAGAAAAAACAACTGGCTGGAAACCATTAGGCAGGCAGGCAGGCAGGCAGGCAGGTGGCAAGGAAGGAAGGAAGGAAGGAAGGAAGGAAGGAAGGAAGGAAGGAAGGAAGGAAGGAAGGAAGAAGGGAGGGAGGGAGGGAGGGAAGGAGGAGAAAGAAGGGAGGGAGGGAGGGAAGAAGGGAAAGAAGAAGAAAGGAAGGAAGGAAGGAAAATGGAAGGAAGGGAAGAAGGAAGGGAGGGAAGAAGGGAACGAAGAAGGGAAGGGAGGGAGGGAGGGAAGGGAGAGAAAGAAGGAAGGAAGGAAGGAAGGAAGGAAGGAAGGAAGGAAGGAAGGAAGGAAGGAAGGAAAAGAAAAGAAAAGGAAGGAAAGAAGGGAGGGAGGGAGGGAGGGAGGGAAGGAGGGAGAGAAGGGAAGGAAGAAGGGAGGGAGGAAGGGAGGGAGGGAGGGAAGGAGGAGAAAGAAGGGAGGGAGGGAGGGAAGAAGGGAAAGAAGAAGAAAGAAAGGAAGGAAGGAAAAGGGAAGGAAGGGAAGAAGGAAGGGAGGGAAGAAGGGAACGAAGAAGGGAAGGGAGGGAGGGAGGGAAGGGAGAGAAAGAAGGAAGGAAGGTAGGAAGGAAGGAAAAGGGAGGGAGGGTGGGAAGGAAGGAAGGAAGAGAAAAAGGGAAGGAAGGAAAGAAGGGAGGGAGGGAAGGAGAAAGAAAGAAGGTAGGTAGGAAAGAAGGAAGGAAAAGGGAGGGAGGGTGGGAAGGAAGGAAGGAAGGAAAAAGGAAGGAAGGAAAGAAAGGGGAGAGAGGAAGGGAAGAAGGAGAAAGAAGGAAGGAAGGAAGGCAGGAAAATGGAGGGAGGGTAGTAAGGAAGGAAGGGAAAAGGAAGGAAGGAAAGAAAGAAGGAAGGGAAGGAAGAGAAAGAAGGAAGGAAGGAAAGGGAGGGGAGGTGGGAAAGTCGGAAGTAAGAAAGGAAGAAAGAAAAAGGGAAGGAAAGAAGGGAGGGAGGGAAGAAGGGAAGGAAAAGGGAGGGAAGGCGAAAGAAGGAAGGAAGGAAAAGGGAGGGAAGGAGGGAAGAAGGGAAGGAGGGAGGGAGGGGAGGAGAAGGAAGTAAGGTAGAAAGTAAGGAAAAGGGAGGGAAGGTGGGAAGGAAGGAAGGAAGGAAGAAAAAGGGAAAAGGAAAGAAGGGAGGGAAGGAGGGAGGGAGTAAAGAAGGGAAGGGAGGGAGGGTGGGAAGGAGGAGAAAGAAAGAAGGAAGGAAGGAAGGAAGGAAGGAAGGAACGGAAAGAAGGAACGGAAGATGGAAGGAAGAAGTTATTTTTGTTTGTTTGTTCCTTCCATGCTCTTCGTATACTCTCTTCCCTTTCTCCTCTTCCACTCTTAATTCTTTCAGCTCCCCAAAGGTCCCTATAGGAAGAATCACTCCAAGACAGCTATATGGAAAGTGGGGTCACTCTCAAAATTTGGGCGGGGGGGGGGGCAAAGATCTGCAGAACTGCTTAAAAATCCCTGATCTCCCCTCAAGTCTAAACAGGTTGAAAATACCATCCTTTTCAGGATTGTATACACACATGCTATCTTGGTGTTTTGAAGCTGCTCTCCAGATCCTTCCCAATCGAAGCAAAATGGTGGCAGTTGGAAAAAGAATAAACCAAAGGGAATATTTGCACAAGCAGGGACTTTATGTTTAAAAATGTGCTTCTTCCTCTGAAAAAAAGCATCTCTTTTGTCATCTGTTTATTTATCCCATTGCAATTAGCCTAAGGGGCCTGCTTTTTGGTAGACAACTCTGTGCCTGTGTTGTACAAACAAACACACACACACAGACAGATACACGGTGCACCCAAAGGCTTGTTAAACCGATCGCGGTAAGCATTTTCTTTTAGAGAAAATATGATTGTACTTAGAAACGTTGAAGGGTCATGCATCAAACAAGGAAGAAAGTAATTAGAAGAAAAGGACAACCGATTCGCACATTTAATGCAATTGATATAATAAATGGTCTACGTGGCCCGACTTTTGGTATAGCCTGCCTATGTATGAAATATTTTTGCTGCGTCCTAATGAATAATTCAGCTGAAGGTGAATTTGTTCCACGATCCCAGAGTTAATTTATCAGTCACTCAACAAAAAACAACAACAACAACACTGAACAACAAAACAGACGCTTTAAGTGATCTGTTCTCAGTGTGGGTTTTTTAGAATCTATTTTTTTTTTTTTTTGCCTACATGGAAGACCTGTATTTGTTGTTGTTAGTTGCAAAGTCGTGTCCGACCCATCACGACCCCATGGACAATGTTCCTCCAGGCCTTCCTGTCCTCTACCATCCTCTGGAGTCCATTTAAGCTCACGCTGACTGCTTTAGTGACTCCATCCAGCCACCTCGTTCTCTGCCGTCCCCTTCTTTTGCCCTCAATCTTTCCCAGCATTAGGCTCTTCCTTCTCATTAGATGGCCAAAGTATTTGAGTTTCATCTTCAGGATCTGGCCTTCTAAAGAGCAGTCAGGGTTGATCTCCTCTAGGGCTGACCGGTTTGATGGTCTTGTAGTCCAAGGGACTCGCAGGAATCTTCTCCAGCACCAGAGTTCAGAGACCTCAATTCTTTGGCGCTCAGCCTTTCTTATGGTCCAACTTTCACAGCCATCCATTGCAACTTAGAAAACCATCGCCTTGACTATACGCACTTTTGTTGGCAGGGTGATGTCTCTGCTTTTTAGAATGCTGTCTAGATTTGCCATAGCTTTCCTCCCTGGGAGCAAGCGTCTTTTAATTTCTTGGCTGCAGTCCCCATCTGCGGTGATCTTGGAGCCCAGGAAAATAAAATCTGTCACTACCTCCATGTCTTCCCCATCTATTTGCCAGGAATTGAGAGGGCTGAATGCCATGATCTTAGTTTTTTTTAAACGTTGAGTTTGAAGTCAACTTTTGCACTCTCCTTGTTCACCTGCATCAAGAGGCTCTTTAGTTCCTCTTCACTTCCTGCCATTAGAGACCCGTATTTATTTATTTATTTATTTATTTGTTTAGATTTGTATACCGCCCTTCTCCTTGCGGACTCAGGGCGGTGAACAGCCAAATAAAATAGTACACAAAAGTTAAACAATTTCTTTAAAGAAGCATATAACTTTGGCTAAAAATTAAAACCATTAACCATTAAATATTTAAAATACCCAACCCTATAATACAGATCTTAAAAATTCAGCGGGGTCAGGCTAGACCAGCAAGTATTAAAGATCTAATAAAGAAGATAATGTCAGGATCGAATATCCAGATCTATACATATAAAGTTCAGACTAGCTGCTTTATTGCTGAATGCCTATTTTACAGGAATCTTCCCAAAGGGGGCAGCTTTCATCTGGGAAAGACCAGACAAAGCTCAAAGGCATTCAGAGGGGGGCATTTCTGTTTCCGTAATTAATTCATCATAATCCCCTGTTTGAGCCCTTCTGCAGACAGGGACGATTGCTCTCCAACAGGTGTATTCTAGTTCAAAGTTTCCTAAAATGCGAAGTATTATTCAATTGATATATATAATATAATAACAGAGTTGGAAGGGACTTTGGAGGTCTTCTAGTCCAACTTCTTGCTTAGGCAGGAAACCCAACACCACTTCAGACAAGTGGTTATCCAACATCTTCTTAAAAACTTCCAGTGTTGGAGCATTCATGACTTCTGGAGGCAAGTTGTTCCACTGGTTAATTGTTCTCACTGTCAGGAAATTACTCCTTAGTTCTAGGTTGCTTCTCTCTTTGATTAGTTTCCACCCATTGCTTCTTGCCCTGCCCTCAGGTGCTTTGGAGAATAGCTTGACTCAGTGGTGAGTTGCTCCCAGTTCGCACCGATTCGCAAGAACCGGTAGTAAAAAAATTTAGTAGTTTGGAGAACTGGTAATAACATTGGCTGGCCATGCCCCCGAATCGCTCCCCGGCCGGGTCGCTGCTTGCTTACCCTGCCCACCTCTTGGCTGAAAAAAATGCTTTTAAAAGTTAAAAAAAAATCCTCTGATGATTGCGCAGCTCAGCTGGGATCCTCAGAGGCTTCTGAAAACATTTTTTCTGCAAAAAATGTTTCAAGGGAAAAAAAAATCCCTTTAAAAGCCTCTGACGATCCCAGCAGATTTGCCTGATCGTCAGAAGCTTCTAAAAGCATTTTTTTCTGCAACCTCTTAAGGTTGTAGAAATAATGCTTTTAAAAGTTAAAAAAAAAAAAAGAAGTTGGCCACGCCCACCCATTCACATTACCCCCCCCAAGCCACACCCACAAAACCGGTAGTAAAAAAATTTAGAACCCACCCCTGGCTTGACTCGCTCTTCTTTGTGGCAGCCTCTGAGATATAGGAACACTGCTATCATGTCACTCCTAGTTCTTCTTTCCATTAAACGAGACATACGCAGTTCCTGCAACCGTTATATGCTGTCCATCTTATTCTGAGGCTCTTGTAAGTGACTCTGATCATCTTACAATGCAGTAAAAATATAAATATAATAACAGCTATAAAATTAATTTAAAATTCCAAGAGCTAAATACAGACTGAAAAACAAAACAAAAACCCCACGGTATTCTTGGGGAGATACAGACAGAATCCAAGAGAGGGCTGAAGATTTTTAATCTTTGTGTCTTTATTTAAAAAAATAAATGTCTTTGCATTGTTTTCATTGTTCATTGATGCTCATTTTGGTGTTTGGATTTTTTTTAGGATAGGTATGCCCATTAAGATTACCCTCAGGGAAGTATAACAGCAAAACAAATTAGAAATGTCCCTAAAACTTTGAATCTTTTGACTTCCTGTTCGACTTTGATATAGGATGATCACCATGTGGTGACTTTTCCCCGTTTTCCTCCAGGATCTATTAACAGCTAGGCCTTGGCAATGCAGGCAGGAAATGAATGTAGGTATTTTGAGAAGGAAATGTTCTCTGAAGGACAGGATGATTACGCTGTCCATTTTATTGATCCCTGATTTTGATTTTTGTCCTTCTAGGGATCTGAGTGTTGATGCTGGTCTCAGTCACAACCAGTTCCAGGTCAGGCCAGTTCCTCAACATTATCAGCATTATTTGGCTCCACAAAGAATGCATCATTTCCCCCAGAATACATCCTCAACACAGATGGTAAGTCAAGCGGAAGGTTAGCAGAAGCGGTTTGATGTCAGCAGGGGTGAAATCCATTTTTTCCCCTACCGGTTCTGTGGGTGTGGCTTGGTGAGCATGGCAGGGGAAGGATATTGCAAAATCTCCATTCCCACCCCACTCCAGGGGAAGGATACTGCAAAATCTCCATTCCCTCCATTCCTGAGGGAAGGATACTGCAAAATCTCCATTCCCTCCCCACTCCTGGGGGAAGGATACTGCAAAATCCCCATTCCCACCCCATTCCAGAGAAAGGATACTGCAAAATCTCCATTCCCTCCATTCCTGAGGGAAGGATACTGCAAAATTCCCATTCCCTCCACTCCAGGGGAAGGATACTGCAAAATATCCATTCCCATCCCACTCTGGGGCCAGTCAGAGGTGATATTTGCCGGTTCTCCGAACTACTCAAAATTTCCGCTATCGGTTCTCCAGAACCTGTCAGAACCTGCTGGATTTCACCCCTGGATGTCAGGAATAATGTCTGCTGCACTAAAATCTTCAAAAGTCCATCGCTTGCAAGAGAAAAGATTATATTCCAATGAAATGATTCCATTCTTGTGCCAAACTGTCTGAAAAATGATATCAATCCCCAAAATATAATCCTGCTCTAATTCAGGTACTGGTCTAATTCATGGCCTTATTCATTTTCAGTTCCAAATTTGACTCCAAATGGCTTAAAATGAATGCTTTCAGTATTTCTCAGAATTCCAGAAATGCAGAATTTGATCGTTCTTAGTTCTCCTCTGACATATAAGGAGCATCTCATTGGCAAACATTCCCTTAAGAGAGGGAATGTAGCAGGAACTGGTGCACAGGAATCCCAACGACCACCAGAGGGCAGTAAAGAGAAGTAAATCTCCTCTATGCAAAGCCCCATCTAGTGGTTCTTGAGAGGATTGCAGCAGAGAAGAAAGCACCTTCTCTCAATATCTCAGTGCGACGTCTTTCTTTTCCTTGTTTGGTTTTTCCACCCTTTTTTGGGGGACTTCCGGTGGTAACTGAAGCTCTGATTGTTATGTACCAAATAAGGAGTGAGCTATAGATTTCACCCAGGTCTGCCAAAATGGCAGGAAAATACTTAAAGCTCATTGGTCAAGCCGTCTGACAGCTCCCTTTAAAAGGGCACACTGCCAGAGAAGCAGGTTGTTGGGTTGTACTGGTCTACTAATAAAGAGCTGGTGTTGCTGAAAGAGCTGTGTCCGTCTCTTCCCTCTTCCGATCTAACACTGATCCTGTTTTATATCTGTCTTGTTCACTTTTTGGATTACATCCCCAGATACCCTTCTCAGGAGCCCTGGGAAAGGGGCATCACCATCTTCCTCAAAAGGGAACATTTCTATCAGGGAGAAAGAACTATTCGAGGAATTATTTGTCTTTGGACATAGCGTGTGAATCAAGAGTTGGTTTTGCCAATTCAGTTTTGACTGTTTGGTCTGCATGATTGAGTAGGATTCCTTCCTTCCTTCCTTCCTTCCTTCCTTCCTTCCTTCCTTCCTTCCTTCCTTCCTTCCTTCCTTCCTTCCTCCCTTCCTTCCTCCCTCCCTCCCTCCCTCCCTCCCTCCTATCCTTCTTCATCCCTCCCTCCCTCCCTATCATCCTTCTTCTTTCCTTACTTCCTCTGTCCCTCGTTCCCTCCCATTCCTCCCTTCCTCCCTCTCTCCCATCCTTCTTCCTCCCCCTCCCTTCCTTCCTTCTTCTTCCTTTCTTCCTTCCTTGCTCCATCGCTCGCTCGCTCGCTCGCTCCCTTCCTCCCTCTCTCCCATCCTCCTTCCTCCCCCTCCCTCCCTCCCATCCTTTTTCTTCTTTCCTTCCTCTGTCCCTCATTCTCTCCCTTCCTCAACCTCTTACTCCCTCCCTTCCATCCTTCCTCTTCCTTCCTTGCTCCCTCCCTCCCTCGCTCCCTCCCTTCCATTCCTTCCTCCCTCTCTCCCTCCCATCCTGCTTCCTCCCACTCCCTTCCTCTCTTCCTCTACCCTTCCTTCCCTTCCATCCTTCTTCTTCCTTCCTTCCTTGCTCCATCCCTCGCTCCCTTCCTTCCCTCCCTTTCTCCCTCTCTCCTATCCTCCTTCCTCCCCCTTCCATCCTTCCTTCCTTCCTTTTCAAGGGAGGGATATTCTTTTCAACTTCCTGATCTACACTAGACCTATCCCATTTCCCAGACTTGAAAAAGACTTGAAAAAAAAGGAAACTTTTAAAAAAGTTAGACTTTAAAAAAAGAAAGAAGTTATAAAGTTTCACCACACATTTTGAGCTTTTCCTGAGCTTTTCTCATTCTGAGGAATGAGAAAAAATGGCACTAATTTTTGCCAGTGTGATTAGAAATGGTTTCAGAGTCAACCAAATTGGGTGAGCCCTGGAGTTTGGGCAGCTCCTCAAAGTGTTTAGTGAACGACCCTTTTCAGGGACTATCTGATGTTCCCTGAAGCTGAGGAGAAGAAAGCCAAACCCTCAAAGTTGTTTCTCTTCATCACTTCACAGGTTGTCCACGAAATCAGAAATTACCCCCAGTTTCAGCTGCTTGCTCTTCAGGGACTGAATCCAAATCGGCACACATCTGCCGTGCGAGAAAGTCATGAGGTGAGTCCCAAAAAAACCATTTTTTGCAGTTCTTGGCTTTGACTGCCCTGTTCTGTCCCCATCTCACGCACGCAACCCCCACAGATGGCCCGGAGTTAATAAGCTACACGACAGAGACTTTGAAGATAAAGCTGGCAGCAACCCAGTGGCTGGCTGCCAATTTAGACTTCACTTACACAAAACAAAGGTAAGTCCACAAGCCTTCTGATAAGGCAAAGTTCCAGCAATACAAGAATTAATCCGAATGCAGTCCAATTAAGCAGGCACAGTTTCAGCAATGCAGAGTCCATGGATGATTTCTAGTTTTTGCTCGTCACAAACTGAGCCGGCCACCACACCCACATTTATACCCTGTGGGGTGTGGTCCAGTGACTCAGCTAATCTCTGGCATGCCTTGTCCTCTGCTGCGCACGCTTCTCCCTGCGCCGCTGTCGAGGATCCAGCCAGCACTTATCTCCTTCGTTGCTGTCCACCTGTGGCTGTGGGGACGTGCTTGGCTCTGGGCCTATCTCTTGGCCTTCGGTGTCCTCCAGAGGCATTGCCAGAGAGGAGGGTCTTGGAGAGGGAGGCCTTGCCAACTCCTGTCCCTCACTCTCAGAGTCTGCATCTGTCGATAGCCCAGGCTGAGGCAACGGAGCCACCACACGCCCCTTAATCACATGTTTTAGTGCAAGGGCGTTCAAACGTGACCACTTTAAGACTTGTGGGCTTCAACTCCCAGAATTCCCCAGCCAGAATTCCGGGAGTTAAAGTCCACAAGTCTTAAAGTTGCCAAGGTTGAATACCCCTCATCTAGATACACCACCTCAAACATGGCTTCTCCCCAAAGGGTTTGATTACAGCTCCCAGAATTCCAAGCTGTTGGTGCACTCGTTGGATTCCTGAAGACCCAGGCTGGAGAAGGAAACCAAAATAACACTGCTTTGGGGGGAGTCAAGAGGTCTGCATGAAATGATGAGATTTCTGATGAAGGGCATATTCTTTCCCCTTAATGGGCTTTGGATGAAAAAGAACTTTTTTGGGGTGAGAGGTAGGGGTGTCAGATGGAAACGTCACAGAAATAACTGGCTAAAGAAGTCTACTGTAGACAGAAACTCTGTTCTGACCGAGTCTTCCCAAAAGCACGAAGCCGCCTCCTCGTCCCGATAAAACCCCTTTTATTTAGTTTAAAGGGAATCCCTCTCCAGCAAAGTCCCGGCCAACAGTCTTCCCAGAGATTTCACAACTACAGAGTTTTATCAGGCTTGGAGAGCTGCCAGGCCGATATCTTCCAAACGCCAAGCTGGAGCAGACAATACTTGGCAAGAAGTCACAAACAGATCTTCACTCTAATGAATTGAACTAACTGTCTCCTGCAAACTCCCCTCCCCTTTCGCTCCTCTTTATTCCCTATGGGAGGGGCCATTCACTGTCCACCTGTGGCTTTACTCCTGAGTCGGCCCTTGTTTCTTAGCTGTTCCCTTCGTCTGGCAACTCTGTTCATGCGTGCACTGGGAACAGGCTCCAGCTGTTTTTCTGTCCCACTGTCTGACTCCGAAGGCAGCTCATGCCCTGGCCCCCTCTCTGCCTCTGACGCAGAGCCCACATCAGAGCCTTCCCCAGACTCCAGGACTGGCCCATGTTCCTCCCCAACCTCTTCACTGTCTGAGTCTGCCGCCAGATCTGTTGGCCGCTGGCGTGTCACAACAAACTCTTTGACGCTCTTTCATTTCTATCTTTTTTGATCTAGGAGTTGTTGCAACTAGAAGACAGGTTGGGAAGTGTGAGTAGAGGAGCTGTGCAAAACACTATCGAACGGTTCACTTTCCCTCACAAATACAAGAAGGTAAGCGTTGAAAGAGAGGCCGATGTGACGTCCCAAACAGAGATCAGCCAGCAACCTTATAAATGTAACTTTAAAACTTGCCATGTTTTGCTTTTCACTTGATTCAGTCCAAAGCCACCAACTTTCCATTGTTCTTTAAATTTAAATAGTGTTTGCTTTCATTGTCCTCTTAATGATTCCCTTAATGTTTCCCTTCCTTCACATCTTTGCATGTAGTCATATTTCCCAGGGAGATATAGGGACTCTGTGGTGGGGTTCAGACCGGTTTGAGTGAACCGGTAGTTCCGACTAGCGGTTGGGCCTTCCCACCTGCCCTGGTGCTATCACGTCCTATATAATTGCTGGTTTTTTGATGTCATGTGAATGCATGAAAGGTGCACACACTCATTTTCAGTTCTGGGAGAACCGGTTGTTAAAGTATGTGACGCCCACCTCTGGGGTTCTGCTACAAAGACTTTATTTTATTATTAAACTTAAGTAGCAATAGCACTTAGACTTATATACCGCTTTAAAGGGCTTTACTGCCGTCTCTAAGCGGTTCACTGTGTCAGCATATTGCCCCCAACAATTTTGGTCCTCATTTTACCGACCTCGGAAGGATGGAAGGCTGAGTCAACCTTGAACCGGTCAGGATCGAACTCTAGATTGTGGATAAGAGTTCGACTGCAATACTGCATTCTAACCACCGTGCCATCCAGACAACTAATAGCAACAGCGCCTAGACTTATATACAGCTTCAAAGTGCTCTACAGCCCTCACTAAGTAGTTAACAGAGTTGGTCTATGGCCCCCAACATTCTGGGTCCTCATTTTACTGTCCTCGGAAGGATGGAAGGCTGAGTCAACCTTGAGTCGGTAAGGATCGAACTCCTGGCAGTGGGCAGAGTTAGCCTGCAATATGGCATTTTAATCTATGAATCAACACAGGCAGTGGTGGGATTTAAATAATTTAACAATCGGTTCTCTGCCCTAATCACCAGCTGGGTAGGCATGGCTCGGTGGTCATGTGACTGTGTGGGCGTGGCCAACTCAACGTCACTCACGTCGATGGGCACTTCACCTTAGCTGTTACAATGTAATAAGGGTTAACCAGAGAGGCAGTTTCTGTAAGCAGGGCAATAAAGATTAGGCTAGAAACAACACCAGAATGTTTCTTTCCTTACATGATTAGCCATGTCAAGTGGAAAAAAACAAAAGGAGATTTCTTCCAACAACCAGTTCCCTGAACTGCTTAGAAAGTTAACAACCGGTTGTCCCAAATCGGTGCGAACTGGCTGAATCGCAAATCATTTAGATATTGTACAACAGAAATTTCAAATATATTGCAGGTAGTCCTTTACTTACAACCACAGTTGAGCCCCAAGTTTCCATCGCTAAGCGAGACAATTGTTAAGTGACGTTTGCGACCTTTCTTGCCCCTGTTGTTAAGTGAATCGCTGTAGTTGATAAGCTAGTAACACCGTTGTTAAGTGAATCTGGCTTCCCCATTGACTTTGCTCGTCCGGAGGTCGCAATAGGGGATCACATGACCTCACGACATCGCAACCGTCATAAATATGAGTCGATTGCCAAGCATTCAAATTTTTGATCACGTGATCCTGACCATTCTGGAATGGTCGTAAGTGTGAAAAATGGTCATAAATCACTTTGCAGTGCAGTTGTAATTTCAAATGGTCACCAAACGAATGGTTAGTAAATCAAGGCCCATCTGTACCTATGCAATGTTCATTTTTCTTTGATAACGAATAAATGTGGGACATAGATTAATTGTATTTATCCATTATTCATAAAGCTATACTAAATGGTTAGAAAATTAGCTTCGGCGAAACCCAATTTTTTCCCCCCGCCTTCACCTTTTCCATTAGGATTATTTGCAAACATTGCTGAATCCAGACTGATATCGAAAGATTAATTGCTGACTTCCAAATGCTCGTTGTAAGTTGTTTAGGAAAGAGTAGCAAAGAAGTAATCTGTTT
Source organism: Masticophis lateralis (assembly GCA_030761175.1). Classification (NCBI taxonomy): domain Eukaryota; kingdom Metazoa; phylum Chordata; class Lepidosauria; order Squamata; family Colubridae; genus Masticophis; species Masticophis lateralis. Next base: position 274,892,654 of record JAUDYJ010000002.1, on the reverse strand, counting down.
TTTGAATGCGGTGGTTTTTCATTTGCTCCTTCAAAACCAGATAACAAGCATAATCTAAGGGCTAGTGTAACTTCTTGCTTCATTATTTTCCCTGCTTCAGTTAAAACGTCTTTCTCTAAAACTTTTTGCATTTTCCCCCAAAAACACCTTGTCGGTAAATACGTTCCATATGTGCTACGTGCTTGCCAATACTTTGAGTCTGTTATTAATACGCTGTGCTCCTACATATACCTACTTTAATGAACTTTCCCTTATTTTAATTGGTATTGATTTAAGCACCGTTTCTGTCCCTGCAGAAGTCCCAAAATTATTAATTTTTAAAATTTATTTATTTATCAAGCATACTGTATATAAGATAACAGGTAAAAAGTATAAACATAATTTGAACACATGGAAAATGTAAGTTAAATTTGTTTTCCAGGCCATTTTAAAATCCTCTAGACTAGAGCAAGTTTTCTCAATCTTGGCCACGTTATAAGATACATGGACTTCAGTTGCCAGTATGGGGCACGACATCTTAGCATTCTCAAGACTGAAGAAAAAGTGCTTGAGGGATGTATAGACATATTGAGAAAAATCTTGTAGACCTCAGGATTAAATTGGGATTTTCTCCATAGGACATCGGCTAGTAGATTCCCCCACCCCCCCTGGGATGTACTTTAGGTGAAATTTAAACCGTCTGAAGTACTGTGCCCAGCTTTGGCTATGCCAAAGCTATGGCTTTGGGGCATATAAAAAGGAGCAGAACTTCAGTGATATGGCCAGCTGCCATCTTGACTTGGTTGATCTCCCCAATGGGAAGATCATTTATATATTATTAATACCATTGAAGGGCCTAAACAATTTTTCCTTCCTTCTTTCCTTCCTTCCTTCCTTCCTTCCTTCCTTCCTTCCTTCCTTCCTTCCTTCCTTCCTTCCTTCCTTCTTTCCTTCCTTCCTTCCTTCCTTCCTTCCTTCCTTCCTTCCCTCCCTCCCTTCTTCCTTCCCTCCCTCTTTCTTTCTTTCTTTCTCTCACTCTTTCTTTTTCTTTCCTTCCTCCTTCCTTCCTATCTCTCCCTCTCCCTCCCTTCTTTCTCCCCCTCTCCTTTTCTCCCTCCCTTCTTCGCTACCCCTTCCTTCCTTCCTTCCTTCCCCTCTCTCCTACCCTCCCTCTCTCCTACCTTCTTTCCTTCCTTTCTCTCTCCCTCTCTCCCCCCCTCCCTCCCTCCTTCACTCCCTCCCTTCCTTTTCTAGCTGTCACTTCCTCCCCCCTCCCTTTCTCCCTTATCCATCCATCCATCCATCCTACCATCCATCTGTCTGCCCTGCCTTTCAATCCATCCACACGGGTTCCCTTGAATTCCGAAGGGGAGAGAAAAATTGTCTTTTTGTTCCAGTGGTGGGTTTCAAATTTTTTTACTACCAGTTCTGTGGGTGTGGCTTGGTGGGCATGGCTTGGTGGGTGTGGCAGGGGAAGGTTACTGCAAAATCCCCATTTCCTCCCAATCAGCTGGGACTTGGGAGGCAGAGAATAAATGGGTGTGGGGCCGGTCAGAATTCTTACTTCCAGTTCTCCGAACTACTCAAAATTTCTGCTACCGGTTCTCCAGAACTGGTCAGAACCTGCTGAAACCCACCTCTGATTTGTTCCTTGTGATGAAATCTGCAAAACTGGGCTATTTAGAAAGTTGGGGAAAGCTAACAGCTTGCTCAGACCAGAAGGGAATTTTTTAAAAAAACCTTCCTAAGATGTCAATGTCTCTTAAAAGTGCAGCCTTCCAGAGACTCAGCGGACATCTTTAGCAGGGAATCGGTGAAAGTGTGCACTGAGAATGCTTCTTGCTGGGGGGGGGGGGGGGGGGAGGCAAGGTGCATCCATTATCCACCCTTCCCCTAAGAAATGGTTGAATTGCAAATTAGAACTGGTTCCATCCTTCTCAGTGAATTCTCAGTGGAAATTCTTCTCCAACCACCTAATACACTGGGACCATAACTGTGAACCTCTCTACCTTGCTACTCTCCATTTGAGTACAATTTGTTGTGACCCTGGTGTTTTTTGTGTGACTTTGCCGACAGCGATGGCCGCAGGAAGACAAAACAGAAAAGGAAGAAGGAGAAGAGTCAGATACTGATGAGAAATGCACAATCTGTCTCTCCATGCTTGAAGACGGCGAGGACGTGAGGTATCATTTATTCTGACAGGAACTCTGGACATGGCGAGTCTTTTATTTTGTTGTCCTCTGATTGGGCAGCGAGTCCTTAATTCTTGCTTTATAGGCTCATAGTTTCTCTTAGTCGCCCTTCATTCAGATATTCTCTTCCTCAGGCCAGTGGTGAAATGTAAAATTTGTTACTACCGGTTCTGTGGCGTGGCTTGGTGTGGGGGGGGGAGTAATATGACTAAGGATAGCCGGATAGTAATATGGCTATCTTTTTTTTTTTACTTTTAAAAGCATTTTTTCTACAACCAGAGGTTGTTTAAAAAAATGCTTTTAAAAGGCTCTGACAATCCCAGTTGAGTTGCCTAATTGTCAGAAGCTTTTTTTTTCTTTTAAAAGGCTCTGACGATCCCAGCTGAGTTGCCTGATCGCCAGAGGTTTTTTTTCCTTTTAAAAGCATTTTTGAGGTTGTAAAAAAAATGCGTTTAAAAGGAAAAAAAAGCCTCTGACGGTCAGGCAACTCAGCTGGGATCGTCAGAGCCTTTTAAAAGCAATTTTTTACAACCTCTTCAGCCGAAGAGGTTGTAGAAAAAATGCTTTTAAAAAGCTCTGACGATCCCAGCTGAACCGTGCGATCATCAGAGGCTTTTTTAAAAAACTTTTAAAAGCATTTTTTTGGCTGAAAAAATGCTTTTAAAAATAATAATAAAAAAGCCTCTGATGATTTCGTGGCTCAGCTGGGCATGGGGGGGGGGAGGCAGGGATTTTTGCTATCGGTTCTTCGAACCACACACCGCCATCGCTACCGGATTGGGCGATCCAGTCCGAACCGGGAGCATTTCACCCGTGCCTCAGGCTGATATTTGTGACTGGAGCTATTGGCAAGGTTGTATACAGCTTGACACGTTGCCATGGCCGACTCACCGCAACCCAACTCACCGCAGGACAGTAATTACACTAATATGGAAGAAATAGTTGAATAGAATCATTAAAGGACACCAATTTTTTAAAAATTTTTAAAAAATAATTCAATTGAATTGTTGAATTGTCCCGTAAAGAATTGTCCAGCAGCGAGTTGTCCCATTCTGGACAAGGAAGTCTAAACGTTTTCTCCTATTCTTGAACACAAAAATTAAAATACAGAATTTCAATTCCTGTCCTGAAGATAAAAATGCAGGCTTAATAAATTGGTAGGAGAGGAAGAGGAGGAGGAAAAGAGAGAAGGAGACAACTGGTAGTAAAAAAATCCACATTTTTTTACTACCAGTTCTCTGGGCGTGGCTTGGTGGGCGTGGTGTGGCTTGGTGACTGTGGCTTGGTGGCTGTGGCAGGGGAAGGATACTGCAAAATCTCCATTCCCACCCCACTCCAGGGGAAGGATACTGCAAAATCCCCATTCCCTCCCTACTCCTGGGGGAAGGATATTGCAAAATCTCCATTCCCACTCCACTCTGGTATTTGCCGGTTCTCCAAACTGCTCAAAATTTTCGCTACCGGTTCTCCAGAACCTGTCAGAACCGGCTGGATTTCACCCCTGCTTTAGACCCCTCTTTTTAAAATTACATGAAGTTGAAAGATCTCCTTCACTTTGGCTTAATCTTAGAAAGATCCACAGATTTACAATAATTAGAAGAGAGTACGTATCTGTAGTTTGGGATGGAACTATGGAATCCTTGGTGCTCACTGAGCTTGGCTGTTTTCCTGCAGATGTTTCCTTACCCAACTGCGTAACATCATGACATGAGTGCAAGTCATCAGTGCCCTGATAGGGTTACCTAGCTGGGTAATGAAATGTTTGCAAGCAAACAAGTTTAGAGAGCACGAAGCATTCCACAGATTTGCAACAGTATGAGATTATTTGTGCAGATGTGACTTCTGATTCCCTCCCACCCTTGCAGTTCCTGGAATACTTATATGCTCATGTTATGTTTTGTACATGTTCCAATATCTCAGGGGCTGCCACAAAGAAGAGGGAGTCAAGCTATTCTCCAAAGCACCTGAGGGCAGGACAAGAAGCAAAGGGTGGAAACTCATCAAGGAGAAAAGCAACTTAGAACTAAGGAGAAATTTCCTGACAGTGAGAACAATTAATCAGTGGAACAACTTGCCTCCAGAAGTTGTGAATGCTCCAACACTGGAAGTTTTTAAGATGTTGGATAGCCATTTGTCTGAAGTGGTGTAGGGTTTCCTGCCTAAGCAGAAGGTTGGACTAGAAGACCTCCAAGGTCCCTTCCAACTCTGTTATTCTCTTCTCTTCTCTTCTCTTCTCTTCTCTTCTCTTCTCTTCTCTTCTCTTCTCTTCTCTTCTCTTCTCTTCTCTTTCAAGGAGTGCTACAGTGGAGAAAAAGAAAAATTTCTCCTTAGTTCTAGCTTGGTTCTCTCTTTGATTAGCTTCCCTCCATTGCTTCTTGTCCTGCCTTCTGGTGCTCTAGAGATCAAATTAAATCAAATTTTAAAAAATGATCTTGTCGGAATGTTTTCATTCAGGTACATTTTCCCTAGATAGAGTCACGTAGGTGGAACAATTCAGCATCTTCTTGAACAGTGTTTCTATCACTGGGAGTATCTGCTCATCTAAGATTCAAATACCCGAAGTTGCTATATTTCACACACTTGGTTTTATGAATATTTCTCGCTCTTGCAATCCCCGGTTACACTATCACCAGATATCAAGGTCAAAGTTAAGGCAAATGATGGAAATTTCTCTCTGTCAAATTTGTTTCCAAGCCTTTATATAAATTCCTTTTTATTTCACTGCCTATACTTTTTTTTTTTTAAAAAAAGAGATGAATGCATCCTAAGGGGGAAAAATAATAACTGGGTTAAAAACTGCCATCTTTAACGATCTAGACATTCATCCTGCTTGGTTTTTCTGCTTTTAACAAAACAAAACAAAACTCTCAAGTGATATTTTACCACGAGATACTTTTTAACAGTACTAATAGCTTGTTGAGCGCAACAGCTCTTTTTTTTTTTGAAAAATATTTTTTTATTTTTTTCCAAACATAAACATAAAATATATCTTTTAAGAACGAAGTCTTGATCCGGTCATAGATAGGTACAATTGCTTACATTCCTTTAACAAGCTCTATTCCCAATTTCCCCATGACATCTTTTAAAATTAAAAATCAAAACAAACGTTTTTAACACAAATTCTAACATCTTAATCTAAACCACTCTATTATATCACCAGAATCTTAATTTCCAAATAAACTCTACTCATTTTTTATATCCAATTATAAATCAAAATTCTATCTAGCTTAATTCCCTCCCTTACATCTTTCAACATTAAGATCAAAAACACAAATTTAAAAAAATATTCTAACATCTTGATCTAAATGTTTACCTTACTATTTTTTTTTTAAATTTGATTTATATGCCACCCTTCTCCGGAGACTCAGGGAGGCTTACAATGTGTTAAGCAATAGCCTTCATACTTTTGTATATATACAAAGTCATCTTATTGCCCCCACAAAATGGGTCCTCAATTTACCTACCTTAGAAAGGATGGAAGGCTGAGTCAACCTTGAGCCTGGGGAGATTCGAATTTATAGTAATTGCAGACAGCTGGAGTTAATCACAATGCTTTTAGTCTGCTGAGCTATCCAGGCTTTATCACCACAAATCTTAGTTCCCAAAATTGTACAACTCTATTTTTATTTCAACTTATAAATCAAAATTTTATCTACGGTATATTCCTTAATCTTTAGACCCATTTTATCAAATCTTTAAATCTTAAACTTTAACAATTACACTTTTCTTGAGAGCAACTGCAGCTTTATAAATAACTAAGTGATGCCTTCTCCAGACTGGGTTATGTACAATAAGACTGCACACAGCTAAGATTCCATTTACTTGGATACTGTCCTTGGTGCTTGGGGCGGAGGGGGGGAGGCAGATTTCCGGGCCAGCCAATGTCTGGTTCCATTTTTAAATTAAAAATAATGGAAATTTCCTAGACTAGCTCCATAGTCAGGCAGAAGCCAACACTGTCTACAAAACTGGCCAAGAGATCTTTTTTATCTAGCTCTGAATGTTGAATAGGTTGGCTGCCCTTCGATCAAAACTCCGTTCTTTAAAGATTAGAAGTGTAGGAGAAAGACAAAGAAAGTCTGGGAGTAGAGTTAAGAGAGGTATCAGCCTGGAGCAGGGGTGAAATGCTCCCAGTTCGGACTGGATCGCCCGATCCAGTAGCGATGGAGGCAGGTGGTTCAGAGAACCGGTAGCAAAAATCCCTGCCCCCCCCCCATGCCCAGCTGAACCACGCAATCATCAGAGACCTTTTTTAATTTTTAAAAGCATTTTTTCGACAACCTCTTTGGCCGAAAAAAATGTTTTTAAAAGAAAAAAAAGCCTCTGATGATCAGGCAACTCAGCTGGGATTGTCAGAGGCTTTTCAACCTTTTTGGCTGAAGAGGTTGTCGAAAAAATGGTTTTAAAAGTTAAAAAACAAGTTGGCCACGCTCACCCAGTCACATTACCCCCCTCCACCAAGCCACGCCCACAGAACCAGTAGTAACAAATTTTACATTTTACCATTGGCCTGGAGCAATAACGTTGCTGTAAGCCAAGAGTGTCAAACTGAAGACCCACGAACCAGATGCGGCCCTCGGAGTGCTTAGATCTGGCCCGTGGGGTCGACTAGAAACAGTGAAGGACCGGTCCGCGATGCCTTTGCCAGGGTTGAGTTTGACCGGGGGGCAAGGTTGAGGATGGCCAGGGTGGGCGTGGCCAGTTCAATGTCAGTCCTGTCAGCCGGTGCCTGTGGGGACCCGAGAGCTCTGTCAGTGGAAACGGGCTCCCGAGCTCTGTTTTCAGCTTCCACAGCCTCTTGCAACCCTCTGCCAGTGAAAACGGAGGGGGAAGGCCTGGCCAGCAGTGCTTCTGCCAGTGAGAATCGAAGAGGTTGTAGAAAAAATGTTTTTAAAAGTAAAAAGTAAAAAAAAAAAAAAAAAGTTGGCCATGCCAACCCAGTCACATTACCTTCCCACCAAGCCACGCCCACAGAACCGGTATTAACAAATTTTACATTTCACCACTGCCCTCTACTAAATCTCCCCTCCTACTTTCCCACACATGAGAAGGTGGCAGCATGGAAGCTTCTGGCCTAATATGGTTTCCAAAGCTGACACAGGCTTTGGATGCCCATCCCAGACCTTGGCCTTAGTGCCAAGGTTTGATAAAAACTTTGGGTGGTTATTTATTAGTGGGGATCGTATGCATGAAACCTAGCCCTGGTTACTATGGAAATGCAGTCATTATTGTCCTGGCAGCCTACAAGAGATTTGGTTATCCCCTTGCTAAGTAGGGGATGTTTTTTTATGCTATGGTTTGTAGCTAGAAATAAAGATTAACATCCTTTTATTTACTGGAGTATTTATTGGCTTTGGATGGAAACAAACCAGCTGCATGGACACCTGATCACTGCCTTGACACATGGCAAACAAAGGTATCTCAGTCTGTTACACAGTAGATCTTATTTTGGAGTGGGGGAGGTCTTTGGTTCCTTCTAAGATTGGTTTGTTTCATTATCCAACTGGGTCAAATTAGAAGCAAGGAAGGAAGGGAAGGGGAAAGGAAAGGAAAGGAAAGGAAAGGAAAGGAAAGGAAAGGAAAGGAAAGGAAAGGAAAGGAAAGGAAAGGAAAGGAAAGGAAAGGAAAGGAAAGGAAAGGAAAGGAAGGGGAGGGAAGGGAAGGGAAGGATAGGACAGGAAGGAAAGGAAAGGAAAGGAAAGGAAAGGAAAGGAAAGGAAAGGAAAGGAAAGGAAAAGAGATGAAGGGAAGGGAAGGACAGGAAGGAAAGGAAAGGAAAGGAAAGGAAAGGAAAGGAAAGGAAAGGAAAGGAAGGGGAGGGAAGGGAAGGGAAGGGAAGGATAGGACAGGAAGGAAAGGAAAGGAAAGGAAAGGAAAGGAAAAGAGATGAAGGGAAGGGAAGGACAGGACAGAAAGGAAAGGAAAGGAAAGGAAAGGACAGGATGGGAAGGAAAAGAAAGGAAAGGAAAGGAAAGGAAAGGAAAAGAGATGAAGGGAAGGGAAGGACAGGACAGAAAGGAAAGGAAAGGAAAGGAAAAGAGATGAAGGGAAGGGAAGGACAGGATGGGAAGGAAAAGAAAGGAAAGGAAAGGAAAGGAAAGGAAAGGAAAGGAAAGGAAAGGAAAGGAAAGGAAAGAAGGAAAAGTGGTGTTACCTAATTTGAGTAACAAAAAATCTGCAAGAACTACCAAGTTCAGAGAGCACCTAAGATCCCTCATTTCAACTCTGGACTGAAACAGTCTCCTTTTACAGTTCTTATTTTAATGTTCGACCATTGCATCCGATGAAGACCAAATCTGGCTTCCCTGCGGAATAACGAGGACTTTCGTTCTTCTGTCTTCCAGGCGATTACCATGTATGCATCTCTTTCACCAAGTGTGTGTCGACCAGTGGCTGGCAACCAGTAAGAAATGCCCCATCTGCCGAGTGGACATTGAAACACAACTCGGATCGGACAGCTGAAATGAACCGCTATGCGGGGGGGGTGTGTGTGTGTGGGGGGTGGAGCTGCCCCTCTCCCCCGCTCTCTTTTCGTGGTCCTTACGGGACCTTTGCCGCAAAATGTTTTGCCTTCTGAGCCATTTGAGTGTTGTTGTGTTTTTTGAAGAAAGCCTGCAAAGCACATTCACAGATTATTTAATTCAATCAACCGATCAATAAAAAAAAGAGGAGGACAAGAGGAGGAGGAAGAAGAAGAAGAAGAAGAAGAAGGGCGACGACGACAAAGATGATTTGAAGGTTAAAATATCTAAGGGTAGGGAGGGATCCGAGCTGCATGCGTGGGCCAACGTGCAAAGGGAACACGGCTCGAACGCCCGGCGGGAAGCGCTAGTTGTGAAAAATGAAGGTACTTAGTTGGCCTAATGTTGGCCTTCCGATCCTACTTCTCAAAAGGGTTGTATATATATATACCTCTTGAATAAGTAGACATGCATTAGGGGTTCCTTAGCTATTTCTTACGGAGGTTGTCAGAGCATGTGCGCTTCAAGGATGTTGTATTTTGATGCCCCGTTAGCTTGTGATGGAAATGTCGCTGTTATATAATCTGCACCAAACACTGCATTGGGAGGTGTGGGGGGGGGGTGTTTGTTTGTTTTTGGGGTTTTTTTGGTTGGTTTTTTTTTTTTCCCCCAGTTTCGTTTCTTTTTTGACGTGGTCCTTGAGTTTTTGGGTTTGGCTGAAACATGGTGAGAAGAAAATATATTTCGCGAATGAATGTGTCCCGGGATAATGTTGCAAGGATCCAATCCGGGTTGGTCATCCGGGACTAGAGTTTTAATCTTCTGAGCTTTCGGACTCATGCTAGACTGCCATCCTCTCTATTGGAATATTTATTTATTTATTTATTTTATTAAATTTTTATACCGCCCTTCTCCTGAGGGACTCAGGGCGGTGCGCAGCCATGATAAAACAACATATACCATAACATGTTAAAAACAATTTAAAATGTATTAAATAATTTGGCCCTATCTTATTTTTTTAAAAAACCCCAAAACTAAAATACCCAATTAAAATCATACTTTCATTAGCCCAGCCTGCTGAAATAATAGAGTCTTGAGGGCACGGTGAAAGGTCCATAGGTCAGAGATCCTACGTATCTCCGGGGGCAATTCATTTCATAGGGTGGGAGTCCCCACAGAGGAGGGTCTCCCCCTGGGGGTCGCCAGTCAACATAATATGTGCTTTTTGGGCCACTCTGTGAGTCATATTTATGTGGTGCCTTCCTATTGGCTGATTGATGGCTGGCAATTGGCTGTTATTTTCTTGTGTTGCCAAGCTCCTAAGTATTTGATAAGCCGGTGGTAAATCAGCATTCCTGTTGACTGACCAAGGGCCCATTTCCCAGGCTTCAATTATTTCTCTGGCTATTTTTGTCCCTGCTCGACCAACAATCATAGTAGCTGCGAAACTGAATGCATTGCGAGTTTTGAGTTTAACTGAGTTCACTGCCAATGTGAGGCTATCAATGAGTCCGGGTCTCCTCGTCCTAAGCACTGTTCTCACAATCTGGTGATTAGCTTTCTCCCCGTCAGACCTCCATAGTCACAGAAACAATCTACGCAGGGAATTTATTCCCAGAGAAGCCTGGGAAAAGGGCCCTTTGTCAGTCAACAGGAGTGCTGATTTAACACCACCTTAGGAGCTGAGGGATTGGCAGCACAAGGAAACAACAGCTGATCACCGGTCATCAACACATGAATCAACCAATTGAAGGCACCGCATAACTACAACTCATAGAATAGCCAGAAACACATATTTCAGCAGAGGGAAGCTACCTGAAGATGGGCTCCAGCACAAGTCCGAAAACCCAGAAGATTATACCTCTGGTTCAGGGATGGTATTCGCTTACCTTCGCTACCGGTTCGCAAATGTGAGTGTATGCACCTCTGCACATGCGCAGAACATCAAAAATGGGATGTGATGATGTCTGAGTGGGTGGGCAGAGCCTCCTGCAGCTGCCGCTACCAGTTTAGCCAAACCGGACAGAACAAGCTGAATGCCACCACTGGTCTGGTCCTGGTGACCGACCCAGATTAAATCTTGCAAAATATATTTCCCTCTAAGGAAAGGGGGGGGGGTGTCTTACTATTCTCTCTTTCCATTGGTGAGAAGAGAAAATATTGTATTGTTTTCATTCAAAAACTGTCCCCTTCCCCAACCTTCCCTGAGCAGCGTTTACTCATGTGGGATCAAGTTTTGTGACGAGAGGGGGAGTTTGACAAAAAGGGAGAAATAGAGAATTGGAAAGAAATTGGAGGAGAGAATAAGAATGGGAGATTTTCTTCCTTGCTGGCACTGGATACTTTATTTAGAGCACAACATTAGGACAATGCTTGCTTCCATTTTGATTTCTCCGAACCCATTCTCAGAAAGGAGGGTGCAAGTAATTATTTCAGTCCATCTCTTTCTTAAATATTCTTCTTCCTCATAAAGGGTTGTTTGTAACTTCTGGCCATGTCCACATCACTCTAAGCCAGGGGTATCCAACCTTGACAACTTTAAAACCTATGGACTTCAACTCCCAGAATTCCCCAGCCAACCATGTTTGCCTTGGGAATTCTGGGAGTGGAAGTCCTCCACTCTTAAAATCACCAAGCTTGGACAACCCTTTCTCTAAGCCAACTTTCCTCAATTAAGCACTGGAAATTTGGGGACCGTCAATCTCAATTTAATGTTGGGTGATGCCACCATAAGTCATAATGGGGTTTTTTTGTGTAGTGATGAACCTACCCACTGTGGTTGGTCAACCAAGGTTTATGGCTTAGCATAAGATGTGGACCTGACCGATTGTAGCTTAGTCAGTGGACTGTGGTGAATCAAACTGTGGCTCAGCATGATGTATGAACACATAATGTACCCATTGGCCATCTCTTAATAACCAGATAACAGCCAAAAAAGGGCTTTTTTTTTGGCATATTCATGACAAGCAGAAGGAAATTTAAACTACTGGATGAGCTGTGTAGACTTTTAACAAGCTTTTGAGGCTTTAGTCATACTTTCTTCTATTGAATGAAAACTAGTTGGAAGATAAGTCTTGACTATCCTCATCTTTTAATGACCCCAGCTTGCGGGATGGAGTCTGGGCAACTGAATGGAACTAGCAGAGTGTTTTAATGGCCGGATGCCCTTCCTGTTCCCAAGATGGAGTTTTGTCCAGCAGATATATATACTCATTGTGCCCAGAGAGAGAAATATCTGCCTCTACCTAGGATCAAACTCATAGCCTCCTGATTGTGAGGCGAGAGCTCCACCTCTAGGCCACAGAACCACTCCAAGATAAGTCTGATTATGTTCCATCAAATTGTAGATGACTCTTAATTAACCACATAGGTAGACTCTTCCAGGATGATCTGTCCCTGAGGTGGCTTTTTAGAACTTCTAGCAGTGAACTCACTGCCACTGTAATTGAATCTTTCTGATAGATCATAGACAATGAATAAGCACAATCAAGAGGTTGGTCCTTAACACCATAGCCACCCTGCTTTTCTCCTTATCGTAAACTCCTTGACTTGCTCAAAGTGAAGCTGGAAAGAGTTTCTCAAATCTCCTGATCTTCCAGTGACGTTCTCCTTTCTTGAGATCTTTCTTCCTCTTCTCTTCCAGATACAGGCAGTCCTCAATTTACAACCACAACTGAGCCCAAAATGTTCTTGTTTCTAAGTGAGACATTTGTTAAATGAATTTTGCAACAATTTTGCTGTTGTAAGTCGAGGACTACCTGTATCTATAACAGGAATCTGGTGATTATCTGGTGATCTGAGGAATGTTTGGAAAAAACATTCAGAGGATGAGTGACCAAAAGTCAAGAGGGGACTCTCACCGTGTTGATTTCTAAGCTGTAACGTAGAAATGCGAGGGAAAACCAAAAGATAGCTCATTGGGAAATCTTTGCCACAAAGAGTTTGGACAATTTGAGCATTTTGGAAAGAAAGGAAGTGTCAGATCATTAAGGAATGGTTGAATAACGCTTGAGAGAAAAGTCTTAAGGAATATAAAGTTGAACAGTATTCTGTAGTGGCTCTAGAAACTTGAGAATGATTGCACAGGGGTAGTTATTGTTAATAATTTTGGTATGGTTTTGAATCCTAATAACGGCATAATGGAGATTATCTGGATAAATTGCAACAGGGGATGGTATGAAGTTGAGCATCTTGGTTCACACACAGTGGTTTGGTAGCTAAGATTGTGGGTGTGTAGCCTAGTAAACAAAGCTGGAACACAACAAATCAGCTGTTGAGAGGTTCTGCTGATATTTAGTCCTGCTTGTTTCTTGCCAAACAGACCAATCACATTGAACTTCATTTACCGTGTAAACCCCCCACCCCTTGAGAGACCTGCCTACTGTCTGATGCATACAACCCATGTTAAAGTCACGATGAGGCTAGATTGATTCTAGCATCATGTGTTGGATAAACTTGGCAATTTTATTTTGTAAGCCACGATTTGTGATGTAGCATCTTGGACAGATCTACCCAGTTGTGGTTGACTTGCTCAACCATTGTGAAAACCAATCACCGTGTTGCTGCATTTTATGAACCAGGTCAGTGTGTAGAACCAGGCCCTACAAAACATGAGTTAATCTAGTTCTGGGAGTGCGATGAGTACCAAATTTTCCCCATAAAGAATAATGTAGTGAATCACAAGGCAGCTGAAACCAACAAGTCCTAGTTTGTGTGTCGAGTATCAAATAATGAGTACCGGCACAAGATTTTCAGACCTTTTTCCCGCAAGGTTGTTAAGCTGTAGTTTTTAAGTGAATTGTGCAATTGTTAATTAAATCCATTGAATTTGCTTGTTGGAAGCTGGCTGGGAAGGGGTCACCAGTGGAGATCACATGACCTCCAGATGCTACAACTACAATGGTAATACATGCAGGCTGCCATGTACCATCTACCCAATTGTGGGATGGGAGCATACTGCTTCTGCTTCCGCTTTCGCCTTTCAGCCCCAATCCGGGGGCCTTCGCAGGCAGTCGCTTTCGTGACAAACTATTTTTGTGTTAAATTTATGTTTTACCAACAAAGAAATAAAAGGAGATTAGTATAGATCTATTTCAAGTGATTTAGCTCTCAGTAGCTAGCAATATCCTTCTGGGATTCATTCTCCCTTCTGGGAAGCAGCCTGGGTTCAAAATCCAGTAGGGTATGGCTAGCTCAGGGGTGTCAAACTCAAGGCCCGTGGGCCGGATCCATCCCACGGGTTAGTTAGATCTGGCCCGCAGGACTGCCCTGGAAACAGTGAACGATTGGCCCACAGTGCTTCTACCAGAGAACATGGGCTCCCAAGCTCCGATTTCGGCTGCCACGGCTCCTGCAATCCTCTGCCAGGAAAAACGGAGCTTGGGAGCCTTTTTTTGCTGGCAGAAGCACTGTGGGCCGGTCCTTCCGCCTTCGTTTTCACTGGCAGAGTGTTGCAGGAGGCTGTGGCAGCTCCAAGCAGAGCTTGGGAGCCCATTTTCGTTGACAGAGCTCTTGGGCTACCACAGGTGCCCCCAACAAGACTGACATTGAGGTGGCCACATGGGTCATGCCCACCCCGGCCCCCGAAGGTCAAACGCAACCCTGATTCAGCCTTCAATAAAATCGGGCTAGCTGATGAGAGCTAAATAGCTTGAAATAGATCTATCCTAGTCTCCCTTTATTTCTTTGTCGGTAAAACATAAATTTTTGATCAGGCGGGTTTTTTTCCAATGCTGCTATAAATTCAAACAAGTGCTCGTGAGTCGAGGACTACCTGGAATCATTTCACAATGCTTTCACAATGATGGTGAGCAACACACCCATGTCACAGTGGCTTTGTCACGTCGAGACTCGGATTTTTCTCCTCCTAAACCAGGAAGCAAGATGCTGAAACCCAACTTCAGAAGTGCTGGTTAACCTTGGATTAAAGCAGATTTATAGAATCCCAAGCAGAACCATTTATCCCACTCCTGCCCAAATCTTTGTGCATATACAGGAAGTTCTCGGGTTAAGGTTGCGTTGTCTTGGTGATCAGGTTTTGGATGCTAGGATAGTTTGCTAATACTGTGCCATCTGGAAGAATCCTCATTTTGTTAGAGTTGAAGACATCTCTTCAATTCACTTTCTCTTCTTCCCTTCCCCTTTTAAGATGTAAATCCAGAGTGTCCACCCTTGGCCACTTTTAAGAGAGCCGTGGTGGCGCAGTGGTTAGAGTGCAGTACTGCAGGCTACTTCTGCTGATCACCGGCTGCCTGCAATTTGGCAGTTCAAATCTCACCAGGCTCAAGGTTGACTCAGCCTTCCATCCTTCCGAGGTGGGTAAAATGAGGACCCAGATTGTTGGGGGCAATAGGCTGATTCTGTAAAACCGCTTAGAGAGAGAGCTGCACAGCACTGTAATGCAGTGTATAAGTCTTAAGTGCTATTGCTATTCCTAAGACCTGTGGATTTCAACTCCCAGAATTCCAGAATTCCCATGCTGGTGTCCCCAGTAGGCATGGGAATTCTGGGAGTTGAAGTCCACCGGTCTTAAAAGTGGCCTAGGTTGGACACGGTTGACGTTGATCATTGGAAGCTAGCCATTGCTGATTCTGACTGCTTTCTGCGCCCTCTTGTTATGGATCCAAGATGGCGATACTCGGTTCTTCTTGTGAAGTGTTCATCCTCATCCCAGTTTATAAACTCCGAACAAAAAGTATTTTGATATTAGCAGCTTTTTTTTTTTTTAATGTAGACTTTCGGAGGGCCCTCCAAAAGTCTACATTACTGCTCTCCCTATGCTGGAGAGATGAGAAGCCTCCTCAAACCGTTGGAAGATTCGGGATGGGTGGCATGCCAGTAAATTTAAAAACAGAGCCCTCCCCCCAAGAACTTTTTAATCGCTTCTCCCATGTGTTGCATCTGAAACAGCTCAGATGCGCTAGAAATTCCGGATCACATCAATTGAGAGGCTAAAAGCAGCTTTCCAATTTATCAGCCAGGATTGTTTGTTTTCTTTCTTTCTTTCTTTCTTTCTTTCTTTCTTTCTTTCTTTCTTTCTTTCTTTCTTTCTTTCTTTCTTTTTTTTAAAAAAATGCAAACTGCAGGAGGGTGTGTGTGTGTGTGTGTGTGTGTGCATGTATGTTTGTGTGTGTGTATAAATACTGGAACCAACAGAAGGCTTTAACCCTTCCTGTATTGCCGGGCCATGGAGATTAATCTGAATTTCCCCGCAATTACTCAGCATTGCATTGGGTGTAGACCAAATGCCAGCTTCCAAAGAGATCACAGCTGCAGAGAAGAAGGCTTCCATCCTTCCTTCCTTCCTTCCTGCATAGGGGACAATTTGCAAAAAGGGAGAGAGAGAGAAAGAGAGAGAGAGAGAGAGAGAGAAGTCCTTGTGATGTTTGACATTTTGCCTGCTCTTCTCCCTGCCGTTTCCCAGGGCCTTTAGGCGCACTCTCCATGCAATAAATCTGTACACAACGGCCCTTGTCACAAGACAGGAAGACTTTGGGAAGGCCATGGTTTTCTTGGAAAATCAAATCAACGAATAAAAGAAAGAAAGAAAGAAAAGATGGGGAGAACCCAGGCGGATTTGAGCCACCCCAACGAAAGGCACCCAGGCAGTCAGGAAGGCGCTTAAAGCTTCTAATCCAGGCGATGAAACAT
The DNA here is from genome assembly GCA_030761175.1 of Masticophis lateralis. NCBI lineage: Eukaryota > Metazoa > Chordata > Lepidosauria > Squamata > Colubridae > Masticophis > Masticophis lateralis. The sequence continues at coordinate 274,876,372 of JAUDYJ010000002.1, read as the reverse complement.
GCGCGTGAAACATTGGTCTGCGTGTTCTGTTTTTCTCTCGGTGTGCGTCCACATGCACGCACTTGTACACGGAACGGATCAACAATAAGCACAGCTTTTTTTAAAAGAAAAAAGTAGGCAGAACACCCATTTCTCACAAATTTGGGAGTTGCGAATGTGTGAAGAGTGCTAAGCGAAAACTGGTGGGTCCCACGTCAGACAGTGTCACGTGTGAATGGGGACACTGAATATTCTTTTTTTTAAAAAAAAAATACGTATCTAGAAACAACAGCAACAACAACAAAAATTAGTTTACAGGGTTTTGTGAGTTTAAATGCCTTATATTTAACAATCATAATTTATGACTAACTTGTAGATATTTGTGGATTCTTATTTAATTATTTTTATAGTTGGGTTGCATTTTTTCCTTTGGCATTTTTAATTATAATTTATTTATTTAGAAACGAATACTAATTTTTTTAATTGCTCCTCTATTACCTCATTATATATATATATATATATTTTGGCATAGTTTCTGGGAATGGAATGCTTTTGCATGCGTTGGTACGTTTGAAGAATGATCAAACCGGTGGGGGACACGTTGACCATTTCAACAAGAAAACAAAAAACAATTTATTCAGGGTATGTGATGACAAACTGTATTACTTGTGGTGCTGTTACCTTGGAGACATTCCATACAAAAAGAAAAAAAAATGCAATGATTCTGTATGCTGTGACATAGTGGAAATTTTGCAATATAGTGGCCGTGTTTTAGCATACACAAACACACACACATTAAAAGCATATATATATATATATATATATATAAAATATAGATATATATGAATATTATTTGCACTCATCAAGTGGTGATGATCCACTCACTCGTAATCTTTTTTTTTTTTTTTTTTGGTATTGAGGGAAAAGTCGCAGTCCTCCAATCCATTTATCAGAAATGGTGTAGGATCTCCTGCTTGGGTAGCGGGGGTTGGACTCAACGACCTACAAGGTCCCTTCCAACTCTGTTAATCTATCTTGAAACCGAAGGAAAGCGTTTCAATCTGAAAGCTTTGGAATTAAATTTGCCCCAAACTCTGTTCTTTCCTCTGAGGAGTCGTTCACAAAAACCAAGGCTTGTCCATAATGCAAAATTCACGCATGGTGTGGTATGCCATAGAAGAGGGGGGAAAAAATCTTAGTTCACTGCACCAGATCATATTGGAAATCCAAGTTTACTGGGGCAAATGGTTTCCTAAGACTCTGGATGCGCCCGAGGAAAATTTAAGGGGGAAAAAAAATTAGTCCTTGCGCAAAATATGAATCCAATTCCTTTCATGGTATACAGCCCATGGATGCTCTTCAGCAGGGGTGTCGAACTCGTGGCTCATGGGCCGGATGCGTCACATGCTGGCCATGCCCACCCCATTTAGCGAAGGGGAGGAGTCACGATACATCAGCTGCAGTGGTGGGATTCAAGTAATTTAACAACCGGTTCTCTGCCCTAATGATTTCTTCCAACAACCAGTTTGCCAAACTGCTCAGAAAGTTAACAACCGGTTCTCCCGAAGTGGTGCGAACCGACTGAATCCCACCACTGATCACCTGACGACGACACCGTGACGTCCCGAGTTTGACACCCCTGCGAGTCTTCATGGGCTTCAGCTGCTTCAGCCTGGGAAGTAAATAAGTTGAGTCTGCTTTAAGAAACCCCCATTCAGCCAAATTAATGCAACTCTTTTTAAAGCAGCGACCCCTTTTATTTTCCAGGGTTACAAGGAAGTTGGAGAACTTTAATCTCCAGGGATGAGTAGCACAGATGGGTTTCCTTGGGCTGCTCATGTAAGATCTGAAGGACTTTTTCTAAGCGATGCTCCCAGGGTTCATAAAGCTTCCTGATTTTCTCTTGATGTGGCTGGATTTATGTCCCAGAGCCTTCACCAGGCGGTAGAGATTGATTGGAGTAATGTATAGAATCTACTCATCATCTCCAACTTGGGTCCCCATCAAGGATCTGCAGCTTTCATGTCCTCAAAGCTAAATGCTCTTCTCCAGTTGGTTTGCTGAGGGCCACACTCCAACAGCGAATAAAGCTGTAGGACTTTCCACATTGGGGGGGGGGGGAACAATGACAGGAACTTTGAAACGTGACATGGATTCCTTAAGATCAAAACTACCTGTTTTGATCTGACCCTAATTTTTTTGAAATTCCTCAATGGGTGAGGGGAACTCTTATGCAAGCTTCAACAAGGCATGCCTTTTCCCATTGTTGATACGGTGAGAGCTTTTATCACACCATCCATCAATTAAACGAAAGAAGATGGTGCTTGTTTGGGAAGCAGAAGTCTCTGCATTTATGGCTTCTACCAAGATCGATTTGCAGTGAGAAAGAATACCCAAATTCCTCCATTCTTAACTCATCGACAACTTCCTCATCACAACATTGTGCACGGAAGAGACAATGTCTTAATGGAGAGGTGTCCAACCTTGGCCATTTTTAAGACTTGTGGACTTCAACTCCCAATATTCCCCAGCCAGCCAGTCATGGCTGGCTGGGGAATTCTGGGAGTTGAAGTCCACAAGTCTTGGAATGGCTATGGTGAGATACCCCTGAGCTGAAATTAGTAACCTTATCCGCTCCTCCCCATGGAATATCATCATCTCTTCCTTATTCTTATTGTAAATTCTACTGTTTCTAGCATCTTGTGCTAGAGCCACACAACAATTGGTTTTTGAGTCCTTTCAGTGGGATGGAGGGCCTTATAAATCAAATACATAATTCCTCATCAATACTCATGCTTCCAAGGGACGCCAGGGACTTGAATTTAGCAACATCTGGAGTTTCGTAAATTGAGGAACATCTGGAGATCATGTGATAAATGATCAGTCCATGCAAACTACTTTCACTGGGGAAAGACATTTAGATCCAGTTTTCTCAACTGCAGGATCTTCAAAGATGTTGGGACTTCATCTTGGGCAAAATTTGCAGCCATCATTCCCGGAGGTGGAAATAAATCAGGGAAATTGTTAATTGAGAAGGTTGGGGTTTTGTTTTGTTTTTTTTTTAAAAAAAAAATCACCGCAGACATTTCCAGAACTCGAATTGCACACACCGTGAGATGGCTAGCCTTTGTATTCTTCCAAAATGAAAATATCTATCTCCTCTTTTGAAGACTTTTGTGCTATTCTGTGATGCACCATGTCGACAAATTAAAACCCAGTTGAATAAAGTTGAAAAGAAAGGGAACTAATGAGAGATGTGCAATGTCAAAGACAATTACAGCTGACTAACCAATTTCTCAAATATATTTCTTTAACAAGTTATCACCTCCAACCAAGGGGATACCCTTGCTTTACAGAAGGGGCATTAATATTCTCAATTACGGTCCAAATCCTCCTCATTTCCCTTAATGACAAAGAAAAGTGACTGGATCATTCACTCTCTCTCTCTCTCTCTCTCTCTCTCTCACTCACTCTCTCTTTCTCTCTCTCTCTCTTTTTTTTGTACTCCTGCTGTTTTGTTGTGCTGTGCAACATTTTGCTACATAGACTATTTTATAGGCGAAAGCTAGAAATATTTATTATTCCTATTAAAGCAATAGTGCATTCGGAGAAAAATTAAAGAGACATTAGAAATTGTGTAAATGCTTAGATTCACTTTTGGTGGATTTTTTTGTACTTTATTTATAACTAATAAAATGAATTGCATTGCTAACTACTTCCTTGGGGTCCTTAATGATACTGCGAACCAGCGAAGGGCTGGGTTCGCTGAGAAGAGGCGCTGATCGCAAGAGCATTTAGACTTATATATCGCTTCATAGTGCTTTACAGTCAGGGTTTGGCCGCTGGAGGTTCGTGGGGGTTCGGGAGAACCTCTAGCTAAGATTCGGAGAACCCCCAAATCCCACTCCTGGCTGGCCCCGCCCACCCTGCCCCTCCCCTCCCCTCCCATGCGGCCAGTTTTGGATGCACATAAGTGCAGGGCAAGCCCAGAGGCTCGGGGAGGACGAAAAACGGGCCTACCAGGAGTTTGGGAAGGCCAGAAACGAGCCTGTTTCCGGCCGTCAGAGCCTGGGGAGGCTGTTTTTGCCCTCCTGGAGGCCCGAGAAAAGCCTCCGGAGCCCAGGGAGGGCAAAAACACACACACACACACCCGCCATGGTGCAGGAGGTTGACTAGGCCATGCCCAGCATGGCCACGCCCGGCCAGCAACCGGGCAGAGAACCCCTTACTAAAATTTTTGAAGCCTATCCCTGTTTACAGCAGGATACAATGTCTAATATTGCCCCCAAGAATCTGGGTCCTCTTTTAACGACCTTGGAAGATTTGATTTGATTTATTTTGATTTATATGCCGCCCTTCTCCGGAGACTCAGGGCGGCTTACAATGCGTTAAGCAATAGCCTTCATACTTTTGTATATTTATACAAAGTCAGCTTATTGCCCCCACAAACTGGGTCCTCAATTTACCCACCTTAGAAAGGATGGAAGGCTGAGTCGACCTTGAGCCTGGCTAGGATTGAACTCGCAGAAATTGGAGGCAGCTGGATGTTAATTGCTGCCTTTAGTAGGAGGCATTAGCCCCCTACACTATTCAGGCACTCTCTCAGGAAGGATGGACGACTGAGTTAACCTTCAGCTGATGAGGATCGAACAGCTGGCAGTCAGCAGAGTTAGCCTGCAATACTGCACTTTAACCACTGTGTCACCAGAGTTCTTACATCTGATCTATTTGAAAGAGCCATCCTCAACCTTTCTGGCTCTGTGAAACGACAGCAGCAGTGGCGGTGGGTAGTAGAGTGGATGATTTTGCTTGCACAAATACAACACACTTTGTGCGTTCGACCAGCACTTGTACGGCCTAGTTCCCAACTCCTGGGGTTGGAGACTCCTGTCCTAGACAGCATCCCCTCAGGTCATTTCCACATTACATTACGTCAAGCATTTTCTGGCTATTTTGGACTCTGTAGCCATCACTAAAAAGCTACAAGGAAAGTACTATGGAGCAGATGGGGAAATTTTAACAGGTATTTCTTTTTTCCTCTATTCACTAACCTTCACTCTCCCAATCTGGGACTCTGCTTCAAATCCTGACAGCAAATCATAACAATACTTTCAATTTTCAGAAACGTAACAGTATCTTCTATCCAATGGAAACCTGAAGAACTGATAAATACCATGGGTGGATGGATGGATGGATTGAAAATTTAATTTTTTAGGGCTGTCCACTCATCTACAAAGGGATGCGGTGGCTCAGTGGCTAAGAAGCTGAGTTTCTCAATCAAAAGATCGGCAGTTCAGTGGTTTGAATCCCTAGTGCCATGTAACAGGGTGAGCTCCTGTTCCTTGTCCCAGCTTCTGCCAACCTAACAGTTTGAAAGCAGGTAAAAAATGGAAGTAGAAAAATAGGGACCACCTTTGGTGGGAAGGGAACAGCGTTCCGTGCGCCTTTGGCGTTGAGTCATGCTGGCCACGTGACCATGGAGACGTCTTCGGACAACGCTGGCTCTTCGGCTTTGAAACAGAGATGAGCACTGTCCCCTAGAGTCGGGAATGATTAGCACATAGGTGCGAGGGGAACCTTTACCTTACCTTTTTACTTATCTACAACTTTGTTTACAAAGTTTGCCCAACTTGATATTCCACAATGTAACAGTCAAAAGTTTCCCCATTTAAAAATTCCAAAACGTGCAGTTTGGCAAGATATTCTCGGAAATCTCTGCTTATTTAAAGCAGGGTCTCCAACGTTGGCAACTTTAAGTATAGAGGACTTCAACTCCCAGAATTCCTGGAATTCTCAAATTCCCAGAATTCTGGAAGTTGAAGTCCTCCAGGCTTAAAGTTGCCAAGGTTGGAGACCCCTGATTTAAAGTATTCATATCCCACACTGCAACTAGAGGTTGACAAAACAGCTTCCGTGTGAGCCAGTACAAGGAGCACAGCTGGTGCCATTTGATGGCAATGTGAAATAATTAATTTCAGAATGAATCAAAATCTAATCATAAATACAAAAAATATGAATACAATACAGAATCTCTGTATTCATCGCTTGGTACCCCCTTCCTCTTTCCAAGATGAAAGTATGCAGAATGCAAAATTCCTGCTCTAACTAGGAAAGCATTTCTCATCCGTTGTGGTGAAATGGATTCAGAGCGAAAAGGACTGAAAAGAACCATCACAAGAGCCAGCTGGTCAACTCACAGAAAGCGTGGTGAGGTGAGCATCAGGGGTGGGATTCAGCCGGTTCAGGAAAACTTGTAGTTACGGCCAGTGGTTGGGCCCACCTCGGCGCCATCCTGCCTTATACAATCGGCATGTTTTTTTGTTTTAATTTGATTTATATGCCGCCCTTCTCCGGAGACTCAGGGCAGCTTACAATGCGTTAAGCAATAGCCTTCATACTTTTGTATATTTATACAAAGTCAGTTTATTGCCCCCACAATCAGGGTCCACATTTGACCTACCTTAGAAAGGATGGAAGGCTGAGTCAACCTCGAGCCTGGTGAGATTTGAACTTGCAGTAATTGCAGGCAGCTGAATGTTAATTACAGTACTTTAGTCTGCGCATGCGCATTTTCGATTCTGGGTGAACTGGTTGTTAAATTATGTGACGCCCACTTCTGGTGAGCATCTTTCTTTTGAATACATGGGTAGTCCTCGACTTACAACAGTTCATTTAGTGACCGTTCAAAGCTACAACGGGCACTGAAAAAAGTGACTTATGACCGTTGTTCACACTTACAACCACTGCAGTATCCCTATGGCCACATGAACAAAATTCAGGACGCTTGGCAACTGACTCATATTTATGACGGTTTCAGTGTCCCGGGGAGTGGTGGTGTCATGCGATTCCCCTTTTGAGATCTTCTGACGGGCAAAGTCAATGGGGAAGCCAGGTTCCCTTAACAACCCTGTGACTCCCTTAACCACGGCAGTGATTCACTTAACACGTGTGGCAGGAAAGGTCGTAAAATGGGGCAAAATTCACGGGACGACTGCCTCGCTTAGCCACAGAAAAGTTGGGCTCAATTGTGGCCTGATATCGAGGACTACTGTATCCAAAAAGAAAGCAGGGTGCAAACAGAAGGAACAAATTATAGGATGGCACGATAGCAGTAGTCCAGTATTTGAGGAGCTGCCCCAAAGAAGAGGGAGTCAAGCTATTCTCCAAAGCACCTGAGGGCAGGACAAGAAGCAACGGGTGGAAACTCATCAAGGAGAGAAGCAACCTAGAACTAAGGAGAAATTTCCTGACAGTTAGAACAATTAATCAGTGGAACGACTTGGTTCCAGATGTGCTTCATCCCTGGAGGTTTTTAAGAAGAGATTGTCTCAAATGGTATAGGGCAGTGATGGCTAACCTTTTTGCCATCGCGTGCCAAAAGCTGGGGGAGTGTGGTGGGGTCACATGCATGTGTGCCCACATCCATAATTCTATGCGCCCCTCTCCTCCCCCTGTGCTCCCCCCTCTTTTGGCACACGATGACACGGTGGGCCCGGTAGGCCCGTTTTTCTGCTCGACCCAGGCTCCAGAGTCTTTCTAGGAGCCTGGGGAGGACAAAAACGACCTTCCCCACCCCCACCGGAGGCCCTCCAGAGGCTGGAAACAGTATATTTCCTGACTTCTGGTGGGCCCAGAAGGCCCGAAAATCAGCTGGTCGGCGCACGCATGGACACCGGAGCTGAGCTCGTGTGCCCACCGATATGGCTCCGCGTGCCACCTGTGGCATAGGTGTATAGGGTCTTCTGTTTAAGCAGGAGGTTGGACTAGAAGACCTCCAAGGTCCATTCTAGCTCTATTCTATTCTAAAGTTGCCGTTAACTTCTGGGAAATAATTCTTCCATACCTCTTCTGATTGACTGATTGAAATTAGCCTTGGCAAGGGGCTTCTCGTTGTGGCAAACATTTAGGGCGAGTGTAAAATCATGCCAGCGAATGCCAGAAGGACCGGCTTCCTTCACGTTGCTAGAGACTCTGCCTTTGACTCAGGAATGCAGCAAATGATGGCCTCTCAGCCGCAAATGGCTCCGTGCCTGAGCCTTTGAGGCTGTGCATTTGCCAAGAATGCGCTCGTTCAAAATGAATATATGTAAATCCTTCCTTGGAAAAGCCGCAAGAGAACTTTATTACTTCTTGGCATTTGTTGTTGTAGTAACGGGAATGAGTGCGAGGAAGGGCTGGGGGACGTCAGGTTTTAATGCTGCGGGAATGGCAAATCTGCAGAGGTACCTTTGTAACATCTGGCTGTCCCCCCGACTGTCAGGAGTGGGTTTCACATTAGGTTACTACTGGTTTGCCCTGCGCGCTCACGCTCGCTTCATGCATGTATGTGCCCGGTTTGCACTCGTGCCTGCCTTCCACGCATGCGCCCGGCTTTCCATGCATGTGCTTTGCCCATATGTGCGTCTTCTGTGCATGTGCCCAGCCTCAAAAAAAAAGGGAGCTCAGCCCATTGTGCAGCAATAGGGTCTCAAACGGTCAATCTACCGGTTTGCCCCGTGTACTCATGCTCGCTTTGGGTGTGTGTGCGTCCTGTTCACGCACACACCTGTCTTCCACTGTGCTTTGCTCACACGCATGCCTTTTGTGCATGCACTCGGCCTCAAAAACGTGCCTAAATAGGATGGCATAGAGCTGGGACAGGTGGCCAGGCCCACCTGCGATTTCCGCTACCGGTTCGGGCAAACTGTTCCGAACCGGCTGAATACCATCTCTGTCAGCTTTGGAAGCCATATTAAGCCGGAAGCTTCCGTGCTGCCACCTTCCCATCTGTGGGAAAGTAGGAGGGGAGATTTAGTAGAGAGGTTGTCAGTAGACATAATAGCGTTCTTCCTATCAGTCAAGGTCAGGGCGGTCCTGCATCTGGAGAAGGAGTAGTCGGAGTGTTTCCCCAGGAGTGGGGAGGGAATGGAGATTTTACAATATCCTTCCCCTGGAGTGGGGAGGGAATGGGGATTTTACGGTATCCTTCCCCTGCCACGCCCACCAAGCCACGCCCACAGAACCGGTAGTAAAAGAAATTGGATTTCACCACTGCCATAACCATGGTGTGGGCAGGAGTCTGGCTACGATCCAGCTGGGTCCTGTTTTGGGAGCATATTTTTTTCCCCACTTAATTGGAAGCAGCCAATTCTAATCATCCTGTTTACAATTCTGGCTGGAGTGATCGATTCTTCTTTGGGAACTCCGTGAAGTGTATAATAAAATGCCACATGTGTTTCAAGGAGAGATTTATTAGTTTTTAAGAAAAGGTATAAACCTGGGAAAACTAAAATGGCTTCACAGCTTGCGGTGGAAATGTTTTCAATTGAAAAAAGACGTAGTTCATTTAGGGACTATTCAAAGTTTCAGTGGCACTGAAAAAAGTGACTTATGACTGTTTTTCACTCTTACAAATATTGTACCATCCTGCCAGTGGTGGGATTCAATTTTTTTTACTACCAGTTCTGTGGCTTGGTGGGCATGGCTTGGTAGGCGTGGCAGGCGAAGGATACTGTAAAATCTCCATTCCCTCCCCACTCTAGGGGAAGGTTACTGTAAAATCCCCATTTCCTCCCAATCAGCTGGGATTTGGGAGGCAGAGAATAGATGGGGGCGGGGCCAGCCAGAGGTGTATTTAACGGTCTTCCGAACTACTCAAAATTTCCACTACCGATTCTTCAGAACTGGTCAGAACCTGCTGAAAGCCACCTCTGCACCCCGCTGGTCACATGTTCAAAATTCAGACGCTTGGCAACTGACTCATTTTTATGATGGTTGTAGTGTCCTGGGGTCACATGATTCTCTTTTGCGAACTTCTGACATGCAAAGTCAATAAGGAAGCCAGATTCACTTAACAACCCTATTCCTAATTGGACAACCTCACGGGTTCACTTAAGAACCGTGACGAGAAAGGTTGCAAAACGGGATGAAACTCAGTTAACAACGGTCTCGCTTAGCCATGGAAATTTTGGGCTCCGTTGTGGTCGTAAGTCGAGGACTACCTGTATTCATTTATCTGCACGTTATCCACAAAAAATTTATTAGCCAAAAATGGAGCACTTTTAGAACAGCGGTCTTGTAAAAAAAAACAAAACAAAAAAACAACATTCAGCAAATCATCATAAATTTCAGGTAAGTCTATTTAAGAGCTGATGGGAGTTGTAATATTTCTTTCTGGATGTGGGAGAAATGACATTTTGGAATGGAATGAAGATTTTGCTAAAAAAAAAAAAGGACCCGATTTTGAAAAATAGGAAATTGCCAAAAAAACTGTATGATCCAAGGCCTGCAAAGCGGCCTTACAGGATTAAGTTAGATTTACATCAAACCAGGGGTGGGTTCTAAATTTTTTTACTACCGGTTCTGTGGGCGTGGCTTATTTTGTGGGCGTGACTTGATGGCCATGTGACAATTCTTTAGAATTTAGCAGAAGTACTCATCTACCAGGCTTTTAACTGCTTGCAGAGCTGTACCAGTCTCCCCATTTATTTTTGCAGGCATCGGTCTACCCATTTATTTTTGCAGGCATAGGCCTACTCATTTATTTTGGCAGGCATCGGTCTACCACTAAACTGCCTTTTACCATTGATCAGCTGTAGGGTGCCACCCCCTTTTTAAATTTTAATTTATATGCCACCCTTCTTCGGAGACTCAGGGCGGCTTACAATGCATTAAGCAATAGCCTTCATACTTTTGTATATTATACAAAGTCAGCTTATTGCCCCCACAAACTGGGTCCTCAATTTACCTACCTTAGAAAGGATGGAAGGCTGAGTCGACCTTGAGCCTGGTGAGATTCGAACTTACAGTAATTGCAGACAGCTGGAGTTAATCACAATGCTTTTAGTCTGCAGAGCTATCCAGGGTCTGGATCTTATAAGTCATCTAATATTACCCGCCCAAACAGGAGACCCTACACCATTTCTGACAGAGGGCAGTCCAGTCTCTTCTTGAAAGCTTCCACTGATGAAACTCCCACAACTTCGGATGGCAGTCCATTTAGTTCTATTCTAAAGTTGCCGTTAACTTCTGGGAAACAATTCCCTCCATGTTAATTGGTCCCCTTTATTCTTATCCAACCACTTCCCGCATGGAAAGTTGGTCGTTATGCCCGTAGCTGAGTTGGTGATCTCGACCCGTTCCACCAGCCACCCGGGAGACAGCCCGCTGCTGTCGTGCTCGACGCGAACTTTCTTCAACTCTCCGAGTTCGAGAATTTCCAGGTAAAACCGATCGGTGCTGCCCCGTTCAAAGAGATTGCGGAATTTCTGCTTTAAACGCCGCTTGCCCGAATCCCCGTTCACTCCAAATATGGTAATGTGGACGTTGGCATCGGTACCAGATCCTTTTTGAGAGCCTGTCACGACAATCACTTCGTATCTGACGGGCACCAGACTCCGAGCTTTGCTGGCGAAGCTTTCGATCACCTTGGCACACTCAAACACCTTGTAGTCTCCTCTCTTGGCCCGGAGTGGAATTTTTGCATTACATTTGAAGAAATACCTGCCGGAAGACGAAAGCAGAGTCTTGGGTTTGAAAGGATTCGTGCGTTACCCTCCCGTCCCCCCAAATTAAAATATTTGCTGCAGAATGCCTGTTTTTCTTTGGCAAGGAAGAACCGACTTTCTCTAACGAGTATTGTGCCAGCTTTGCCTAAATCCTTTCTGATTGAATGCTTGTTACCCTTTTGTTTAAATTCCTTCTGGTGGCAAAATTCCGCATCATTTTTAGGCCCAGAAAAGCCACTTAATTGGCTTCAAAAATCTTTCCCTCCACAACTCCTCTCCTTAATGGCTGCAACTTTTCTTCTACCCTCTTCTCTTCCACTCCAATCTTTTGAATCATTCTGCAAAAAAAAACCTAACGTGATGTTTGCTGGAAAAGAGAGATATATTTTATGATGTGCCACTTAGGATGAATTAGGGTTTTGGGTTGGTCGTGAGAAATAACTTGGATGGAGAGTTTCACCCTGACTTTAATGGTAAACTGGATACTCTCTTACCCCCAAATCCAACTGGGTTTCATGCTGCTTTGATTGCCTGGCTTTTTGTACGTGGCAAAGTGTGCTAGCCGTGGCAAGTTGGCTGTGGCGACTTGCCACAGCCACAGTAACACACTCCAACACTTTCCTCACTCCAACCCAGCCACACTTACAGTAAACATGGCTCAGGGAGGGGTCTGTGACAATTTGCCACGGCCAACACCACAGCTAACTCACCACAGCCAACTCGCCACGGCTAACTCGCCACAGCCAACTTGCCACGGCTAACACACTATGGCTAACTTGCCACAGCCAGCTTGCCACGGTTAACTCGCCACAGCCAACTCGCCACGGCTAACTCGCCACAGCCAACTTGCCACGGCTAACACACTATGGCTAACTTGCCACAGCCAGCTTGCCACGGTTAACTCGCCACAGCCAAATCGCCACGGCCAATTTGCCATGCCAATTTGCCACAGCCAACCCGCCACAGCTAACACACTATGGCTAACTTGCCACAGCCAGCTTGTCATGGTTAACTCACCACAGCCAAATCGCCATGGCCAATTTGCCATGCCAACTTGCCATGGCCAGCTTGCCACAGCCAACTTGCCATGGTTAACTTGCCACAGCTAAATTGCCATGCCAATTTGCCATGGCCAACTCGCCACAATTTGCCACAGCCAACTCACCACAGCTAACACACTATGGCTAACTTGCCACAGTCAATTTGCCATGGTTAACTCACCACAGCCAAATCACCACGGCCAATTTTCCATGCCAGCTTGCCACGGTTAACTCACCACAGCTAAATCACCATGGCCAATTTGCCACGCCAATTTGCCATGGCCAACTCGCCACAGCCAACTTGCCACGGTTAACTCACCACAGCTAACTCGCCACAGACAATTTGCCACAGCCAACCCGCCACAGCTAACACAGTATGGCTAACTTGCCACAGCCAGCTTGTCATGGTTAACTCACCACAGCCAAATCGCCATGGCCAATTTGCCATGCCAACTTGCCATGGCCAGCTTGCCACAGCCAACTTGCCATGGTTAACTTGCCACAGCTAAATTGCCATGCCAATTTGCCACAGCTAAATTGCCATGCCAATTTGCCACGCCAATTTGCCATGGCCAACTCGCCACAATTTGCCACAGCCAACTCACCACAGCTAACACACTATGGCTAACTTGCCACAGCCAACTTGCCATGGTTAACTCACCACAGCTAACTCACCACAGCTAACTCACCACAGCTAACTTGTCATAGCCAACTTGCCACAGCCAACTCACCACAGGACACCTCACTGAGGGACAAGAGTTACACTTAATATCAAAGAAATGATGGAATATAATCATTAAAGAAAGGATGCAAAAGGAGGGACAGAGGAAATGTGAAGGGCAAAAATTAAAATATTTTTTATTTATTTTGAAAAATTAAATAGAATTGTTAAATTGTCCCACAGTGAGTTGTCCGGCAGCTCCCAAACACGACAAACCCTCTGTAGTTAAATAAATGATTCCTTTATTTGGAGTGCCAACAAAAAAGTTTCTCTCTCAACACAGGCTAACAGGTCCATCCGGCAGGGAGATAAATAGTTGTCTGCCACATCTATTCATCTCTGCTCCCTGCCTTTTATCCCTACATCTGCTTCGCTAGCAGCGGTGGCTTTTCTGTCCCAAGGATCAGCCCATAGATTTCCACTGCTCTCCTCTCCTCTGCCTTCTGCGCATCTGTGAGTCAGGCACTGGAAGGATGGAAGGCTGAGTCAACCTTGAGCCTGGTGAGATTCGAACTTACAGTAATTGCAGGCAGCTGGCAGCTAAGTGCTATTTAACAGCACTTTAGTCCGCTGCTCCACCAAGGCTCCTTAGCCTTGGTGGCTAATCAACTTAGGTGAGTTGGCCGCAGGAAGTTGGCTGTGGCAAGTTGTCCCATTCCTCTCAGGGAGCCGGTTTTCAGTCTTCATTACCTTGTCTTTATCTCCTCTCTAAATCAAATTTGAGGTGTCTACAGGTAGTACTCAGCTTACAACCGCAACTGAGCCCAAAATTTCTGCTGCATAGCAGGGCAGCTGTTAAGTGAGCTCTGCTCCATTTTATGACCTTCCTTGCTACAGTCGTTAAGCGAACTGCTGCAATTAAGTCAGTAACACCGTTGTTAAGTGAATCTGGCTTCCCTGTTGTTTGTCGCAAAAAGGGATCACATGACCCTGGGACACGGCCAACCGTAATAAATATGAGTCAATTGCCGAGTGGCCAGATTTTGACCATGGGAATGCTGCAACGGTTTTATGTGTGAAAAACGGTCATAAGTCCCTTTTTTTCAGTCCCGTTGTAACTTTGTGTGGTTGCTAAGAGAATTGGTGTAAGTCAAGGACTCCTGGTGCAGCAGTTAGGACCACAAATCTTTGAGTGCCACAAAGCAACATTACAAACCGTGGCTGACTGTCTGTGTCGTTCGTGTATCTTTTCATTATGAGGCACTTACTTGTTGCCAAGTTCCATCTCTGTAATGACGATTTCCTGAACATGCCAATATACGTCCGGTTTTGCCCTCAGTCTCTTCCCATCTTTTGGACAGTGACCAACACAAATGGCGGCGATATCATCAACGTTTTTTGAAGAAAACTGGAATACATCCGATGCTCCTCTGCGGATTGCCCCCCCCCCCAAAAAGCTTTAATTGTTAAGGAGCAGACCAACAATCGCTAATGGGAAGTTATAAGTTAATGGACAATAGTTTGCAATAATAATGCAGCATATGATACAGCCAGTTTTGCCTAGTGGTTAAGGCACCTGGCAAGAAACCATTGTGAGTTCTAGTCCCACTTTAGGCATGAAAGCCAGCTGGGTGACTTTGGGCCAATTACCAGGAGACTGTGAGTTCTAGTCCCACCTTAGGCATGAAAGCCAGCTGGGTAACGTTGGGCCAATTACCAGGAGACTGTGAGTTCTAGTCCCACTTTAGGCATGAAAGCCAGCTGGGTGACTTTAGGCCAATCACCAGGAGACTGTGAGTTTTAGTCCCACCTTAGGCATGAAAGCCAGCTGGGTGACTTGGGGCCAATTACCAGGAGACTAATTTCTAGTCCCAACTGAGGCACGAAAGCTAGCTTTGGGCCAATCACTCACTCACTCTTTCTCAATACAACCACTTCACAGAGTTATTGCTCTGAGGAAAACAGGTG
The DNA here is from genome assembly GCA_030761175.1 of Masticophis lateralis. Lineage (NCBI taxonomy): Eukaryota > Metazoa > Chordata > Lepidosauria > Squamata > Colubridae > Masticophis > Masticophis lateralis. The sequence goes on along the minus strand of JAUDYJ010000002.1, from coordinate 274,861,238 downwards.
GAAGATGGTATGTGAGCTGCCACAAGTTATTTATATAAATAAATAAATATTTGTAGAGCTTACAAACTGTCCAACACAAATTTATATAGCCATGTATCTTTAAATCATCCCTAGAATGTTCCAGGAAGGACTTACCCACATATAATATTAATTTATAGATGAAAACCTTATTTTCAATTTGTTTGAAAGGTTTCCCGACTTATTTCTTATTAAAAGGCATAAATTATAATTTGTGTTCACAAGCAAGCCAACATTTCTCAATGCACAGGTCACGGAGATAATGCAGGTCCTCTGAACACTTATGAGAAATACTTCAATCAATGAATTAACATAGATCACGTTGCACATCTAAACATCCAATTCTTTTAAAGGGAGAAGAAAGGGATGCATTTATTTGGAGATTAGAGAACTAAGATACATTGGTTTAGGAAAGGCATTCCCTAAATGTGGCCAATAATGAACAAATCTTATAATGATATGTCTTTATAAATACAGCACTTATTTTTAAAGTGAGCAGTAGAGGCTGCTAAACAATGCATTCATCAAGGGCAATCTTTTCATCAGCCTGACGTTTGCTGATTATAATCATTCAATTTTATAATGAAAGAAGAGTTCAGGTCGTTATAATTATGGTATTACAATAACATACCTTAAAAATCTTCTCTTTCTGGAGGAGTTCTCCAGAAGGAACTCCTTAGAACGCCCTCTCTTGCCTTCAAAAATAATGGATACGTTTTCCTTGGTCTCCGAATCCTCCTTATTGCTGGTAATGGTGAGGATCTCATAAGCTTGGAAATTCAGAGAAAGCACCAAGTTAAGGCTCCTAGTTTAGCATTTTCCATTCCACAGTTCATAGTTCAAGAGCATCTTGAGGGTTTTAAGAAGAGAATTGGGCGTGTCTAGTTCAGGAGTTGGCAACCTGCGGCTCTGGAGCTGCATGCGGCTCTTTCATCCCTCTGCTGAGGCTCCCTGTTGCCAGTTGGCTCCACAATTGATAGGGCTTTCAGTTAGGACAGGGAGAGGAAAAAGGACGCAGCACTAGGAGACTCTATGCTGGGGGAACTGGACTTCCGATTTGCTTCAGAATTGAATGGGGGGCCTCCGGTTAGGACCTTTGTGACTTTTTGAGTATTTAAGGTTGCCGACTCTGGTCTAGTTTAATGAAAAGAAGGACTAGGGGAGACATGATAGCAGTCTTCCAATATCTCAGGGGCTTGTTGTGGCTCCGTTGCCTGAGCCTGCGTCATCAGCAGGGGAGGACTCTGAGAGTGAGGGAGAGGAGTTGGCAAGGCCTCCTTCTCCAGGACTCTCCTCTCTGGCAATGCCTCCGGAGGACACCAAAGGGCAGGAGATAGGCCCAGAGCCAAGCTCGTCCCCATAGCCACAGGAGGACATTGACGAGGGGAGTGAGTTTTGGTTGGACCCTCGCCAGCGTCGGAGAGACAGGAGAGCCCAGCAGAGGAAAAGGCGTGGTCGTGATTAGCTGGTGGACCACGCCTCCTCCCAGACTATATAAGAGAGGGATTGTAGCCATATCTTTGTGACGAACAAAACAAAGATTCGTGGATCCCGGTTTTGAATCGGCCCTGCGTCTCAGCTTTGGTGTGTATGTGACGGACCTTTTAATAAAGACGTTGGCAAGCAGCTGCGGATTGCTGCCGACCTTTGTTATCATCTCCCTTGGTTGCCTGCCAGTTCATTAGCCTCTGGTTGTCTGAGGAGAGGTTATTTCTGGGCACGGGGCCAGAACAGGGCTGCCATCAAGAAGAGGGAGTCAAGCTATTCTCCAAAGCACCAGAAGGCAGGACAAGAAGCAATGGGTGGAAACTCATCAAGCAGAGAAGCAACCTGGAATTATGAAGAAATTTCCTGGCAGTGAGAATAATTAATCAGAGAAACGACTTGCCTCCAGAAGTTGTGAATGCTCCAACACTGGAAGTTTTTAAGAAGAGTTTGGACAACATTTGCCTGAAATGGTATAAGGTTTCCTGCCGAAGCAGGGGGTTGGACTAGAAGACCTCCAAGGTCCCTTGCAAACCTGTCATTCTAATTCTAATTCTAATATAGATTGGATGATTGTCTGAAATGGCACGGGTCTCCTGTTTGAGCAGTGGATTAGACTTAAAGTCTTGGGATCTTGGGATCCTTTCCAACGCTGTTATTCTGCATTCTGCTTGGTACATGAGAGTCCCAATTTTGATCCTTGATGACCCCAGAAGGTTAGACTACAGGACCTCCAAGGTCCCTTCCAGCCCTCTGATACTATGATCTCCAAGAAAAGTGGGAAAACCTGGGAGAAATAGTTTACCAATTTTTCCTTCTAAGAGTTACTCAATAGTTACTTTTCGCTTATGACAGCTTCTTAACTTTTTTTAAAAAAATATTTGATTTATATGCTGCCCTTCTCCAGAGACTCAGGGCGGCTTACAATGTATTAAGCAATAGCCTTCATACTTTTGTATATTTTTATACAAAGTCAGCTTATTGCCCCCACAAACTGGGCCCTCATTTTACTTACCTCGGAAGGATGGAAGGCTGAGTCAACCTTGAGCCTGGTGAGAATTGAACTCGCAGTAATTGCAGGCAGCTGGAAGCTAAATACTACCTTTAACAGTAGCATTAATCTGCTGCGCCACTCAGGCTCCTTAACTTTCTTTCCCTGTGATTCCCTGTTTATTTACAGAAGTGCTACACTGATGCTGGACTGATAGTTAAAAACGTCAACTTCAGCAGCTTGAGTCTCCTTCGTTTAGTCAAACTATTCATGGAAGAGAGTCCTGGATGAACATCCAAATGTCTGATCTCCAGGAATATATGAAATATAAAACTCAAAACACATAGCGCTGAATTAATCCAGGGGTGGGATTCAGCCGGTTCGGATGGGTTCAGGCGAACTGAATGTTAATTTTAATCTACTTCACTGAACCGGTAGTTGCAAGGAGTGGCGGACCCTGGCCACCTCGCCCCTCTCCTCCCAGGAGTTTCCATGCAGCCATTTTGGATGCCAGGTAAGTGCAGGGCCTGCATGGAGGCTCTGGGAGGGCAAAGAAGAACCTGGTGGCACAGCAGCTTAAGTAGCAGTTTAAGTGGTGTTAAAGTGACACCAGCTGCCTGCAATTATTGCAAGTTCGGATCTCACCAGGCTCAAGATTTACTCAGCCTTCCATCCTTTCAAGGTAGGTAAAATGAGGACCCAGATTGTGGGGGCAATAAGCTGACTTTGTATAAAAAGAACACCGCTTGGGGGGGGGGGGCAAAAGCCCTACTAAGCAGGTATATACAAAAGTATGAAGGCTATTGCTTAACGCATTGTAAGCCGCCCTGAGTCTCCGGAGAAAGGCGGCATATAAATTAAATTTAAAAAAAAAAAACGGGCCTACCAGAAGTTCCAGAAGTCCGGAAATGGGCCCATTTCTGGCCTCTGGAGGGCCTCCGGAGTCCGGAGGAGGCTGTTTTTGCCTTCCAGGAGGCTCGAGGAAAGCCTCCAGAGCCTGGGGAGGGCGAAAAACAGGCCTACCGGAAGTCCAAAAACGGGCCCGTTTCCGGCCTCTGAAAGGCCTCCAAGAGCACAGGGGAGGCCATTTTTGCTCTCCCATAGGCTTGAGAAAAGCCTCCAGAGCCTGGGGAGGGTGGAAACGCCCCCCATGTGGTGCGGGAGGCCAAATAGGCCACACCCACCCAGCAACAGGGCAGAGAACCGGATGCTAAAATTTCCGAATCTCACCCCTGAATGAATCTATTGATCAGCTATCATGAGATTTATTCAGTTGCTTTCTCTAAAACTCTACAAGTAAGATTAAGACAACTGTATTTTTTTTCTCTCTCTCTAGGCTTTCATAAGTTTAGCTTACCCGACCATGCACTAAAAAATGCTCTTTTTCAGTTTTTTTTTTAACCCCGACGTCCAGAAGGCATTTCTGACAAGAAGTGTCAGTGTCATGGTCTCATTTATCCCATTACCACCCAGCGTGTCTGCTCATGGAAGTGATAGGAATATGGCCTCAGAACTTCAGCGTTTGAGGAGATGGCTAACAAAAATGACATAAGCTGAAAAGGCTATTTTGCAGTGTCATCTCATCTCATTCCTTCCAGAATAACAGAGCTGGAAGAGACCTTGGAGGTCTTCTAGTCCAACCCCCTCCTCAGGCAGGAAACCCTATACTAGTCCAGTCCAATCTCTTCTTAAAAACCTCCGGTGATGGAGTATCGTTCCACTAATTAATTGTTCTGTCAGGAAATTTAGTTTTAGGCTGGTTCTCTCTTTGATTACTTTCCATCTGTTGCTTCTTCTCCCTTCAGGTGCTTTGGAGAATAGCTTGACTGCCTCTTCTTTGTTGTAGCCCCTTGGATATTGGAAGACTGCTATCCTGTCTACCCCCGATCCTTCTTTTCATTAAACTAGACATATCCAGTTCCAGCAACTGTTCTTTATATGTTTTATTCTCAAGTTCTCTAATCATCTTCGTTGCTCTTCTCTGCACTCTTTCTAGACTCTCAACATCATTTTTACATCGTGGCGGCCAAAACTGGATGCAGTATTCCAAGTGTGGCCTTACCAAGGCCTTATAAAGTGGTATTAACACTTCACGTGATCTTGATTCTATCCCTCTGTTTATGCAGACTAGAACTGTGTTGGCTTTTTTGGCAGCTGCTGCACACGGATGGCTCCTATTTAAATGGTTGTCCACTAGGACTCCAAGATCCCTCTCACAGTTACTACTATTGAGCCAGGTACCACCTACTACACCTATATACCATTTGGTTTTTCTTCCATGTTGTTCAACTTACAGGTTCGTTCTTTCAATTCCAAAATGTCATTATTGGCACAAGCCAGTTCCCGTATAATCTGGCCGTCATCTTCATCTTTTGCAAGCCAGCGGTCACACTGGAAACGGAAAATTTTGTCCATAAGAGAGTCTTCAATATCAATATATTCCAGATGCCAGCCTGGCGCGATTCCTGTTAGAACAGAAGAGTCTTATTCCTTTGGCAGATGAAGTAATTGGATTAATACTAATGGCAGTCGTCCAATTATGACAAGGGGGTTGAAAAATTTTTCTACAACCTCTTCAGCTGAAAAAATGCTTTTAAAAGTAAAAAAAAATAGCCTCGGATGATCGCGTGGCTCAGCTGGGATCATCAAAGGCTTTTAAAAGAAAAAAAACCTCCCTTTTTTTCTTTTAAATGCCTCTGACGATCCAAGCAGATCGTCAGAGGCATTTAAAAGAAAAGAAGTCTCTCCTGATCAGGCAACTCAGCTGGGATCGTCAGAGCCTTTTGAAAGCATTTTTTTACAACCTCTTCACTGAAGAGGTTGCAGAAAAAATGGTTTTAAAAGTTAAAAAAAAAAATTGGCCACGCCCACCCAGTCACATTACCCCCCCACCAAGCCACACCCACAGAATCGGTAGTAACAAATTTTACATTTCACCACTGGCGTGCGTCCCCAGTACATGCGCCCTGCCCCTGCGCACATGCATGCCTCTCTTTGCATGCGCCCTCCTGCACACTTCCCCCCCCTGCATGCAAGTGTGACCCCCCCCCGCACGTTCCTTGCCTCCCATGCATGCATAGCAAAAACCCGAAGAGAAGTTGGACAGTGGGAGGCGCATGCATGCGCGGTGGAGCTGAATTGGGCGGTGGCTCATGTGCCCACAGAGAGGGCACTACATGCCACTTCCGGCAGGCATGACATAGATTTGCCATCGCAGACTTAGGACCACAATTGAGCCTAAACATTTCTGCCTTTGCTAAGCGAGACAGTGGTGAAGTAAGTTTTGACCCATTTTACGACCTTTCTTGCCACGGTCGTTAAGTGAAACAACTGCGGTTGTTAAGTTGGTAACATGGTTGTTAAGTGAATCTGGCTTCCCCATTGACTCTGCTTGTCAGGAGGTCGCAAAAGGGGATGACCTGACCCCGGGTCACTGCAACTGTCATAAATATGAGTCACTTGCCAAGCGTCTGAATTTGGATCCCCCAGAGGGAATGCTGCAGTGTGAAAAATGGCCGTAAGTCATTTTTTTCAGTGCCGTTGTAACTTTGGACTGTCGCTAAAGGAACGGTTGTAAGTCGAGGACTACTTGTATCTAGAGATAACGAGGACAAGACAGGTCCATTTTCAGTGGCGGGGTTCAAAATTTTTTACTACCAGTTCTGTGGGCGTGGCTTGGTGGGCGTGGCTTGGCGGGCGTGGTAGGGGAAGGATACTGTAAAATCTCCATTCCCACCCAACTCCAGGGGGAGGTTCCTGCAAAATCCCCATTTCCTCCTGATCCGCTGGGACCTGGGAGGCAGAGAGTCAGAATTTTTACTACCCGTTCTCCGAACTACTCAAAATTTCCGCTACCGGTTCTCCAGAACTGGTCAGAACCTGCTGAAACCCACCTCTGTCCATTTTCAATCAGAAGGCAAACCAGAGAGTGTTTTTCTCACCACTTCTAACTTTTGTTATTCAGATGAAGTAGTACCCAAACAAATAATCTGGAAATGTCGGCTCGCTGGGCTAGAGAAGGCAAACTACGGTTGATGGGTCTTTCAAAATTTATTTTCAAAATAAACTTGGATGCCTATCCTTTCGAAGCAGTTATCCAAAATCAACTGCCTTGTCAATTTGTACAATACCCTTTTCTTGTACTCCGGGCACAGCGATGCATTTAAAAATTTCTTTGCTTGTTATTGAGCAATTTACTTATAAGAGAAGCTCGTAGACACAACACAGACAGATTAGTTGCTTTTCTTTCACACGTACACATACACAAAAATAGAAATACCTGCAGATCTGCTTGCACAATGTAGGACACAACAGAGAGAGAGAGAAAGGGAGAGGGAAAGGAAGAGGGGGATGGGAGGGAGAGAGAGGGAGAGGGCTAGGGAGAAGGAGGGGGAAAGGGAGAGGGAAAGGGAAAGGGAAAGGAAGAGGAACAGGGAGATGGGGGAGGGAGAGGGAGAGGGAGAGGGAGAAAGAGGGGAAGGGTGGGGGAGAGAGAGGGGAGGAGGAGAGAGCTAGGGAGAGGGAGAGAGAAAGAGAAAGAGAAAGAGGGAGAGAGGGAAAGGGAGAGGGAGAGGGAAAGGGAAAAAGAGGAGGGCAAGGGAGAGAGAGGGGAGGAGGAGAGGGCTAGGGAGAGGGAGAGAGAGAGTGAGGGAGAGGGAGAGAGAAAGAGAAAGAGGGAGAGAGGGAAAGGGAAAGGGAGAGGGAGAGGGAAAGGGAAAAAGAGGAGGAGGGCAGGGGAGAGAGAGGGGAAGAGGAGAGGGCTAGGGAGAGGGAGAGAGAGAGTGAGGGAGAGGGAGAGAGAAAGAGAAAGAGGGAGAGAGGGAAAGGGAGAGGGAGAGGGAGAGGGAGAGGGAGAAAGAGGGGAAGGGTGGGGGAGAGAGAGGGGAGGAGGAGAGAGCTAGGGAGAGGGAGAGAGAGAGTGAGGGAGAGGGAGAGAGAAAGAGAAAGAGGGAGAGAGGGAAAGGGAGAGGGAAAGGGAAAAAGAGGAGGAGGGCAGGGGAGAGAGAGGGGAAGAGGAGAGGGCTAGGGAGAGGGAGAGAGAGAGTGAGGGAGAGGGAGAGAGAAAGAGAAAGAGGGAGAGAGGGAAAGAGAGAGGGAGAGGGAAAGGGAAAAAGAGGAGGAGGGCAGGGGAGAGAGAGGGGAGGAGGAGAGGGCTAGGGAGAGGGAGAGAGAGAGTGAGGGAGAGGGAGAGAGAAAGAGAAAGAGGGAGAGAGGGAAAGGGAGAGGGAGAGGGAAAGGGAAAAAGAGGAGGAGGGCAGGGGAGAGAGGGGGGAGGAGGAGAGGGCTAGGGAGAGGGAGAGAGAGAGTGAGGGAGAGGGAGAGAGAAAGAGAAAGAGGGAGAGAGGGAAAGGGAGAGGGAGAGGGAGAAAGAGGGGAAGGGTGGGGGAGAGAGAGGGGAGGAGGAGAGAGCTAGGGAGAGGGAGAGAGAGTGAGGGAGAGGGAGAGAGAAAGAGAAAGAGGGAGAGAGGGAAAGGGAGAGGGAGAGGGAAAGGGAAAAAGAGGAGGAGGGCAGGGGAGAGAGAGGGGAGGAGGAGAGGGCTAGAGCTGGGAAGAAGGAGAGTGAAGGGAGAGAGAGAGAAAGAGAGGGAAAGGAAAAGGAAGAGAGGGGGGATTGAGAAAGAAGCGAAGGGTGAGGGAGAGAGAGGGAGGAGGAGAGGGCTAGGGGAAGGGGAGAGAGAGTGAGGGAGTGGGAGAGAGAAAGAGGGAGAGAGGGAGAGGGAAGGGAGATGGATAGGGAGAGGGAGATAGGGATGGGGAAGAAAGGTGGGGAAAGGGAGAGAAGGAGGGGGGGAGAGAGGGATGGATGGATTTAAATTCTAGGCATCCAACTCTATCATTCCATGATTCCAATTTCTCAAAACACTGTGCTTGTCTGCTCAAAAAAATTGCTTACACCTAGAAAAGACGCAAATAGTGCAAAGAGAATATTTGGCTTAATAGAAGGTAAAACATAGCAGCCTAGTGTTCGTGTAATATACTGAACTAGTTAACAGCAACATTAACACTAATATGTTGTTAGTCTCGCTGACCTCCATATCTTTTACTTTAAACTGTCTATTGTGGACCTTTCATATTTCTTAAGAGATCCGTAAAGGGGGCTGCATAAGTGCACCAGCGTGCCTATCATCCCTGTCCTACTGTCCCCATTTATATGTCATCATTCTATGTGTTTATGGCTATGTTTTGCCTATTTATATCCTTTTATTTTGTGCCAATTTTTTTTTCATGTGTCCATGTCTATATATAATTTATAATATTATATAATATTATAATATAGTATAATGAAGAGGAAACTCAAAGACTTTGGCCATCTAATGAGAAGGAAGGACTCACTGGAGAAGAGCCTAATGCTGGGAACGATTGAGGGCAAAAGACGAAGGGGACGGCAGAGAACGAGGTGGCTGGATGGAGTCACTGAAGCAGTCGGCGTGAGCTTAAATGGACTCCAGAGGATGGTAGAGGAGAGGAAAGTCCGGAGGAACGTTGTCCATGGGGTCACGATGGGTCGGACACGACTTCGCAACTAACATCAACAATGTATGACTGTGAGAGTTGGACTGTAAGGAAGGCTGAGTGCTGAAGAACTGATGTTTTCAAACTATGGTGTTGGAGAAGACTCTTCCAATCAGTTGATCCTAAAGGAAATCAACCCTCACTGTCCTTTGGAAGGAGAGATCCTGAAGCAGAAGCTTCAATATTTTGGCCACCTAATGAGACGAGAGGACTCCTTGGAGAAGACCCTGATGTTGGGCAAGATGGAAGGCCAAAAGAGAAGGGGACACAAAGAAAGTGAATTTGGGCAAACTCAGGGTGACAGTAGAAGCCTGGTATGCTGTGGTCCATGAGGCCACGAAGAATCAGACACGGTTTAGCAACTGAACAAACACAACAATAATAATTCAGGAACCAGGTTAAGGATGTTATATGACTGTATCTATTGTGTGATAGTCAAGGAGAGAACCAACCTAGAACCAAGGAGAAATTTTCTGACAAGAAGGACAATTAAGAGCCTGGTGGCGCAGTGGACTAAGGGCTGTTAAAGTAGCACTTAGCTGCCAGCTGCCTGCAATTACTGCAAGTTCAAATCTCACCAGGCTCAAGGTTGACTCAGCCTTCCATCCTTTCGAGGTAGGTAAAATGAGGACCCGGATTGTGGGGGCAATAAGCTGACTTGTGTAAAACAGAACACCACTTGGGGGGGAGGGGGGCGAGAGCCCTACTAAGCAGGTATATACAAAAAGTATGAAGGCTATTGCTTAATGCATTGTAAGACGCCCTGAGTCTCAGGAGAAGGGGGGCATATAAATCAAATTAAAATAAATAAATAAATAAATAAATAAATAAACCAATGATACGACTTGCCTCCAGAAATTGTAGGTGCTCCATCTCTGGAGTTTTTTAAGATGGGATTCGATGGTTTAGACCAGTGATGGCTAGCCTTTTTGCCATCGCATGCCAAAAGCGGGGGGAGCACGGTGGGGTCACACGCATGCATGCCCACATCCATAATTCTATGCTCCCCAGCCCCCGTCCCCCCCCCGCTTTTGGCACGTGATGACATGGTGGGCCCGGTAGGCCCGTTTTTTCTTCTCCCCAGGCTCCAGAGCCTTTCTAGGAGCCTGGGGAGGGCAAAAACGGCCTTCCCCACTTCCCCCAGAGGCCCTCCAGAGGCCGGAAACAGTGTGTTTCCTGACTTCTGGTGGGCCCAGAAGGCCCGAAAATCAGCTGGCTGGCGCATGCATGCACGCCAGAGCTGAGCTCGTGTGCTCACCAATATGGCTCTGCGTGCCAGCTGTGGCACCCGTGCCATAGATTCGCCATCACGGGTTTAGGGTCTCCTGTTTGAGCAGGGGGTTGGACTAGAAGATCTCCAAGGTCCATTCTTACTCTGATATTCTGTTATAATGAGGTACTTTAATGGCCAAAATTGTGGAAACGTTTTGAGGAAAGTGTATTTTTGAAATTTGATGGCTTATGACACCACTGGTTGTTTTTTTGGGGGGGGGGGACTTTCAAGATAATCCTATTCCACTGCTGGAATGGCCTGGGAAGAGCCCAGACCTTAACCCAATTGAAAATCTATAGAGCCAACTAAAGAAACTTGATAGTCAGAAGCGACCCAGCAATAACCCAGCATCTTGGTGGCCTGGAAACATTTCCCATCAGCTCAATCTGAATGAGTAAATGAGCGAGATGTTAGAGCTCCGAGGAAGCTGCAATTGTTTTATTCCAAATATTCTGGAATAATGGGACTGTTATGGGACTTAGTTATGGGACTGTACATATTTATGTGATTTTCTATATTCCCTTTTATCTGTTCTCTTTCTGGGACTAACATCGTAGGCTGACAGTCTCTTCTGCAGGAGGGCCGAATGTCAGCCTCCACTTCTATATTGCTTGCTTGCTACAGCTGCCATTGTGACGGGGGGGAGGGGGGAGCTGTCTGGGTAGTTGGGTCGCTCAAGTTGCCGGACAAGGTTAGATCCCTTTTCGCCTGGGCTCTGGTAACTGCTGGAGCAGCCAGCTGTTTCGAGGGGACAACTGGGCGAATCACTTCCACCCGAGCAGTATTGTATTGAGGTAGCCTCGAAAGAGCATCCAGTTATTAGAAGCAATCATTCAATTTTGGTTTCATGTGATAAAAGCTGCAGAACTCAAAGACTTGGTTCACTCCATGGGAAGACTTTGTAAGGCCATCATTCATGATGAAGGTTATCTAACTAAGTATTAACCGACACGGTGATCATTTTTGTATATCTCGTTTTTTCTATGGTGATCATTTTTGTATATCTCGTTTTTTCTATGGTGATCATTTTTGTATATCTCGTTTTTTCTATGGTGATCATTTTTGTATATCTCGTTTTTTCTACATGTTTCACTTTTCTTCTTTATACTGTAACTGCTATTCTAAGCGCTAATCCTTCATCAAAGTTTTTGCATTACATTCTTGATTAAATTATCTTTCTATTGATATACAATTTTATGGTTCTACTCCCCCCCAAAAGTGGTGTTATTAGCTAGTTTTAGAAAATACACTTTTCCCAAAAGGTTTCCACAATTTTGGCCACTACTGTATAGGTAGAGCGAAAGCAGGAATCATATTTAACACATAGACAGATGCTGCCTTGACAGCGACACTTGTGAGGTCTGTATGGCATGGCAATTAAGTGCTAGATAGCTAGCTTAATTATTGTACTCAGGGTCTGCTCATCAAGTGAAGGGCCACATGGCTCAGTTCTGGATCCTGAACTTTTTAATCTTTTGATTAATGAAGTGAATGAGAAGGTGGAGGACATGCTCATCGAGACTGCAGATGGCACAAAATTTGGGAGGGACAGCAAATGCCTTGGAATACTGAAATCCATCAAGAAAGAACAGAAGGGACAATAATAACAGGATTAAATTTATCAGAATCAAATGCAAAATTCTTCATTTTAGGAAAGGGCAACAAATGCATAGATATGGAGTGAAAGGATTTCTGGCTGGGCAAAAATACTTGTGAAAAAGTAGGCTGAAAAGATAATTATTTACAGATTTTTTTAAAAGAGCCATATGGTGTAGCTACAAAAAAAAGAAGAAGAAAAGGAAATGCAATTTTAGGCTTCAACGGAAACATAATTTGCAAAGTACAGGAAGGAATACTTCCTTTAAAAAAAAAAAAGCTTTTCCCCCCTACTGTGTCCCACTCTGGGTGCCAGAAAAAGCTAGATCAGGTTCAAAAAAGGATAATAGAGACAGGTAGAGCCCTTAAAAGACAGGAGCCTGAATAGCGTAGGGGGGTAATGCCTCCTACAAAGGCAGCATTTAAGATCCAGCTGCCTGCAATTATTGCGAGTTCAATTCTAGCCAGGCTCAAGGTTGACTCAGCCTTTCATCCTTTCTAAGGTGGGTAAATTGAGGACCCGGTTTGTTGGGGGCAATAAGCTGACTTTGTATAAATATACAAAAATATGAAGGCTATTGCTTAATGCATTGTAAGCCGCCCTGAGTCTCCGGAGAAGGGCGGCATATAAATCAAATTTAAAAAAATAAAATAAATAAAATAAAAGGTCCTACGAAATTAAGGGCATGGAGACTAAAATATATGAAGAATGGTTGCAGGAATTCGGTATAGTTAGTCTAGAGAAAAAAAGGATAAGGGAGAGACGTAGCAGTGTCCAGGGGTAAAAGAGATTGGACATCCGCTTGTCTGAAATGATGTAGGGTGCCCTGCTTGAGCAGTGGCTGGACTAGAAGACCTCCAAGGTCCCTTCCAGCTCTATTCCAATTGATTGATTGAAAAGACTTTGAAAGAATCTGTAATGACAGAATAACAGGTAATGTGTATGCAAGAATTGATCTCTATCTCTCCTGAATGCAGGATACAGAATAATGGATTACAAGCAGGGGTGGGATTCAGCCGGTTTGGATCAGTTCAAGCGAACCGGTAGTTCCAACGATCAGCTAGCCCTACCCACCCGCACCAGCCCTATCCTGTCCTATATTTCCCGAGCCAGAAAGGGCTCAGCTGATTCGCGTGGCACACAGCTGATTTCCGTGCCTCCGCCGTTCTGATTACCGGGGCTGCCTTAGAAGGTGAGCAGCTGAGCTTCAAATTGCTGTATGTTGAACGCTGCGCGCAAGTGCGTTAGGCATGCGCTCACAGAACCAGTTGTTAAACCAGTTGTAGCCAGTGGAGAAATCCAATTTTTTTTACTACTGGTTCTGTGGGCGTGGCTTGGTGGGTGTGGTGTGGCTTGGTGGGCATGGCAGGGGAAGGATACTGCAAAGTCTCCATTCCCACCCCACTCCAGGGGAAGGATACGGCAAAATCTCCATTCCCTCCCCACTCTGAGGCCAGCCAGAGGTAGTATTTGCTGGTTCTCTGAACTACTCAAAATTTCCGCTACTGGTTCTCCAGAACCTGTCAGAACCTGCTAGATTTCACCCCTGGTTGTAGCCCGCCACTGATTACAAGAAAGAGGTTTCGACTGAATATTAGAAAAAAATTGGGTTATGGTATGAGGAGCTGGACGGTAGGATCTATTCCCAAGAGAAGTGTTGGCCAACTTTTTATGCGAAGTCTTCAATCAGATGGTTGACAGCTGCCACTCAGTGCTGCTTCAGTGTTCAGTGCCTGACAGGTCTACAACTCAAGGCTTTGGGAGGCTGCCCCTTAAAATTGAACCCTAACTGCAGACTTTACCTTTGTTGTCGTGCCAGATACGCACTTTACAGAGATCCCCGAGACTGAAGATGTCAGGAAAATAGAAAACATCCAGCTGGTTCTTTTCAAACTTGTTGGACTTGTTCGATTCCTTCAAAGCCAAAGTCCCACTGTCCCCGTTCTCGCCCCAGATAATCATGGACACATTGGCATCGGTTCCAGCACCTGCAGGGAAGCAGTGAGGGAAATGGCTATCAGAAGAAATCTATGGAGCTTCTCTATTATCCAGGTGGTCCCAAGAGTGCTTTTTCAAAGGGCAACTGGAAGTTCCTTTTTTAAAAAGTTTTTTATTTTTTTAATTTTTTAACAAATATATCAATGTGTGAACAGTGTGGCACCTGGGTGTCAGAGTAGAGTAGAGTAGAGTAGAGTAGAGTAGAGTAGAGTAGAGTAGAGTAGAGTAGAGTAGAATAGAATAGAATAGAATAGAATAGAATAGAATAGAATAGAATAGAATAGAATAGAATAGAATAGAATAGAATAGAATAGAATTAGAAATAGAATGGAATGGAATGGAATGGAATAGAATAGAACAGAACAGAACAGAACAGAACAGATCAGAATGTTCGAATGAAGAATAGAATGGAATAGAATAGAATAGAATAGAATAGAATAGAATAGAATAGAATAGAATAGAATAGAATAGAATAGAATTAGAAATGGAATGGAATGGAATAGAACAGAACAGAACAGAACAGATCAGAATGTTCGAATGAAGAATAGAATGGAATAGAATAGAACAGAACAGAACAGAATAGAATAGAATAGAATTAGAAATGGAATGGAATGGAATGGAATGGAATGGAATGGAATGGAATAGAACAGAACAGAACAGAACAGAACAGAACAGAACAGAATGTTCAAATGAAGAATAGAATGGAATAGAATAGAATAGAATAGAATAGAATAGAATAGAATAGAATAGAATAGAATAGAATAGAATAGAATAGAATAGAATAGAATAGAATTCTTTATTGGCCAAGTGTGATTGGACACACAAGGAACTTGTCTTTGGTGCATATGCTCTCACTGTACATAAAAGAAAAGATGCATTCGTCAAGAATCATAAGGTACAACACTTAATGATAGTCATAGGAAAACAGTCAATATAAATCTTAAGGATACCAGCAACAAGGTTACAGTCATGCAGTCATAAGTGGGAGGAGATGAGTGATAGGAACAATGAGAAGATTAATAGTAATGCAGACTTAGTAACTAGTTTGTCTAATATACATTTTAATATATACATAATAAATATATAAATATCATAATAAATATACATTCTAATACGAATAAAACTAGTAGAATTAATCATAGTTATTACATTCAATCAACTTATATATTTCTAATAATGATACACACTTATATTAAGTTGCAGTCTGTCATTATTCAATTATTCCACACTTTCTCTTGTTACTGCTTTCATTTTATTATATAAAAGTGTATACACTAATATTCCCCCTTCTCTAATTTCTATCTCTTATTCTAACTTTTAATCATGTCACCCCTTTATTAATAGACATTTTATTTCTATCCTACCTAACTTCTAGTCATGCCACCTACCTGAAAAAAGGAAAGAAAGAGAGAGAAGAGGAAAAGCAAATCAGAACAACAGCAAAAAAGAGAAAACATCTATCCATCGTCTCTTGCCCGCTTCAATACTTTAATTACTATGCTTCTTGGCTGTTCAATCTAGGTATACCTAGATTGAATAGCAACTGGAAGTTCTTAGGGTTTTTTCCCCCCCTTGAAATGAAGATTCTTGGAATGAGAAGCGAAACCTTTTCAAAGGGAAAAAAAAAACCAAGAAAGCCCAGTTGCCTTTTGGAAAAGCATCTTTGGGGGCATCAGAAGATGTTCATGCTAGATGAGGGAGCTGCAAGTCTATAGACTGAAATAAATAGGATGGGATTCTCATTTAATGTAGAATCCACAAAGGGTTTAAGCACCTTCTAGTTGCCCATGGTGAACTGTCGATGTAATTCTTGTCTGTTAAGTAACGTTGAAGGCAACTCTGTCCATTTCAGCAGTAGATTGGACAAGTTAGTCTCCGTAAGAGAAGAAGCTTCCCCAGCCAACCCTACATGAAACAGATATTGAGGGCCTTGCTTGCTAGCTACATGTGAATTTAGAACGGACAGTTTTCCTCCTGGCTCAAGATCTGTCCAGTCTATTAGCTTCAGCAGAGGTGAAACTGAAAAAGCTGCTGTCCAAAAGCGGCAGTTCAAAATTAAGTTATCTTCCTATTGATTTCTTCCCTGCTGCTCAGCAACATCCCTGGAGCAGCCTTCACAGATATAAAGGATGATAGCAATCATATATCCTCTGACATTACAGGTCCATTCAACCAGTAACTATGGTTTATGAATGTAAATCTCCTTCTCTTCTTCCTCCTCCTCCTTCTGTTGTTGTTGTTGTTCTTTTTGTTCTCCTCTTTCTCCTCCTCCTCTTCTTCTCCTCTTCTTCTTCTCCTCCTCCTTCACCTCCTCTCCTCCTCCTCCTCCTCCTGTTGTTGTTGTTCTTGTTCTCTTCCTCCTCTTCTCCTCCTCCTCTTCCTCCTTCTGTTATTATTCTTCTTGTTCTCCTCCTCCTCTTCTCCTCCTCCTCCTCCTCCTGTTATCCTCCTCCTCCTGTTATCCTCCTCCTCCTGTTATCCTCCTTCTCCTCTTGTTCTCCTCCTCCTCCTGTTCTTGTTCTTCTTGTTCTCCTCCTCTTCCTCCTCTTCCTTTTCCTCCTTTTCTCCTCCTCCTCTTCTCTTCCTCCTCCTCCTCCTCCTCCTGTTGTCCTCCTCCTCCTCCTCCTCCTCCTCCCCTTCTGATCCTCCTCCTCCTCCTGTTCTTTTTGTTCTTGTTCTCCTCCTCTTCCTCCTCTTCCTCTTCCTCCTTGTCTCCTCCTCCTCTTCTTCCTTGCCCTCCTCCTCCTCTCTCCCACTACAAAATCCCACAGTTTCATAAATTATTATGAAGCCCCCATTCCTATTTCCAGAAATAGCAGATCATTTGTTTCTGAGGAGCTCAGAAATAGGGCAGGAAGGGTACAGCTAAGAAAACAATGGCTTAACTTAAGTAAGCATCAGGAATGAATGGAGTTAAAAGCTGTGTTTGCAGAACATGGTTAATTAAGCAACAAATGAAACAACTTTCTGGATTCTTACAGGATCTAAAATTAAAGTAATTTTAACTGGAATGTTATAAATGCACAAAATTAAACTAAAACTGGAACATTATAAATGCATTTGCTGAAAGTAACTATAGCCCAAGGAAGACGAGGGGATTTAATGCTTGAGAAGAGAATCTCGGCCTTTTCAACCACTTTCAATTTTTACATCATTTGATAAGCACTGTCAATATTTGAGATTAATATCTGCTAATATTTCAACTTGAGCTGGAGCAAAAAATATCCTCCAACCCATCCAGAGGACTTAAGAGAAAAATCCCTGAAGAATTTCAATCTCTCTCAGGTACTGAGATCTCCTCCAGAGCTTGATATATCCTCCGTTTTATATCTGGGTTTGTCTAAAACAAAATTAGAACACTCGGAATAAAACCTAAGGTGCCCCCAAAGCATTTTGATAAATTTCTCAAGGGCTGTTTGCATTTTCCAAAGATCATGCTGGTTTTGCTTCTAAAGCTAATAATCCTTGACTGATGACCACAACTGAGTCCAAAATTTCTGTTTTTAAGTGAGACAGGAGTTTCGCCCTATTTTACGACTTTTCTTGCTACAGTTGTTAAGTGAAACACTGCAGTTGTTAAGTCACATGGTTGTTAAGTGAACCCGGCTTCCCCTTTGACTTTGCACATCTGGCAGAACCAGATGTCCTATAAGTCGAGGACTACCTGTAACCTGCAGCGGCAATAGAATTGTGAACAAGAGTCTTGAGTTCCCGGGTATTTTCAATATGAACGCACCTCCGATATTGCTGGTTTTCACCTGAATAACATATGTGGTGTCTTCCATCATCAGCTCGCCGTTGATCATCGCTGCAAGCTCACACTCGAGGGTCAGATTGTCCCCCCACTGCTTGGAGAGCCAGTCGCTGTAGGTAAACGTGGCAACCTCTAGAGTGGACAAATTCTTCATTGTCACCTAGGGAAAAACCCACCAAACCGAATGAATTCAGGCTGCAGACGAAACTACGTAACCAAGATGATTAAGCGACTGGAGGCTAAAACATATAAAGAAGAACGGCTGCTGAAACTGGGCATGTCTAGTTTAAGGAAAAGAAGGACTAAGGATGACATATCAGTGTTCCGATATCTCAGGGGTTGCCAGAAAGAAGAGGGGGTCAAGCTCTTCTCCAAAGTATCTGAAGGCAGGACAAGAAGCAATGGGTGGAAACTAATCAAGGAGAGAAGCAACTTAGAACTAAGGAGAAATTTCCTGACAGTGAGAACAATTAATCAGTGGAATAACTTGCCTCCAGAAGTTGTAGGTGCTTCAACACTGGAAGTTTTTAAATAGAGATTGGGCGACCATTTGTCTGAAATGCTATAGGGTTTCCTGACTGAGCAGGGGGTTGGACTAGAAGACCTCCAAGGTCCCTTCCAACTCTGTTGTTCTCTTCTGTTCTGTTTTGTGGCAAGGAAGTACTCTCTAAGAAAATGAGGAGACAGGTACTCCTCAACTTGACAATCATTCATTTAGTGAACGTTCAAAGTTACATGGAAAGCAGTGACTTATGATTGTTTTTCACACTTACAACCTTTGCAACATCCCGATGGTCACGTGATCAAAATTCAGATACTTGGCAACTGGCCTGGATTTATGATGGTTGCAGCTTCCTGGGATCATGAGATCACTTTTTGCGACCTTCTCACAAGCAAAGTCAGCAACGACATCCCATTGCCCGGTTTGCGCCTATAGAGAGGGCCTGCTCAGGGTGCCGTCGGCTAGACAGTGTCGCCCGGCGGCCCCCAGGGGTAGAGCCTTCTCTGTGGATGCGCCCATCCTCTGGAATCGACTCCCCTTGGACATCCGGTTGGCTCCTGACCTTCGCACCTTCCGCCGTAAATTAAAAACTTGGTTATTCAAGTTCCCCGATCCTGGACTGATGGGGTTTTAAGGGTTTTAAATTTTATTGGGTCTATTTAGATTTTAACTTTGTATTGTGGCTTTGTGGATTTTATTATTGTGAGCCGCCCTGAGTCCATTGGGAGATAGGGCGGCATATAAGCCAAATAAAATAAAATAAAATAAAATAAAATAATAAAATAAAATAAAATAAAATAAAATAAAATAAAATAAAATAAAATAAAATAAAATAAAATAAAATAAAATAAAATAAAATAAAATAAAAAAATAAAATAATAAAATAAAATAAAATAAAATAAAATAATAAAATAAAATAAAATAAATAAAGTCAACAAGGAAGCCAGATTCACTTAACAACCGCATGATTCGCCTAACAACTGCAGTGATTCACTTAACAACCGTGGCAAGAAAGGCTGTAAAATGGGGTTAAATTCACTTAACAACTTTCTTGTTGGAAATTTTGGGCTCAACTGGGGTCGTAAGTCGAGGACTACCCGTATTGTCATGGACCTGAAACCAGGAAATTTCAGATTGGTGTTCTGTATATCTGCCTAGCAACCAGAATGATCAGGCCAAAGCTTTAATTGGCTTCCCTATCTTTACTTAGCACTGGTTGTGCACCATCTGTGCGCTACCCCCACAATGACGTCCGTGCGCCTATGTTCTGATGTGCCCCCACTCGAAATTGATGTGAGGCCAGATCATTTTTCACGCTACTCTTTCGAAACCTACCGAGATACAATTTGGAGTGTGGGTATTTTCATTGGTTTGGGAGGAGCTGTCGTACTCCAGAATCTCATGGCTATAGGTTCTCTGCCCGGTGGCTGGGTGGGCGTGGCCATGGTGGGCATGGCCTAGTCGGCCTACTGCACCATGGCAGCAGGGGTGTATGTGTTGCCCTCCCTGGGCTCCAGAGGCTTTCCTTGAGTCTCCAGGAGGGCGAAAATGGCCTCCCCAGGCTCCGGAGGCCCTCTGGAAGCCAGAAACGGGCCTGTTTCTGGCCTTCCTGAACTTCCGGTAGGCCTGTTTTTCACCCTCCCCAAGCCTCCACGCATGCCCCGCACTTATCTGCATCCAAAATGGGCTGCGTGGAGACTCCTGGGAGGGGAGGGATGGGGTGGGCAGGCCAGTCAGGAGTGGGATTTGGGGGTTCTCCGAACTGTACAGAATCTTAGCTAGAGGTTCTCCCGAACCCCCAGCAGCCGACCCCTGCTCTAAGTCCTGTGGAAAGTGACACTCACTCCTTTTCCCTCTGAACTGACCCAAACACACCAGGAGTCTCTCTCTCTCTTTCTTCCCACACTTGCAAAGGAAGTCCTGGAAGGTGCGCTCGCTTTCTTCCAGCAGCAGAGACACACAAACACACGCTCAGAAGGCGCTGCAAATTCCAGAAAGAATTCTGATAATTTCCAGACAGGATTCGGAAGTGGCTGACCGGCAGGGAGATGAATAGTTGTCTGCCATATCTATTTATTTCCGGCCCCTGCCTTTTATCCCAAGAGCCAGGGTGGGGCTTCACTAGCAGCGGTGGCTGTTCCATCCCAAGGACCAGCCCACAGATTTCCACCGCTCTCCTCTCTTCTGCCTTCTGCACATCCACATGTCAGGAACTGGTCCCAGCTGTTCCTCCTCTTCCTCATCAGCCACCTCCAGACCTGGGAGCTGTTGACTCTCCATCTGAGGAATGACAGATGTCCCAGGCTCTGCCTCTGTCTCTCTCTCTGACAGCTCCTTTCCCATCAGACTGCCTTGATGCCAGCTATGACTCCCACGCTGCTTCCTCATCTGATTCGGCTGCCGAAGTGGCCAGCGGCCGACAGACCACAAGAGTTTATGATTTATGGACTTCAAGTCCCAGAATTCCTGAGCCAACATTGTGGACTTCAATTCTCAGAATTCTGGGAGTTGAAGTCCACAAGTCATAAATTGGCCATGGGTCTTCACCTCCGGTTATACGCTAGATGATGGAGAGTCAACAGCAGAATAAACTAGCAATTCATTCTATAGAACGGGTAGTAAAACTGGCAGGAGGCTCCACCCACGCATGACGTCATCATTGGTGATCTGCGCATTTGGAGAAGAGCACGTGCACACGAGCAAAGCAAGCACCCACGGGCGATCTCACTGCGAACCGGTAGTAAAGGTAAGTGGAATCCACCTCTGCTTTTAACTGTTATTCTATCATATCAGGCTGGCATCACTGGACTTAAAATGGAAGAGACAGAACGGCTGATTACTTTTCCTTTCTATCTTCTGCAACTGTCTCCAGATTTCTTCCTTTCCCTCTTTTTATTGATCTCAGTGAATCAGATATAATTTAAGTGAGCTCCTGCACAGACATTTCCAGATGAGAGAAGGAGAGAGAGAGAGAGAGAGAGAGAAGGAGGGAGGGAGGGAGAGAGGGAGAGAGAGAGAGAATGTTTTCAATTCTGCAAATCTTTCCTTTTCAACTAACATGTTTCTGTTTGGTTCTCTTTAACGTGTTAGAAAAGAAAGAATGCAAAAATTTCTCTGGAAAAGCTAAATGAGGGCAAAGTCATCCCTCAGAAAGATCTTTTTCTCAAATGTTGCATTAAAGACCACTAGAATATTCCAATATATCAGAGGTGGGTTTTAGCAGGTTCTGACCAGTTCTGAAGAATCGGTAGTGGAAATTTTGAGTAGTTTGGAGAACAGGTAGTAAAAATTCTAACTGGCCCTGCGCCCATCTATTCTCTGCCTCCCAAGTCCCAGCTGATCGGGAGGAAATGGGGATTTTGCAATAACCTTCCCCTGGAGTGGGGTGGGAATGGAGATTTTACAGTAGCTTTCCCCTGTCACACCCACCATGCCACGCCCACCAAGCCATGCCATGCCCACCAAGCCACACCCACAGAACCGGTAGTAAAAAAATTTGAATCCCACCACTGGATATGGTGAACTCAGAAAAGGAAACTTCAGAAGAACATAAATACTTCCATATTTTCTCCAAGGAAAAATATGTAAGATAGATCCACTGAGTTATTGGCACCTCGCTGACATTTTGAACATTCTTCATACGATTAGAGGATTATAGTTTAGGAAAACTAAGATTTCAAAACAAAATTGCTTAATACTGATCTGCACACAGAGCCCAGCTGGAAAAGAGATTATTTTCATTCATGCATTCGTTTCTTGGACAGCTCTGTATCTTCACTACATTTACGATGGGTAAAAAACAGCAGCCAAGAGAATTTTCAATACAGGCAGTCCTCGATTTATGACCACAATTGAGCCCAAAATGTATGTGGCTAAGCGAGACACTAGCTAAGTGAGTTTTGCCTCATTTTTTTTTGTTTTGTTTTGTTGCTACAGGTGTTAAGTGAATCACTGCAAGTTGTTAAATTAGAAACACGGTTTCTAATTTAAATGAAACTGGCTTCCCCATCGACTTTGCTTGTCAGAAGGCCGCAAAAGAGATCACATGACCATGGGACATTGCAACCGTCATAAATATGAGTCCGTGGCCAAGCATCTGAATTTTATTCACGTGACCATGGGGAGGCTGCAACTGTCATAAGTGTGAAAAACGGTCATAATTCACTTTTTTTCAGCGCTGTCGTAATTTTGAATAGTCACTAAATGAACTGTTGTCCCGAAGGTGCCTTTTTCAAAAGGCAATTGGGCTTCCTGTGTTTGTCCTTGAAGACGTTTTGCTTCTCATTCAAGAAGCTTCTTCAGTCATTCAAGAAGCTTCTGAAGATCAATCAAAACTGAAGAAGCTGGCAGTGGAGTCGGACAGTGAGGAGGCTCTGGGGAGGACCATGGGGAGGACCATGGGCCAGTCCTGGAGTCTGGGGAAGGCCCAGACGAAGGCTCTGCGTCGGAGGCAGAGATGGGGCCAGGGTAATCTGGGAGTCATGCGCAGACTCCAGAGCCTCCAGAATCGTATATCAGAGAGGCAGAGGAACAGGAAGAGCCTGTTACTAGTGTGCGCATGCACAGAACTGCCAGAAGGCAAGAACAGTTAAAACTAAAGGGACGACTCAGGGGTAAGGCCTGGAGATGACTGGCCCCTCCCATAAGGCTTAAAAGAGGAGCAAAGGCACGTGGGCCCTTTGCAGGAAAGCAACGTTGTTAATTCTGTTCCCAGTCAGCATCTCTGTTTGATTCTGGACTCCGTGTAGCTTTGCCAAGTAGGTCTTTGGCAGAGTGTCAAGGGAGATAAAGGTTGGTGATTATCCCGAAGGACTTTTTGCAACTAATTGGGAGTCAGCTGTGAATGAAAGTAATTCACAGCTGTTGCAATAAAAGAGGTTTTGGGACTACTCGTGAGTTTTAATGACTCAGGAAGCCTAGGTCACAACGGAAGCTTCTTGGATGAGAAGCGAAACGTCTTCAAGGAAAAACCAAGAAAGTCCAGTTGCTTTTTGAAAAAGCACTGAGAATCTCCACAGATGCTTAAATGAAACTGTTGTAAGTTGAGGTCGACATGTAGGTACCGGGCACTTCAAAATGGAAGAGAAAGCGGGTGGTGTGTGTGTGTGTGTGTGTGTGTGTGTGTGTGTGTGTGTGTGTGTAATAGAGAGAGAGAGTTTGTGTCTATGCGTGCGTTTTCCTGTCTGCGTAAATGCAATTCTAAAAGAAAAGTGATTGCTTAACAAAAGTGAAAATGAACTGAATCCTTTCAAGAATTGCAGACATTCAAAACTGCTTCGGACATCTAACACCACCAAATATGGAAGATTCTGTCGAAAGTTAGCACCCACCCCTCTCCTAGAAGAATGAAATATTTTGAGAAATATTAAAAAAGCAAACTATTATATTTCCCTGGATGAGAATTTGAGAAACATGTTTTTTTAGAGGGAGAAAGCAGACCCCACCCTTTTTAATAGCCCTCAGCCAATGTCAGCACTTAAGAGATAAAGAGCTTATTGAGATAATAGGTAGCTCTATTCATAGGCAAAAAATTCCCTGCAACAAGATTTGAACAAAAGTAGGGTTAGCCCTCAGCCACAATAGGAATTGCCCAACAAGCCCCTTCATTGCATCAGACCAAACTTCAACCAAACCTAGCTCAGACAAACTCCTAGGATTTGTACATGGCATTGTGGGAGTCTGACAACAACCAATAGAATACATGTTCTTACACAGGAATGGGAAGCTCAAGTTCAAAGCCCAAGGGAAGGTATAAATATCCCCCACTCTCAACTCCATGTGATCAGCTGCCCAGAACCACCCATGTGCTTCTGCTTTATCAATAAATGGACCTTCTTTCCAATCAGCCTCCAGCCTCCATTTTGTCTCCAGTGCCTTTCTCCCAGCTTGGAACAAGACCTGGATATTTCTTCTAACAATTCTTTTGAAAAGTCCATAGTAAGTACATTTTCCTGAAGAAGATTCCCCCTCCACACACACACACACACACACACACACACACACACACACACATATATACACACACACACTCAAAAATGTGGATTTGTGATGGATACCAGGTGCCCTGGAACACTGCCACCACGCTTTTCTTATAGCGCCTAATAGCAGAGTGTCCATTGAGGGAAATTATATGTTACGCTTGGCTTTCTTTTTCTTTTTCTTTTTGACAGACCTCCTTGGTCTTCCTTTCTGCCAAGATAAGGGAGAAAAAAAGAGGAAACACTATCAAAATGCATCATCTTGCCAAGAAGAGAAGAGAAATTTCTCATGCCTGTTCCAAGTCCTCAACCATAATAAACGGAATATATTTAGATGGCCTGTGAAGGAGGAGCCCACTGGAATGAGGAGCACGGATCACTTCGATGGTGTGATTAAAACACTCGTACATCTTCAGCATAACAGATGGAGCCAGGACAGATCTATTTCCTGTTTCACCAGCCAGAAAAAAGAAAATTGTTCTATCGTCTGTGTCTAATTTTTTTTTGTCTTCAGGAACTCAAGGCTGCTGTCAGCCCTGGAAGCCATCTTTGATTTTGGATCTTCAGGGCTGCCATATTTAGTGCTGTGGGAAACTGGGAGGGGGGGATTGTATGGAGTTGGAGAGATAACTAGCCATAAATAACATTCCTTTCTCTGGGAGTCAAGGACATCCTGCCCTACACCTGGAGTGGTATGACTGGGAGGCATCTCCAGTTGGGACGATGCATTGATGGAGACCATGTGACGGACATGTGGGTGTCGGGCAGGGACTTGGACTTTCCTTTGGGTGGGGAAAACCCGGAAGCTTTCAGATTTGGATTTTCCCAGATGTGGCAATATGACATCTCTAATAAAATGGAACTTTGAGGAACTTCTAGCCTCAAAATATTCTTTCATTGGGGGTGTTATTTGGAACCCTGAAAGCTACATATGTCTATGGCGATTCTTGGTTATCCAGCTCATGGTTGTCCCAAAGCTGTTTTTTCAAAAGACAACTGGACTTTCTGATTTTTCTTTGAAGACATTTTGCTTCTCATCCAAGAAGCGGAATGAAATCCTTCCATTTCCCACCAGCCAGTCAGAACTGAGGAAGCTTCTTGGATGAGAAGCAAAATGTCTTCAGAGAAAAACCAGAAAGTCTGGTTGTCTCTTGGAAAATGCACCTTTGGGTCAAGGCTGCATCGATACCAGCTCCTCCTTCCATTTTTTTCACAACAACAACAACACCCTCACTGTGAAAGAGTGAGGGGCTTGGCCTCAAAGTAACTGAGGGAGTTTCCGTGACTGAATGCACCTGATATGCCTCAGGGCACAGATCAACCTCCAAGTGGCCTCAATGACTCTCAGAGGGAGTACTAACGACCAGAGAACTGCAAAGAATATAAATCCTTCCATCCTCCACTATCCAGTCAGAACTGAAGAAGCTTCTTGGATGAGAAACAAAATATCTTGAGGAAAAAAACAAGAAAGTCCAGTTGCGTTTTGAAAAAAACATCTTTGGGACAACCACGTCAACCTGGATGACTGAGAATCTCCACAGACATCTGGAACTAAGTTTCCCCAATCCAAGTCCAGCACCTTCCATACTACACATACATATATATATCTATGCATACACATTCATAGTGAACTGAGTCTTGGAAATCTTTGCCAGATGAATAACTGGAGGACATTTTCTTTTCCTTACATGTACACTCCAGAGATAACCTTTTGAGAAGAGGGGGATTTGGAGAATTCAGGCCTGAAAGTTTTTGTGTCCTTGTTCATTTACTTATTTAATTTACACACGATCTGACTCCAGCTTAGATCAGTTTGGTACTAGGTCAGCTGTGTTCATTGATGGACTTATTTATGTCCCATGATTGTACAGGAGCTCAAAGGGATGTACACGATCGTCCCTCTTCCTATTTGACCCCACAGTAGCTGGTAGAAGTAGCAGTAAGATAGAACATGGAAATCTTGGAGCCTTGGTGGCGCAGTGGACTAAAGTGCTGTTAAATTAGCACTTAAGCTGCCAGCTGCCTGCAATTATTGCGAGTTCAAATCTCACTAGGCTCAAGGTTGACTCAGGCTTCCATCCTTCCAAGGTAGGTAAAATGAGGACCCGGATTGTGGGGGCAATAAGCTGACCCTGAGGAGAGTGGCACGAGATGGTCCTGCAAGTACCCCAGGCCTAAGCCATGATTGATGGTTTAGGGTTGAGGGGAAAACTTTTACTTTTAATTCGGTGAAAACCAAGGGGCCTCTCAGAGTTGGTTTTCACCAGATACGTGCCAATTTGATATATCCAATAAAGCCATTCTTTGAGGAATTCACCTGCCTCGGAGTTTTGCTTGCAATGAATCTATTACTTGGAACCCTGACAGAAAGAAGGAAAGAAAGGGGGAGGGGGAGGACTGTGGGGTTCTTGGTGCTCTCTGAGGTTGGTGGTTTTCTTGCAGATGTTTTATTATCAAACTAAGTAACATGATCAGTGCTAGAAGGGAGTGGGGTTTGTGGAGTGAGAGGAGGAGGAATGTGGGATCTTTGGTATTCTCTAAAATGTGTGGGGGTTTTTTGCAGATGTTTTATTACCCAATAGTAATAAGGGATGCAGTGGCTCAGTGGCTAAGATGCTGAGCTTGTTGATTGAAAGGTTGGCAGTTCAGCGATTCGAATCCTTAGTGCTGCGTAACAGGGTGAGCTCCCGTGACTTGTCCCAGCTTTTGCCAACCTAGCAGTTCGAAAGCACGTAAAAAATGCAAGTAGAAAAATAGGGACCACTTTGGTGGGAAGGTAACAGCATTCTGTGTGTCTTTGGCATTGAGTCATGCCAACCACATGACCACGGAGACGTCTTTGGACAGCGCTGGCTCTTCGGCTTTGAAACGGAGATGAGCACAGCCCCTAGAATCGGGAAGGACTAGGATATATGTTCGAGGGGAATCTTTACCTTTAAGGTAACATCATCAGTGGTAGAAGGATTAAAGAATGGATAAGCTACCTGTTCCAGAAACCAGTCAGGGCGGCATCCTCTTCCGTCTGTCCTTATTCGCATCTTCTTGAGTGGCGCAATATCTGGAATTTCCAGGATAAAAGTATCCTTTTGGCCAATTTCAAATCTGGAAGGGAAGAGAGATTTGCTTAGAACTTTTGGTGCCTGGCTTGTCATCTGAGAGGACATCAACCTGATGCTTTTAAGCGCACGGGATTTAAGTACCGAAATTCCTCAGATACAGCTTGGCTACATTGGAAAAAGTTGGAGTACAACATAGGATAATCACTTGCATGCTGTTCCCCCGAAAAAATAAAAAGTGTGCACATCTTTGTCATTTGTCTACCTCAATTTATTTCCACAGCTTCTTTTTTTTTTAAAGATGTAGCATCTAGCCAGGTGTGAAATCTAAGTAAAGTTGGGCTTGGTTAGTACTTAGATGGGAGATAATCAAGTCATCTCAAATTTGGTAGAATGCACAGTCAACCCCCATCCCTTTATGGGAAACCAATTCTGCATGGTTTCCAAAATCCCTTCAGCAGGGGTGAAATCCAGCAGGTTCTGACAGGTTCTGGAGAACCGGTAGCGGAAATTTTGAGCAGTTCGGAGAACTGGCAAATACCACCTCTGCCTGGCCCCAGAGTGGGGTGGGAATGGAGATTTTGCAGTATCCTTCCCCCAGGAGTGGGGAGGGAATGGGGATTTTGCAGTATCCTTCCCCTGGAGTGGGGAGGGAATGGAGATTTTGCAGTATCCTTCTCCTGCCACACCCACCAAGCCACACCATGCCCACCAAGCCACGCCCACAGAACCGGTAGTAAAAAAAATTGGATTTCACCACTGCTCATAGGTCCCTGAGGTCACCAGGAATTGAGTCAAGGAACTGTTAATTTGGCAACATTTAACTGGAAATAGAGTACCGTAGTAGCCCGTGGCCAAACACCCAGCTAATGATGTTTCTTTATAATTTCACTGGTTTTCCCCATTGACTTTGCTTCTCAGAAGGTCGCTAAAGGGAACTGCATGATCCTTGGATATATCTACCATCATAAATATGAGTCAGTTGCCAAGCATTTGAATTTTGGGGTTGCTGCAATGGTTGTAAGTGTGAAACATGGTCATAAGTCGCTTTTTTCAGTGACGACGTAACTTTGAACAGTCACTAAATGAACTGTTATAAGTCGAGGACTATCTGTAGCAGTGGTGGGTTGCCCCCAGTTCGCACCAGTTCTATAGAACCAGTAATAAAACCAGCTGGAGACTCTGCCCACTGACCCCGACATCATCAAAATGCTTCTGTGCATGTCCCGCTGCGAACCGGTAGTAAAGGTAAGTAGAACCCACTCCTGATCTGTAGATAAATACTCACCTGGCTTTTGTGGCTAAGGTGGGACTACAGCTCCCAGTCTCCTGATTTCTAGCCTGGTATCTTAAGCACTAGACCAGGGGTCTCCAACCTTGGCCACTTTAAATCTGGAGGACTTCAACTCCAAGAATTCAAAGCTAGCTGGGGAATTCTGGGAGTTGAAGTCCGCCAGGCTTAAAGTTGCCAAGGTTGGAGACCCCTACACTAGATCACATAGACTAAGTGTTGCTGATCCCAGCAATAGAGATCAGGGGCAAGAGTGGCCATGCCAGAAACAGGCTAGTCTATGTGAGTTTTGTTTGTAGAATTATTTATTTCTGCTCCTGTGTTCTTAGGTTATGACAGGGATGAAATCCAGCAGGTTCTGACAGGTTCTGGAAAACCGATAGTGGAAATTTTGAGCAGTTTGGAGAACTGGCAAATACCACCTCTGGCTGGCCCCAGAGTGGGGTGGGAATGGAGATTTTGCAATATCCTTCCCCCAGGAGTGGGGAGGGAATGGGGATTTTGCAGTATCCTTCCCCTGCCCGCCTACCAAACCAAACCACACCCACCAAACTAAACCACATCTGCCAAGCCACACCCACAGAACTGGTAGTAAAAAAATTTGGATTTCACCACTAGGCTACCAGGATATTAACCAGAGGCTGTTATCCTCAAGTCATAAATTGGACAGCAAGAAGGGTTAAGTTTAATGCACATCAGAACATAAATCTGAAGAAAAGTCTAGTACAGTAATGGCTAACCTTTTTGCCATTGCGTGCCAAAAGCGGGGGAAGCGCGGTGGGGTCACACGCACGCGTGCTCACATCCATAATTCTATGCGCCCTGCCCCCCTGTGCTCCCCCCGTTTTTGGCACGTGATAGCACGGTGGGCCTGGTAGGCCCGTTTTTTGCTTTCCCAGGCTCCAGAGCCTTTCTAGGAGCCTGGGGAGGGCAAAAATGGCCTTCCCCAGCCCTCACCCCCGGAGGCCAGAAACAGTGTGTTTCCTGACTTCTGGTGGGCCCAGAAGGCCCGAAAATCAGCTGGCTGGCGCACGCATGCATGTTGGAGCTGAGCTCGCGTGCCCACCAATATGGGTCTGCGTGCCCCTGTGGCACCTGTGCCATAGGTTCGCCATCACAGGTCTAGTAAAAGAAAAGGGAGAGAGAGAGAGAGAGAGAGAGAGAGAGAGAGAGAGAGAGAGAGAGAGAGAGAGAGAGAGAGATACACTTGGAAGCCACACTCATTCCTCCAGACACTTAGTTCCCCTGGGTGTTTTTCCCTCATGTCCACTTATCAATATTTGTGTTGCTGGAGCTATTTCACAGCTAATGCTGATTTAAATTAAATTGCCTTATTATCTGAGACAGTTTAAAAAGATGTTCTGGTTGAATGCATAGATCACCTTGCACTACCACTTAAAGGGAGGGGAGATTTACTACCTTTCTCCCTTTGCTCCCAGTCAGAAGGTGAATAAACCATCTTTTGCTACCTCAACAATTCCCAAACGGCAAGCGTGTTTGGGGGTTAAATTTAGAGCCGCTGTGCAAGAGCCTTATAATTTACTAGCAGCCACTTAATTTCAGCTTAGTAAAAAAACTGGATTGTTAAAACAGAGCAACATCTTGGGCAAAAATACAGATGGTAAGAAAAGATAATAGGGAAGCATGGAGATTTTAAACCTGAATTGTTTTTTTTTTATTATGGATGATATCAGAAAAAAATTGATAAGAAAAGTATGTATTTAGGATTACATGTCTTAACAGCAGCGAGGATTATCTTTTCACAATGTTGGAAAGATGAAGAAACACCGCAAGATGAAGAGATAATTAAGAAGATACTCAACTGTGCAGAAATGGATCGATTGACACTGAAAATTAAGCAGAAAGAAGACAGAATACTATCGAACATGGAATCGATTTTACCAGTGGGTTGGGAAAAAAGGGGTGGAGATTAAGAATATAACCGGAATTATTAAGCAAATTAAAGAATACGATGTTTAGCAAGCACTAAGAAATGTAATTAATAGAAAAGTAATACAATTTATTTTTTTAAAAAAGAGAAACACCTTTTTTCCAGGGATGAAATCCAGCAGGTTCTGATAGGTGCTAGAGAACTGGTAGTGGAAATTTTGAGTACTTTGGAGAACGGTAGCGGAAATTTTGAGTAGTTCAGAGAACCGGAAAATACCACCTCTGGCTGGCAGTGGGGTGGGAATGGGGATTTTGCAGTATCCTTCCCCTGTCGCGCCCACCAAGCCACACCACGCCCACAGAACCGGTAGTAAAAAAAAAAAAAAATTTCACCACTGCTTTTTCCCGCTAAGGATTCGACAAGGAAGATCTCAGGAAATCTGTGAAGTCAAAGGAAGATTTAGCAGAGACGGAATCAGTTCATGGAAACCAAAGATGCATATAGGTAACTTAATATGTATATTAAGTTACATACGTTATGAAGATTTGTGGTCAATTTTAATGTTTTTAAGTTTCAAGTTCCAATGTCTTAAGGTTTCTAACCTTTTAATTGTTATTTATGGTATCATAATAGATATTATGAAAAGGAGGACTAAGGATGACATGATAGCAGTATTCTAGAATCTCAGGGGCTGCCACAAAGAAGAGGGAATGAAGCCATTCTCCGAAGTGCCTAAAGGCAGGACAAGAAGCAATGAGTGGAAACTCATCAAGGAGAGAAGCAACCTAAAACTAAGGAGGAATTGAGGGATAGCACCAAGGACCCCTCATGTCAACCCTGAGCTACAGATATACTCCTGTATTAATAAGGAGCAATTTCCTGACAGTTAGAACAATTAATCAGTGGAACAACTTGCCTCCAGAAATTGTGAATGCTCCAACACTGGAAGGTTTTAAGAAGAGCTGGACAGCCATCTGTCTGAAATGGTGTAGGGTTTCCTGTTTGAGCAGAGGGTTGGAGTAGAAGTCTTTTCCAACTCTGTTATTCTTTTGTAAGCCAACCAGAGTCCCTGATACGGAAATGGGCGGCATATAAATTTAATAAATAAACGAATAAAGAAGGCTAAAACTGAGTTTGCTGCCCAACAGTCTTTGTGCTGAATTCATGCAACCATTGTTTGTTTGTTTATTTCTTCAATTGAATCACTCTGCAAAGCGATCGTGCATCTCTGCAGCATGTTCGACCCGCTAAGAAAACTGCATTTGAAATTTTTTTGCGGGAGGAAAGAGGCTTTTGTTATGCGTTGGTGTTTGAGGGCTGGGGGAAGCTCTTAGTATTTTGATTAGGCTTAATGCTTATTTTAGGACTTGCCCAACAATATTCGTGTTTTTGCACTTCAACATAACAGGAACCTCTGTCGCTGATTTGTAGCAATCATGCCATCAAAATTTGGCAGCGTAATCAGGAGTTTGCATATAACGAAATTATAGTTCGGAGTTATTTCTTTGGTGTTTTTAAATCAGCATGGATTCCCAGTGACTGCCCACACAACTCCCTATATGGTTTTTTTTTGGCAAGATATTGGAAGTGCTTTGCCATTGCCTCCTTCCTAGGGTTGAGAGAAAATGACTGGCCCAAGGTCACCCAATTGGCTTCATGCCCAAGGCAGGGCTAGAACTCACAAGCTCCTGGTTCTAGCCTGATGCCTTAACCACTACACCTGTTGTGGCCCGTACGCAGCCTGTGCAGCTAATATCTGATTCAGACAGTGAGGAGGCTGGTGTGGTGCTGCGCCAGCAGTCTGTGCAGCTGGCACTCGAGTCAGACAATGAGGAGGCTGGAGAAGATGTGGTGCCAGAGGCAGGGATTCAGCCAGGGCCTTCAGAACCTCCAGTGAACCTTAAGTGAAGAGAACGAAGAAGAGGAGCCTCTTCTCAATGCACGGGCGCGCAGAGCTGCCAAAAGGCAGGAGTGGTTCCTCAGGAGGAGGCCTCCTCGAGAGTAAGGCTTGGGGCTAATTGGCCACTCCCTTAGCCTATTTAAGGAGGAACGCCAACTGAAGCAATTTGAAGGGAACAACTTCGTTCACATATGTTCGTGTCGTCTTGCTTATCTTATCCGCTTCCTGTAAATTACTTCTGGGCATTCTGCCAACCATAGTAAATTTTCAGTTATTATTCTTTGAATTCTTGGTGGCTGTTAATACAATTAATTAACAGCCGTTGTTGTAAAAGACTGGTTTATTCAGTAAACTAAGGTTTGAATGGACTTTGTGTGTGCTGCGTTCTTTGGGGTCCGTAGCTGGAGCAGAACAACACCAAACTCTGCCTCAGTTTCGGATTAAAGCACAAATGTAATCTCCAGAAACTTTTTCCTGGTTCAGCCTCTTGCCTTTAAATTAAGATTAAATAGCACAGGAAGAAAAAGACTTCACTTCACTAGAGACTCCAGAGATCCACAATCAATGGATCAAGACAGCAAAGACATCTAGACAACAAAGGGGGAAAAGTGACAAACATGTTGAAGTAAGAGAAAAGAGGCAGTGTTTCTTTTTTTTCACTCTGAGAAAACAGAGTTTAAGGATTCCTGACTTTTCTCAAGCTCCCATCCCCACCTCCCAGAAACCTCCAGTGATTTAGGATTTAACAATTGTTGGAAGAACAATTGTTCAGGTCCAGGTCCAATCCGGGAGAACAGCACTGGAGACAAAATGGAGGCCCAGGTCCAGATCCAATCCGGGAGAACAGCACTGGAGACAAAATGGAGGCTATTTGGAAAGAGGGACCATTTACTGATGAAGCAGAACCACCAAGCACATGTGATTATGGGCAGCTGACCACATGGAGTTGAGAATGAGTGGCTTTTATACCTTTTTGGGGGCTTTGAACTTGAGCTTCCTGTTCCTGTGCAAGAACATGTATTCTATTGGCTGTTGTAGGGGTCGTACAACCTCTGTAGGTTGTCTGAGCTAGGTTTGGTTGAAGTTTGGAGGGTGATGCAATGAACCTTGGGAGATTGTGCGATGTAATGAGGTCTGTGTCTTAGTGGGCTAATCCTATTATGTCCTGAAAGGTCAGGCCTTAATCCCATCACCCTGGATCTGAAGGTCTTTTGCTTTGTAGATATCTGTTGAGGGCTATTAAGAAAGGTGGGGGCTGCTTTCTCCCTCTAAAAAATACGTTTCTCCATTTCTCATCCAGGGGAATACAATATTCTGCCTTTTAAATATTTCTCAAAATAGTTCATTTTTCTAAGAGAGGGGTGGGTGCTAACTTTCTAGACAATGAAGATCCCCCCCCCCAGACTTAATTCCAATATTGACTTTCTCTAAGATCTTTGGGCTTGGGTTTTCTTAATGGTCTATATTCATCTAATTATTGATCATGTTATTTCCTGCTTAGCTTTATTCCAGAGAAGCCAAAATTGGGGCTACCAGCTAACTGGGCTGCCTTGTGGCCTTATCTGCTTCCATATTATTGCTGACTGTCACTGATAGGATAGGACAAGTACAGATCGTCCCTGACTTACAACAGTTCGTTTAGTGACAGTGCAAAATTACAAGGGCACCGACAAAGGTGAATTATATGACCATTTTTCACACATACGATTGTTGCAGTATCTCCCTGGTCATGTGATCAAAATTGGGACACTTGGCAACTGACACGTACTTATGACGGTCGCAGTGTCCCTTTTTGTGACCTTTTGACAAGCAAAGCCAATGGGGGAGCCAGATTCACTTAATAACTGGATTACTGATTTAACAAATGCAGGGATTCACTTAACAATGGTGGCAAGAAAGGTTGGGACAAAACTCACTTAACAACCATCTTGCTTAGCAACATAAATTTGGGGCTCAATTGTAGTCATAAGTCCAGGACTACTTGCACGAGGCTGAAAAATTGTTTGGCATTGTTTTTCCTGATAGTTCTCACGGAATGAATGAGAATTTTCTTCTGGTGACTGTTGGCCTTGATGGCAGGAAACTGTATTGGAAGGGGAAGGAAATGCCTGAGAAATTATATGGCGTGTTTTAGCACAACACAGGTAAATTTGAAGTCACCTTCCATGGGCTAAAAAAGGTAATGGTAAATGTTCCCCTCACACATACGTGCTAGTCATTCCTGACCCTAGGGGGCAGTGCTCATCTCCATTTCAAAGCCGAAGAGCCAGCGCTGTCCGAAGACGTCTCCGTGGTCATGTGGCCGGCATGACACAATGTCAAAGGTGCATGGAACATTGTTCCCTTCCCACCAAAGGTGGTCCCTATTTTTCTACTTGCATTTTTTACATGCTTTCGAATGGCTAGGTTGGCAGAAGCTGGGACGAGTAACGGGAGTTCACCCTGTTACGTGGCACTAGGGATTCGAACCGCTGAACTGCCGACCTTTCAATCGACAAGCTCAGAGTCTTAGCCACTGAGCCATCATGTCCATGGCCTAATCCTCTCCAAATACCTTGGATCAAGAGAGCCAGTTGGAAGAGGCCAACCTGGCTGGAGAGTGAGACGGTGATGTTTGCTGCTGAAGTGCCTGTTACCTGTTTCCAATTTTTTCCAGCTGAATCTCTTCTGAACACCCACTGGATCCAAAGAATGTGAAAAAAATGCCGGTGTCCGTCCCAGCCTGTGACAAATCTCCAGTCTCCACAGTCACTTCATAGAGAATCTGAGGAAAATAGAAGTTCACGTTTAGCAAAAAAAAAAAGAAAGAAAAAACCCCAACCCACCCAGGTTTTAAAAACTAAAATAGAACCAACCCATAAATGCCAAGAGACCAAGCCACCATTTTTTAAAATAGGATGGGTCGGATAGGGAATCATGGAGTCACTGATTGGCTTTACAAGGCAAAATGGACTTCTGCTTATATACTGTAGCTGGGTATCTGTCTAGGTGTGGTAGAGAAGAATGTACCAACTCTGAAGATGAAAATAATTTCTGCATTGCAAAACATGTTTTGGAATCAGCTGACAAATTGGACTTCTTTCCATTCCTCTGACTTTTCATATTTCTCTTCTCTTCTCTTCTCTTCTCTTCTCTTCTCTTCTCTTCTCTTCTCTTCTCTTCTCTTCTCTTCTCTTCCCTCCCCTCCCCTCCCCTCCCCTCTTCTCTTTCTCTCCCTCTCAGAGGAGAGAGAGGGGAAGGGAGAGGGAGGAAGAGGCAGAGGCAGAGGGAGGAAGGGAGGGAGAGAGGTTAGTCTTACTGAAAGACCTTCTAATTCTCATTTGAAGCAAACTTGTATCAGATAGTCTTCAACTTACAACCATTTTTAGAACTTAGAATAACTTTATTTTCACTTTGAATGCACACCGGTCAGCATATAGTAAAATGAAATTTCATTGCATACAGCTCTCACTGCCGCCAATATACACTACATTAACGGGACTAAATAAATAAATACAATATTGTGCATATACCCACCTATATTATCTGACAGAGAGAAACAATGCAGTCTAGTTCGAATGTATACATGTACCCGATGAGAAAAACGAACTTTGCGAATTTACCAGGTGGATGGCATGGCTAACCTTTAAGCCAATATTGATGCAATCTGCATCCAGGATGTTGAAGACACGCGAGGTGAGGCCATCTCCCCTATCCTGAGCCAGCCAGCACTTGCAAACAAAAGTGTATATCACACCTTTAGTTGGCACTGTGACACTGAATTCATCCAAGAGCCAGGAGCTTTCTGGCGTAGCCCCATCATGCCCAATCTAGAAGAGATAGGAACGGATTAGCAATTTGGTCATAACCGCCCTGAGTCCTTCGGGGGAAGGGCAGTATAGAAATTCAATAAAATAAATAAATAAATAATGAACATAATGAGATTCCTTAAAGATCTAGCAGGAAAGAATTAAAACTGGG
Source organism: Masticophis lateralis (assembly GCA_030761175.1). Classification (NCBI taxonomy): domain Eukaryota; kingdom Metazoa; phylum Chordata; class Lepidosauria; order Squamata; family Colubridae; genus Masticophis; species Masticophis lateralis. The sequence continues at coordinate 274,825,031 of JAUDYJ010000002.1, read as the reverse complement.
GCTAACAGAAAAGAGCAAAGAATTCTATTATAGGAAGACTTGAATACTGGACAGTGGTGAAATCCAATTTTTTTTTACTACCGGTTCTGTGGGCACGGCTTGGTGTGGTTTGCAGGGGAAGGATATTTCAAAGTCTCCATTCCACCCCACTCTGGGGCCAGCCAGAGGTGGTATTTGCCGGTTCTCTGAACTGCTCAAAATTTCCACTACTGGTTCTCCAGAACCTGTTAGAGCCTGCTGGATTTCATCCCTGATACTGGGCCCTATCCAACAAAATGAAGTTCAATGGAAAGAAAAGTGAGGTCTTACACTTAGCCAACCCCCCCCCCCAAATGTACCTGGCTCAATAACGGTAACTCTGAAAGGATCTTGGAGTGCTAGTGGACAATCATATAAATATGAGCCAGCAGCATGCGGCAGCCAGAAAAGCACCTCAGGTGTATCAGCCTGGCAAACTGTTAGTAGTTTAGCTTCTTCTCCCAGAATTCAGCATGTATCACCATTAAATTACTTTTTTTTTTTGTAATTTTTTTTTATTTTTTACACAAACAAACACATAATACATCAGTCCTTCCGTGTGTCATCTCGGTGTTTCTTCAGTGACTTACTCTTCCTTTTGTTACTCCTCCTATTTTCATTTCTTCCTTAATGATTTCCATTTCTCTGTTACATCATTTCCCCCACAATACAATGCATTCTCCTATTTAATTATTAATATCTTTATCTATATCTCTTTCGTAACCAATCGTAAAATTTCCCCCATATCTTAAAACATTCCGTATCCTCTCTTTCTTTGATCATCAAAGTTAATCTGTTCATTTCTGCACAATCTAACATTTTTTAAATTACTTCTACTTCCAAAGGGATTTTCTCTGTTTCCATCTTTGCGCGAATACTCTCCTCGCTGCAGTTATTACATGTATAATCAAGTATATATTTTCTTGACTAATTTTTTCTGATAGGATACCCAATAGGAACAGCTCAGGTTTTAAATCAATATGTTGTTGGATCATTTCTTCTAACCATGTTTTAATTCTGCTCCAATGGTCTCTAGCTTCTGGACATGCCCACCACATATGGTAGTAAGATCCTGGTATTTGATGGCATTTCCAACATTTAGCTGATTTATTTTTAAACATTTTTCCGGAGGCATATGCCACCATTGAATTACTTGAAAGATTAATCATTGGTGTATTCTTATCAGTACAATTAGGTACGCTAATCATGTCAAGGAAACCATTCCCAGGCAGTTCTAATAAACTGCTTCTATAAATAAGGATGGGTGGTAGGGGTGGGCCCATCGGTGATTTCCGCAACCGGTTCGTGCGAACAGGTCTGAACCGGCTGAATACCACCCCTGAATGGTTGTAAATCCTATTCAAAGCAAAAGTTCATTATTAGCAAAAGCACTATTGCCTTTTTCACGCCTTATGAAAAGATTACTGCTCCGTCTGGTTTTCAAAATTGGAATAAGCTTTTTTTTTTTCCTTCAGGAAACCACTTTATTTAAAGCTAGGGGCTCACATCTGTCTCCCATCCTGCATGGTTTTTTTTTTTTTTTTAAATGATGCCTTGATTGTTTCAATCAGGCCAGCTATGGAAGGGTATTATTTCCCTGCTAATACCTGCACAGCTGCAAAAAATTAGAGATAATCACCTGGGAAAAATGCTGATGCTCAAATTCATATATATATATATATTATATTTTGACAGTTCTGTCTCTGGAACCTATCCTTTTTTCTTTGCCCGGGCTTTGTGAGTCTACCTTGAAATGTCTTGCTTTTTCCTAACCTATTTTATAAGAGGTGGGCAGACTGCATTGTGGGTTTTTTTTTTAAAAAAAATACTCATTATTATTTTTTTTTTTTTTTTGGTAGCTTCTGGGTCTTGCTCTGTGGTGCTAAATGACAGCAACACAGTTTCCTGCCATTCTGAGTTAACAAATACAGAAAAAAATGTACCGTAAGCTAACGCTAAAATATAGCTAATGCAGTTGAAGGATTAAAAAACAGGGGAAAGAAAATTCCACATGCAAATGGAATACAGGCAGTCGACTTACGACCTCAGCGGAGCCCAAAATTTCTGTCGCTAAGCGAGACGTTTGTTAAGTGAATTTTGCCCCATTTTACAACCTTTCTTGCCACAGTTGTTAAGTGAATCATTGCTGTTGTTAAGTTAGTAACACGGTTGCTAAGTGAATCTGGCTTCCCCAAGTCAGAAGGTTGCAAAAGGTGATCCCAGATCACCTGCAACTGTCGTAAATATGAGTCAGTTGCCAAGCATCTGAATTTTCATTACAGGACCATGGGGATGCTGCAATAGTTATAATAACAATAGCAATAGCAGATTTATATACTGCTTCACAGTGCTTTACAGCCAGCGGTGAGATGCACTTATCTTCGCTACTGGTTCGGAAACGTGAGCACGCTCGCTACACTCATGTGTGCCTCTTCTGCACATGCTCAGAGGGTAAAAAATGGGATGTAATGATGTCCCGGCGGGTGGGTGAGGCCTCCCGCCGCTGGCTCTACCAGTTTGCGCGAGCCAGATAGTTCCAGCCGGATTTCACCGCTGTTTACAGCCCTCCCTAAGCAGTTTACAGAGTCAGCCTATTGCCCCCAACAATCTGGCTCCTCATTTTACCCACTTCGGAAGGATGGAAGGTTGAATCAACTTTGAGCTGGTCAGGAACGAACTGCCAAACTGCCGGCAGCCGGCGGTCAGCCGAAGTAGCCTGCAGTAATGTATTCTAACCACCGCAGCTCTTAAAGCGTGAAAAATGGTCATAAGCCACTTTTTCCAGTACCTTTGCAACTTCAAGCAGGCATTAAACAAATGGTGTACTTATGGTTATGGTATAACCATAAGTGGAGGACTAACTGTATAGTTCTGCAGCACACTAAATGGTAAGTATAAAGATGAAGAAAAATAGCACTTCAGGTTGGTTTTAAGCTCAGCAGCCTGATTTTATTTCACTTCGTGCTATTTTTAGAAATGGTGAGATCTTAGCATGCCCTAGATTCTGGAAGGCAGTATCCCCAAAATCCTTCATTTTGACTAAATGACCCAAAAGAGAAGGTTGAGGCCTAGACTGAGGCAGAACTCTTGAAAGCTTTTACCGTGGACTTTCCAGACCTAAATCATTCCACCAAGCTGGATAAATTATATTTTACAACAGAAGGTGAAATGTTCCTTGCATCAAGGAAGTCACTAATCCACTTGGAATAATGTCAAACTTCGGGGCTGAATCGCTTGTTAGTCTGAAAAAGCTGGCACGTCAAACTCCTGTCAGCTACACAAGAAAGCGTTAACATTCTCCCCTGGGGTTTTATAATGAAATATATTTACATGTAAACCAAAATCTGTTTTTATTTCATTTCTTTTTTTTTTTTTTGCTAACCCTGTTTAGCCTTGTCAGGCTGTAAAACAGTCAGGCACGGTTTAATTAAATTGAAGCAAAGTCTACTTTTTCTGGGTCTGAGGATTAGGTAAGGCAAAACCCAGTTTGGCTGTTTTAAATCCTGCCTCCAAAGATGCACCTAATTGGTAAAGGAAGCAGAATTTGTGTGTAAGGATGAGTTATGGTTCTGTAACACAAGCAGAGTCTGTTTCTTAAATTCCCATGAAGGAAGAGGAGGAAGAGGGGGAGAGGGAGGGGGAAGGGGAGGAGGAAGAGAAGAAGAAGAATGGTGATAAGTGTGAAAAACGGTCATAAATTACTTTATTCAGTAATTACTTTATTCAGTACCGTAGTAATTTTTGAACAATCACTAAAGGAATGGTTGTAAGCAATGGTGGGATTCAGCCGGTTCGGGATGGTTCGGGATGGTTCGGGTAGTTAAATTGCTGGCTGGCTCCATCCCTTCCCTCCACCTCTTCCAGGAGTCCCCACATGCCCCATTTTTGCTCCCAAGAGGCTTCAAGGAGGCCTCCTAGGCCCAAAAAAGGGAGCGGCGGGGGTGGGGGGCAGTGTGTCTCCCTCCCAGCCTGTTTGTGCCTCCCAGGGGGGTGCAGAAGGCCGAGTGCTGCCTGTCACACCCTCTGGCCATGCTCACTATGGTCATGCCCACCCAGCCGGTCATTAGGGCAGAGAACCAGTTGTTAAATTATTTGAATCCTACCACTGGTTGTAAGTCACAAACTCCCTGTATTTTGCTCTCTACTACAGGAATCCCCAGCCCCGGGCCACAGCCTACTACAGGGCCACGGCCAGTTGGAAAACGGGCTGCATGAGTGACGGGCAAGCACACACGTGAAGCTCCACTCATGCAAGCGGTGGGCCGTTGTGCTTGCACTCTACTCACGCAAGCTTCACTCCACCAATGGAGTGGAGTGTATATTTTTTTTTATTTTATTTATTTTTAATTTGATTTATATGCCGCCCTTCTCCGGAGACTCAGGGCAGCTTACAATGCGTTAAGCAATAGCCTTCATACTTTTGTATATTTATATTTATACAAAGTCAGCTTATATGTGCATCTGCCACTCACTTATTTATTTGTTTATTTATTAGTTCAATTTATATGCCGCCCTTCTCCGGAGACTCAGGACGGCTTACAATGCGTTAAGCAATAGCCTTCATGCTTTTGTATATACCTGCTTAGTAGGGCTTTCGCCCCCCCCCCCCAAGCGGTGTTCTTTTTTTATACAAGGTCAGTTTATTGCCCCCACAATCTGGGTCCTCATTTTACCTACCTTGAAAGGATGGAAAGCTGAGTCAACCTTGAGCCTGGTGAGATTTGAACTTGCAGTAATTGCAGGCAGCTGGTGCTAGTTAACAGCACTTTAGTCTGCTGTGCCACCAAAGCTCTTGTTCCCCTACCTCGCTGGACCAGGCCACCAAGTTGGGGACCGTTGATCTACTATCTAAGGATAAATGGTGGAAGAAACCGATATTAAGTGGCACCTTTCTTGCAGGTTTTGCTGATTATAATTGAAGGCACACATCATTTTCTCTGGTCCAAAAGTGAATATTTGGGTGCACTCTGTACAGGGAAGGATGCTATAAAGATTAGGTGAAACAGGAGCGAGGCATAATTTGAATTAAATTATTAATTACTTACATTTAGATTAATAGAGGTAATTAAATTACTCCCCGTGTATTTGATAATTGCTACATTCTTTTATGTAAAATATGATTATTTAATGGTAATTTGTGGATTGATTCAGAACAATACCTCCAGGGTTTGGGAGGGGGGATGTCTCCATTTATGGACCCTTGCAACAAACCATCTTGAGGAAAAGACGAATAGAAGCTTCAAGATGAGGCAAGAGACAGTTTCTGTAAAGGATGTCCTTTCAACCCTTTGTTACATAAATATTCCGGCCCTGTGATTTCTGATCACTGCACATTGCTTATGAGCCATGATTAATGCCCTCCTGTAAGAGGTGTCTCAAGAGAAGCTGTGAAAACGATTTCCGTGTTGAGCAAGAAAATTATACATGAAGTGTTTCTCACCGTGGGCCATTTATGATTTTTTTTTTTTTGTCAGAGGTCCCCCTTTTCCCCCCCTTCAAAACAACAACCCAATAAGAAAGAAAATGGAAAAAAGAACGATGGAAGGAGAAGTGCCTCGTGCAAAACACACACCCGCAGCAAAATAATTTTCGGCAAGGCCATTAAAGGACTTGTAGCAAATAGTTTATAGCAGTGATTCTCAATCTTGGCAACTTTGTGGGGACTTCAACTTCCAGAATTGGCTGGCTGGGGAATTCTGGGATTTGAAGTCCGTACATTTTAAAGCCGCCAAATTGAGAAACACTGAATTATAGCAGAAACTGGCTTTCTTTAATCTCCATCTGATTTGGGATAGCATCCCTCAGGGTTCTCTTTCTGATCTCTTAAGACTTACTTCTGTTCAGATTAGATCATTTTGGGCGTGTTCGCAGAATATAGAATAACAGAATTGGAAGGAAATTGGAGGTCTTCTAGTCCAACCCCAGTGTTCAAGGAGGAGATCCTACACCAGGGGTCTCGAACCCCCAGGCTTTGGAACGGCACCGGTCTATGGCCTTTGCGCTGCACAGTTGAGTGGCGGGAGAGCAAAACTGAGCATGTGATCACACACACCTAATCCATGGAAAAATCATCTTCCATGAAACTGGTCTCTGGTGCCAAAAAGATTGGGGGCCACTGTCCTACAACATTCTGAACAAATGGCTCTCCAGTTTCTTCTTAAAAACCTCCAGTATTGGAGTTGTTCTGATTTAAGCTCCCTTAAAAAGCAGGAGTCTTGGTCCCGGTAAAACCCCTTTTATTTATACAACTGTGACTTCCTTTCATTCACAGTCAGCAAGGCGTGTCCAAACAGTCTTTCAGAGGAATATTTATCAACACAGACCTTATCTCGCTTGGAAAGCTGCCAGATAACTAGTTTCCAAATGCAGGGCAAGGCAAAACTTGGCACAGAGTCTCTTAAAGTCACGAATAGAACTTTCCACTCTTGAAACAACCGAATGAACAAATTGTTTCCTGCAAAAGCCCACTCCCCATTCGCTCTTTTGTTTCCTAAGGGTGGGGCTAATCACCTCCAAGGTACAGCTTTACTTCCAAGTCAACCCTGCTTTCTTGTCTTCTGGCAGCTCTGCGCATGTGCACACTGGGAACGGGCTCCAGCTGTTCCTCTGCCTCACTGCTGTCTAGCTCCCTCTCTGCCTCCAACACAGAGCCCTCGTCCAAACTTTCCCCAGCTCCCAGGACTGGCCCAAGTTCCTTCCCAACCTCCTCACTGTCCGACTCCACTGGCCGCCAGCGTGCCACAACAGGAGTACCCATAACTTCTGGAGACAAACCGTTCCACTGATTAATTGTGAGGTCGTGTGCAAATTTGATGAGTTCCCCTAAATGTAAAATCTTACTTTTTGAAGATTCTACATTTGAATTTCATTTTGTTAGATAGCACCAAATGTTCAAGTCTGTCAAGTTCCTTCTGTATTTTAAGCCTACCTTCTGCAGTGTTGGCTATGCCTGCCAGCTTAGTGTCATCTGCAAATTTGGTGAGTTCCCCATCTATCCCCTCATCCAAATCATTGATGAAGATGTTGAAGAGTACTAGGTCTAAGGCAAAACCTTGGGATATCCCATTGTTTGCTTTCCTTCATGTAGATGTAGTCCGGTTAATGATTGCATGCTGAGTGTGGTTGGTCAGCCAGTTACGAATCCATCTGATGGTGATGCTGTCTATCCCACATTTTTTCTGTCTTACCAAGTAGTAGGCTGTGGTCTACTTTGTCGAATGCCTTACTGAAGTCCAAGTGTCCATAGCATATCCCTGATCCATTAATTTAATCACTTTGTCAAAGAATGCAATAAGCTTTCTCTGGCATCATCTCCTTTTGACAAATCCATGATGGCTTCTAGTTGTAGTTTCGCTTGTTTCTAGGTGTTCGCAGATCTGCTGCTTGATTATTTTTTTCCAGAATCTTCTCTAAAAACTCAAACTCCCCAAAGACCCTCCTGCCTCTTCTAGTAATATCACAGCACCAGTGTTGAAATCTGATTTTTTTTACTACCGGTTCTATGGGCATAGCATGGCTTGGTGAGCGTGGCAGGGGAAGAATACTGTAAAATCTCCATTCCCACCCCACTCCAGGGGAAGGATACTGCAAAATCTCCATTCCCTCTCCACTCTGAGGCCAGCCAGAGGTGGTATTTGCTGGTTCTCTAAACTACTCAAAATTTCCGCTACCGGTTCTCCAGAACCTCTCAGAACCTGCTGGATTTCACCCCTGCACAGCACCAATATCCTACCCACCAGTGGTGAGATTCAAATAATTTAACAACCGGTTCTCTGCCCTAATGACTGGCTAGGTGGGTGTGGTCATTATGGGCATGGCCAGGGGTGTGACAGACAGCACCCCGCCTCCTGTGCCCTCCTGTGAGCAAAAACAGGCTGCCGGGGGGGGCACTGCACCTCCCCCGCACCACATTTTGGGCCGAGTAGGCCTCCCTGCACTTACCTGGGAGCCAAAATGGGGTGCATGGGGACTCCTGGAAGGGGAGGGAGGGAGGGGCAGGACCAGACAGCAATTTAACTACCGGTTCACTCAAACTGGCCTGAACTGGCTGAATCCCACCATTGCTACCCACTATGTCCATTAGTGAAATGTAAAATTTGTTACTACCGGTTCTGTGGGCATGGCTTGGGGGGGGTAATGTGACTGGGCGGGGCCAACTTTAAAAAAAAAACTTTTAAAACCATTTTTTCTACAACCTCTTCGGTGAAATGCTTAAGTTTAAAATGCTTTTAAAAGCCTCTGATGATCCCAGCTGAGTTGCCTGATCAGCAGAGGCTTTTTTTTTCTTTTAAAAACATTTTTTTCTACAACCTCTTTGGCTGAAGAGGTTGTAAAAAAAAAATGCTTTTAAAAGCCTCTGACGATCAGTCAACTCAGCTGGGATCGTCAGAGCCTTTTAGAAGCATTTTTTTTGGCCAAAGAGGTTTTAGAAAAAAATGCTTTTAAAAGCCTCTGATGATCCCAGCTGAGCTGCACGATCATCAGAGGCTTTTTTTTTTTTTTTGGTTACTTTTAAAAGCATTTTTTTGGCTGAAGAGGTTGTAGAAAAAATTTTAAAATAAAAAAAAAAGCCTCTGATGATTGAGGGGCTCAACTAGGCATGGGGGGGGGGGGGTGGCAGGGATTTTTGCTACCGGTTCTTCAAACCACCTGCTGCCATCGCTACCGGATCAGGTGATCCGGTCTGAACCGGGAGCATTTCACCCCTAACTATGTCCCTTGTTCAACAAAATAATGAACCACCTACAACTTTTGGAGGCCTGCAATTTCTCTGTCTCCTTTTAGGCAAAGTTGATCTTAAGGAATTAACTGATCACTCTTTCATGGCATACCTCAATTTTTCTGACTTCGCCAACGTCTACTCCCATAACAGAAAATTTCTCCACAGAACACTCCGCAAATTGGGTCTTTCCTTCCGGGAGATCGAGCCACATGTGGCCGGTAGAGTTTTCCTGAGGACCTATGATGATTATGAAAACTCGGCTGCTGGTGCTTGAGTCGTATTCTTTCCCAGTAATAAGGAGGATGTGGTAAGGAATGACTGAAAAGAAAGACAATCACATCAGGCAAATGAGATTGATACAGAGCTTACCAAGGCCTCCATTTTAATTCCTGCTCTCTAGTTAACACCAGAGTAAAGGACGTTAGGCCCCGAGGTTGGAGAGGCAGTGCTCAACTTACAACCATTCATTGAGTGACCCGTTTCAAGTTACAATAGCACTGACAAAAGTGACTGATGACCGTTTTTCACACTTACGACCGTTGCAGCATCCCTGTGGTCACGTGATCAAAAATTGGCAACTGGTTCATATTTTATGATGGTTGCAGGGTCACGAGATCCTCTCTGGTGACTTTCTTACGAGCAAAGTCAATGGGGAAGCCAGATTCACTTAACAACCATGTTACTAACGTGGTTACTGCTGTGATTCACTTAATCGCTGTGACGAGAAAGGTCGTAAAATGGGGCGGAGCTCACTTAGCCACTGTCTTGCTTAGCAATGGACGTGTTGGGCTCAATTGTGGTCGTAAATCGAGGACTACCTGTATTGGCACACCTTCTGGCAGCCACAATTGCTGGAAGCTAGTAGCGTGGCTTCCTTCCGTTCTGTGGTTAAAGCACAGACAAAAGCTATAGGATCGATCCCAATATAGGAAACAAACAAAAATGGCAGGAAACTACAGCTCTGCCCCCATATCGTTTCCCATGTTTTGATACTCTGGCATTTATTGGGACTTTGTCCTCCCCAATCATGTTTAGCATAGCCTGAAGCTATTAAAATCAGAATGGGACAATTTGCCATGGCCGACTCAACGCGAGACAACTAGCTACGGTCAACCGGCTGCGGGACAACTCTCCACTGAACAATTTAACAATTCAATGTAATTATTTAAAATAAATAAATAAATAAATATTTTAATTTTTGTCATTCACGTTTCATTTTGTCCCTCCTTTTGTATTCTTTCTTTAAGGATTCTATTCCACCAATTCTTTGATATTAAGTATATCTCTTGTCCCGCAACAAGGTGTCCCATGGCGAGTTGGCCATGGTGAGTTGGCTGAGACCTATTGGCCATGGTGAGTTGGCTGCAGCAAGTTGGCTGTGGTGAGTTGGCCATGAGTTGGCCGTGATGAATTGTCAAAGGCCTACTAAAATGTGTGTGAAACCGTCTAGACCAGTTTATAAACTTGGCAACTTTAAAATGTGTGTCTATGGAGATTCTCAGTCATCCAGATCATGGTTGTCCCAAAGGTGCTTTTTCAAGAGGCAACTGGACTTTCTATTTTTTTCTTTGAAGTCATTTTCCTTCTCATCTATGAAGCTTCTTCAGCTCTGACAGGATGGTGGGGAATGGAAGGATTTAAACTCCTTGCAGTCAGCTAGTCATGTGCATTTTTTAAGAGAGTTGTTGAGGCCACTTGGAGGTTTATCTGTGTCCTCAGGGTCACCTGAGTGTTGCAAATGGGTGTGGAGCCTTCTTAGATCTTTGTCCATATTTTGGAGAGAGAGGACTGCTGGTTTGAAAGAGGGGTTAAAGAGGCCATCTATGCCGAAATTGACTGTGTCTACGACACAATCCTTTCAGCAGTTCTAAGAAGGCTCCTGTCAGGGTTCCAAGTAATACACCTATAGCAAAGAAAACTCCGAGGCAGGCAAATTCCTCAAAGAACAATTTGTTAGGAGATGTCACTTCAGTGCTGACAGCTCCTCACCCATTTGCACCACTGAGGTGACCCTGACGACACAGACAAATCTTCAGGTGGCCTCAATGTCTCTCTAAAAATAATGCAAATGAGCAGCTGACTGCATGGAGTATAAATCCTTCCATTCCCCACCATCCAGTCAGAGCTGAAGAAGCTTCTTGGATGAGAAGCAAAACGTCTTCAAAGGAAAACAAGGAAGTTTAAGATGCGTGGATTTCAACTCTTAGAATCCTCCAGCCAGCATGCCAAGTTTAAAAAGAAACTGATCTAGACATAGATCCATAACTTCAGTAAGATACAATAGAGACAGGGCTGGGCTGCTGGGGGTTCACAGGGGTTTGGGAGAACCTCTAGCTAAGATACTGTAAGCTAAGATACTATACTAAGTATAGTATACTAAGTACATTATATATACCATAGTATATATACTAATATATATACTATATATATTATATAGTGTGTGTGTGCGTGTATATATATATATATATATATATATATATATATATATATATATATATATATATATACACACACATATATATATATATATATATACATGTATATATATATGTATGTTTTTTGTATTAAGTCATCCTGGATTACCACGAATGGAGGAGATATCACAAATCTCCAATTTTTGCCTTTCAGCCCAATCTCATGGGCCATCCAGACAGTATCATATAGCCGACAAGCTATTTTTCTATGTTTTTAATATTTTTGCTGATATATATATATATATATATATATATATATATATATCAAAATATATATATTTTCTGAGGTTTTCGCGGGTGTTTATATGTAGGTCTTTGGTTATTCGGGTGTTCTCCTGTGTAGAATTGGATGTGTCTTGGCGACATTTCAACGAAGTCTCATTCGTCATCTTCAGGCTGGTGTTCTCGGCTTCGTGCTTCCAGGAGCAAAATCTAATTCTACGCGGGAGAAGACCCGAATAACCAAAGACATACATACATATATATATATATATATATATATATATATTTTCTGAGGTTTTCGTGGGAGTTTGTATGTAGGTCTTTGGTTATTCGGGTCTTCTCCCGCGTAAAATTGGAAGTATCTTGGCGACGTTTCGACGAAGTCTCATTCGTCATCTTCAGGCTGGTGTTCTCGGCTTCGTGCTTCCAGGAGCTTCTGGAAGCACGAAGCCGAGAACACCAGCCTGAAGATGACGAATGAGACTTCGTCGAAACGTCGCCAAGATACTTCCAATTTTACGCGGGAGAAGACCCGAATAACCAAAGACCTACATATATATGATACTATAGATTCAGGAAGACCGGAAACAGGCTCGTTTCTGGCCTCCAGAGGGCCTCTGGAGCCTCAGGAGGCCATTTTCACCCTCCCGGAGGCTCGAGAAAAGCCTCCGGAACACGGGGAGGGCAAACCACCACCCCATCTGCTATGGTGCAGGAGGCCGACTAGGCCGTGCCCACCATGGCCATGCCCATCTAGCAATCAGGTAGGGAACCCCTTGCTAAATTTTTTGAAGCCCGGAGAGATTTTTCTGAATCTGGGTACAAGCCTGGAACGATCTTATATCCTGCTTTCTCCACACAGTATTACTTTCTTACGTGACCCATCGAGCGCAGAGCTGTTGGTCTTCTTGTCCCTTAGATTGGCGTTGTTGTCTCGGTTCAGAGCGTTTCCTACGCTCAGGCAGCCAGGATCATAGTTCTAATGAGACAGCACAAATACATGAAGGAACACCAATACTTGCCCCTGTTTTCTTCCTGAATCAGGAGATATTTCCCACCTCCAGAGAATATTTTATTGCTGAATTTCTTTTTGGAATTTCTTTTTCAAAATCTCATTCGGCCACAGGCTTACAAAGTGACCTTAAACAATTTTATGTTGAATGAAAAGAATATTTAATGAAAAGAAGGATTAGGAGAGACATGATAGCAGTGTTCCAATATCTCAGGGGCTGCCCCAAAGAAGAGGGAGTCCAGCTATTCTCCAAAGCACCTGAGGGCAGGTCAAGAAGCAATGGGTGGAAACTCATCAAGCAACTTAGAACTAAGGAGGAATTTCCTGACAGTGAGAACAATTAATCAGAGGAAGGACTTGCCTCCAGAAGTTGTGAATGCTCCAACAATGGAAGTTTTTAAGAAGATGTTAGATAACCATTTGTCTGAAGTGGTGTAGGGTTTCCTGCCCTAAGCAGGGGGTTGGACTAGAAGACCTCCAAGGTCCCTTCCAACTCCGTTATCATATGTTCTATGCCTATGGAGATTCTCAGTCATCTGGACCACGGTTGTCCCAAAGGTGCTTTTTCAAGAGGCAAGTGGACTTCCTTGTTTTTCTCTAAAAATGTTTCGCTTCTCATCCAAGAAGCCGAAGAAGTGGATGAGCAGCAAAACGTCTACAAAGGAAAACAAAGTCTACAAGTTCTATATTCTAATTCCAAATGTAACAACTAGGTACTTTCTATTTGTTTGAGCACCTGATTGACCAATACCAGGTGTCAACAACCTGCAGCTCCGGAGCTGCATGCGGCTCTTTGGGCCCTCTGCTTTGGCTCCGTTGGGTGATTCCACCACTGGCTGGCCCCGCCCCGCCCCTCGCCCTCCCCTCCCAATCACTTTTCGCCTGGCCTAAGAAGGTAAGGGTGATGGCGGGTGATGGAGAAGTGGCCGGGGCAGAGACAGAGAGATACAGAGAGAGAGGTGGGGAGAGAGGGGGAGAGGGGGAAGGGAGGGAGAGATGTCAAAAGGGTTTTGTGGTTCCCGGTGTTTTTTAACAACCGGTTCTCTGCCCTAATGACCGGCTGGGTAGGCGTGGCTGGGGGGTGGTCATGTGACTGGTAGAAGTGAGTGACGTCAAGTTGGCTACGCCCACCCAGCTTTTGTGGCTCCTGGTGTTTTCTTTTCGGTGGGAAGTGGGTCCAAATGGCTCTTTGACTGTTTAAGGTTGCAGACCCCTGACCAATACCTTACCTTTCTATTCAAACTAGTGATTTTGGGCACTACCCTTAATAAATTAATCGCTGATATACGACCCGATTCCACTCAGTTCAGCTCCAGGTGGTTCACGGTTCAACATAAAACAAAATTAAAACCAGCATTTTAGCACCACTCTCTAACTATACCCAGCCCCTCTGCAGCTTTGCTGCTCGGCCTCCTCCTGCAATCTTAAATCTTTCTTCTGTGAATAATGTCCCGTTTCCTGTCACTCCATGACTCCATCCATTCTGTGACATATGTCCTGTTTCCAGTTCCTTCCCATCACATGCAGGAGTGAAAAAACAAGCTTTTGGAATCCCCAACCAGGGGGGGAGAAAAGAAGGAGAGGAGCTAACTGGAATGCAAAATACAGTATGTGGATTAATTAACAGGCTCAAAATTAATAGGCAGCATTCACCCTTTCGCCCGGGAAAACCCTGTATGGCAGTTGAGAAAAATGGGTTGATTTGCAAGGATTTATTTTATAAGGCGAAGTAATGTTTTAATTGCACATTAACAGGGAAACACGTGTATATTAACATAGGAGCAAATGGGAAAACTTCAGAGACAAGTCAGGTGGTGTTGTATTTAATACCAGTATCTGAGAAGAATCCAGTGGGAGCTAGCTTACTGAGTTGCTATTATTCATTGCCTTCAAAAGGGGAGGAAGTTAATTAAGCTTCATCAGAATAGTTGCAGGATTTGGCTAGTCAAGAGAAAACAAGGACTTGGGGAGACGTGATAGCAATATTCCAACATTTGAGTATTTGAGGGGCTGCCACAAAGAGGAGGGGGTCAATTTCCAAAGCACCTGAAGGCAAGACAAGAAGCAATGGATGGAAACAAATCAAGGAGAGAAGCAACTTGGAATTAAGGAGAAACTTCCTAACGGGGAGGGCAATTAACCTTTAACTTAACAATTAAGTCTCTTCTTAAAAAGTTCCAGTGATGAAGCACCCATAACTTCTGAAGGCAAGCTGTTGCATTGGTTAATTGTCCTAACTGTTAGGAAGTTGCTCCTTAATTCCAGGTTGCTTCCAATTTTAGTAGCTCAGTTTTTGAGCCACTGAACAGATGGGTAGCACTAATATGGACACCGTTGCAGATATAAGCATAGGGCTGCAGCCAGCCAATAATTGTATTTTCTAAGGCCCATGCAGAAGCCTATTTTCCAAAGCAAATCAGAAGGCAAGGCAAGACACGATGGAAACTAACCAAGTGGAGAAGCAGCCTAGAACTAAGGAGGAATTTCCTGGCAGTTAAAACAATCACTCAGTGGAACGGCTTGCTTCCAGAAGTTGTGAGTGCTCCATCATTGAAGAAGAGTGGACAGCTACTTGTCTGGCATGGTGTAGAGCAGTGATGGCTAACGTTGTTGCCGTCGTGTGCCAAAAGCGGGGGGAGTGGGGGGGGTCATGCGCATGCGTGCCCACACCCATAATTCAACGCGTCCCACACGAGCGTGCGATCCCTGCACTCCCCTTGCTTTTGGCACGCAATGGCCCGGTAGGCCAATTTTTTGCCCTTCCCAGGCTCCAGAGGCTTTCTTGGAATATGGGGAGGGCGAAAACAGCCTTTCCCACCATCCCCTGGAGGCTGGAAATGGCCCATTTCCCAACTTCTGGTGGGCCTGGAGGGCTAGAAAATCAGCTGGCGTGCTGGAGCTGAGCTAGGGCAACTCCCGCGTACCCACAGATATGGCTCTATGTGCCACAGGTGGCTCTATGTGCCATAGGTTCGCCATCATGGGTGTAGTGTCTCCTACTTAAGCAGGGGGCTGGACTAGAAGACCTCCAAGGTCCCTTCTAACCAGTGGTGGGATTCAACCGGGGTAACAAACGGTTCTCTGACTGCGTGCTTTGCATGTGCAATGCGTTTGAAAACAGCACTAAAACATACTTTCTACTGCAGCCCCAGTGAGTAAAAACAACTGAGCTGCGGCAATCCGCTGTGCCGCGCCGATCAGCTGGGCTTCAAACAAAGGAAATATAGGTCGGTATAGCACAGGAGCGGGTGGGCGGGCCCAGCTGATCGTCGGAGCAAACCAGTTCACTCTCAGCTGATCATCGGAGCTACCGAACCGGCTGAATCCCACCCCTGATTCTAACCCTGTTATTCTGTTAAACTGAAGCTGGCTTTTTGCTTGACATAGGCCATTGTCTCCCTGTTTCCCCCTTACCCCCCAAAAAAGTTTAAAATAAATAAACAAACAAACATCAAATTTGGCACATACTACAACATGCAATCTTGATGTTGATAGGCCTCAAGTTGTCCCTTCCACTTCAAAAAAAAAGGCGGGGGGGAATGCCTTTAAGGGACATTATTTTCTTTTCTCTTTTCTCTTTTCAACCTTAATTATATCCAAGAAGGTAACTTTGGTTTTTGATATAAATTTGCTTTTCCAAACCAGAATGACTTCTCCTTCCATTCCGGAAACTCAAGTGCTCCATCAAAAGCGCATGTCTTAAATTTCATTTTCCCTGAGACCCCACTGCAGGACTGATAGGCTGAAGATAAAAATACAATTTTTCAAGAGAGTCAGAAGTACATCGTTTGCGAAATATCTGACTTCCCATATGTTTTTATCTATGGCAAGCCTGCTTGCATCAGAAGCCCAGAACTTCGCTGCAGCTGTATTTTTACCAGACGAGAAAGGGCCCTTCAAAGATTAACAGATGTCGAGATTAATTGCCAAAAATAAGAAGATAAAATTCCCTGGCTCTGAGTTATAACAAAATAGCTCCAACTGGTTGATCAGAACCAAGAAAATGTCATGATTGGTACTTCTGTGAATCTCCTGAAGCTTCTAAAGCCAGGTAGTCCTTGATTTATAACAGTTCATTTAATGACCTTTTGAAGTTACAATGGCGCTGAAAAAAGGTGATTTATGACCATTGCAGCATCCCCATGGTCATATGAGCAAAATTCAATTGCTTGGCAACTGACTCATACTTAGGACAGTTGGAGTGTCCCATTGCGACTTTCTGACAAGCAAAGTCAATGGGGAAGCCAGATTCAGTTAACAACCATGTTACTAGTTTAACATCTGCAGCGATTCACTTAACAACTACAGCCTGAAAGGTCGCAAAATGTTAAAAAATGTCTCTCTTGGCAAAATAAACGTCCGTCTCAGTGGTGATCATACGTCGAGGACTACCTGTACTGCAGTATTTCATAGATTTTTCATCCAGTTGTGCTACTTGGCTACATATTGGCTGAGTTTGGATATTATTCTAAATCCTAAATCCTGGCTAAGAAGTGTAGTTGTTGTGTTCACATAACAAGCTATCTCACTTAATGTGATGACTGATTCTGTCTTATGTATGATGGACACTGAAGATGGCATTTAATTTCATTGTACAAGGTGCAGTGACAATAAAGTAAACTAATTAACTAACCCTTCCAAATGCTCCGAAGTTGGCCCAGGCTCTCCCTCAATCTCCTCCTCATCTGACTCGTCTGCTAGCTCTGCTGGCACCCGACGGGCCACAACAAATTCTAACCATACACTTACAGCTGATTTCCATAGCTTACCATAGTATCTTGTGTAAATGATTCCACCATGAATGCTCATCTCTCTTTTAATCTACCTTTGACTCTCCGGGGAAAAAAATGTGTTCTTTTCCCCTTCTAAAATTTAGGAAAGGCGGAAAGCCTTTTAATATCAAGATTTACTTTTTCCCAAAGGATTCGCTCAATGCTTAGATCCTCCTTTTTTGACTGAAATGGTTATAGGACCATGATGGTGAACCTATGGCACGCATGCCGGAAGTGGAACGCAGAGCCATCTCTCTGGGCATGCCAGCCGTCGCCTGTTGCTCTTCCGGGTTCCGGCACGCACATTAGTGCCGGCTAACTGGCCTTCGATGCACATGCTCGCAGGTGACCGGCATGCATGTGCATTCCAGAAACACGGAAGCTCGGCTTCCTGATGCACACATGCGCGACAAGGAATTGCTCTTCCAGTTTCCGGTGCTCCTCTGTGCATACACTCGCACGCTCGTTTCAGCACTTGATGCCGAAATGATTTGCCAACAATAGTACAGGGTCTTCTGCTTGAGTAGGGGGTTGGACTAGAAGAGTTCCAAGGTCCCTTCCAACTCTGTTATTCTCTCCAATATTTTATAATCATTTATTAAGTACTGAAGCTTTCCCACAGCTTAACGCACCCCATTTATCTTCATTTTCTAAGAACCCTTCAATCAATCAAAATAGACATGGAATAAATACGGAGGAGATACGGAGGATCCCGGACCTGCGCACCTTCCGTCGCGCGCTCAAGACTTACTTATTCCAACAAGCCGGCCTGACCTAAGTTCTTTTCCCCCTTTCAATTGCGAATTTTAATTTGTTTTAAATTATTGGGGTTTTTAAATTGTCAGCCAAATTATTTAACTCATTTTATTCTATTTTAAATTTTTGTATTTATATGTTTTATTTATGGCTGTACACCGTCCTGAGTCCCTCGGGAGTAGGGTGGTTTATAAATCCAATAAAATAAATAAATAAATAAATAAATAAATAAAGGGACCTTTGAGTTCTTCTAGTC
Organism: Masticophis lateralis; assembly: GCA_030761175.1. Taxonomy (NCBI): domain Eukaryota; kingdom Metazoa; phylum Chordata; class Lepidosauria; order Squamata; family Colubridae; genus Masticophis; species Masticophis lateralis. The sequence goes on along the minus strand of JAUDYJ010000002.1, from coordinate 274,806,799 downwards.
CATGGGTCAGCAACCTGTGGCTCTGCAGCTCCCTGTTGCTGGTCGGCATCACAATTTTGAGAGGACCTTCCAGTTGTGGAGGTGGGGGAAGCATGGCGTACCAGGAGGAGACTCTATGGCAAGGGGCAGGAATTTCCAGTTGGCTCCACAATTGATAGAGCTTTGGTTAGAATAGGTAGAGGAAAAAGGAGGAGGAGGAGACTCTATGGTGGGGGAACCAGACTTCCGGTGAACTCCAGAATTGAACAGGGGGCTTCTGGTTAGGACTTTTGTGGCTTTTTGATGGTTTAAGGTTCCTGACCCCTGTTCTAATCCAATCCCCTGCTCAAGCAGGAGTTCCTATACTACTTCAGACAAGTGACTATCCTGTCTCTTCTTAAAAACCTCCAACGATGAAGCAACCACAACTTCTGAAGGCAAGTTGTTCCACTAGTTAATTGTTCTCACTGTTAGGAAGTTTCTCTTTAGTTCCAGGTTGCTTCTCTCCTTGATTAGTTTCCAACCATCGTTTCTTGTCCTGCCCTCTCGTGTTTTGGAAAATGTTGACCCACCCTCCTCCTCTTTGTGACAACCCATCTCTCTTTTAATCTACCTTTGACTCTCTGGAAAAAAAATTGTGTTCTTCTCTCCCTCTAAAATTTAGGAAAGGTAGAAAGCCTTTTAATATCAAGGTTTACTTTTTCCCAAAGGATTCGCTCAATGCTCAGATCTTCCTTTTTCCTTGAAAGCCAACGTTCACACTCAAATAGGTAGACGCTGTCAGTGGCATCGTTCAGAATCTCAACTTTCTCCAAGTACCAATCTGGCCTTGGCAGAGTGTTGTCATGGCGTATCTTGATTTTACAGATGGTTCCAAGGTCAACAGCTTCCATTGTGAAGATGTCTTCCTGTGGGAGACGGAAGAGAAATTCTTGGTTGGTCTTCAAAAGAGCATTAGCTATACAAACGGAACGACAGAGTTGGAAGAGAGCTTGGAGTTCTTCTAGCCCAACCCTCTTGTCAACCCTGAAGCTGACCTGACGGAGGCCATTTTGAGGCTTCGGGGTTGCCACACCGGAGCTGAGGGATAGGGAGTGGAGAATAGAGATAGAGATAGAGAGTCGAAACAAAATACTTTCTCCTGGGAACCAAGGACATTCCCACAGGCGGCTGGGGAGAGGAGGAGCGATGTTGCCTGACAACAGGGGCGGGACCTTGATTGGACAAAGTGACTGACTGCTAGGGAAAAGGGAGGAACTTTTACTTTTAATTAGTTGGAAACCGCGGGAATATTCAGAGTCGGTTTTCACCAGTTTATGCCAATATGATACATCCAATAAACCAATTCTTTGAGGAACCTACTTGACTCGGAGCTCTGTTTATTATAGATGTATTACTTGGAACTCTGACACCTCTGCTCAGGCAGGAGACCCTATCTATACCATTTCAGAATCAGGGTTGTCCAATCTCTTCTTAAAAATCTCCAGTATTTATGACGGAAACTCCTGTCGGGAAACTTTGGAATATACATTCTAAATACATCTGAAGAATACAGGTCATCCTCTGACCATAATCAGCCCATAATTAGAATTTCTGTCCCTAAATAAAGCAGTTGTTAAGCGAACTTTGCCTCATTTTAGAACCTCTCTTGCCACAGTTGTTAAATTGTTGGCAGTTGTTAAGTGAATCCCTGCAGTTGTTATGTTAGTAACACAGTTGTTAAGTGAATTTGGCTTCCCCATGGATTTTGCTTGTCAGAAGGTCGTAAAAGGGGATCACATGACTCTGGGATATTGCAATCGTCATAAATATGAATCAGTTGCCAAGTCTCTGAATTTTGATCACATAACTATGGGGCTACTTACGGTCGTAAGTGTGAAAAATTTTCACATGTCCCTTTTTTTGTGCTGTTGTAATTTCAAACAGTCATGAAACGAATCATTGTAAGTCGAGAACTACTTATATTTACTCATACACTCATTTGGATGCCACATTGAAAGAAGATTGGGCATTTCTCCTCTCAGGGAGACTTGGGTTCAAATCCACCATCAGCAATGGAAACTTACTGGGTGACTATGGACCATTCGAAGTCTCTTAAGCACAACCTTCACCCCTCAGGTGGTTGTTTACCTGGAGGAGGGAAGTCTACATAGGATACCTTAATGTCAGAGTGAGTACAGCTTTACTACGTGAGACAGCCCAGGAGCAATAACAGCAAACAGAGGTTTGTAATAAATAGTGGTTTTTATCTACAAGAGAATATATACTATACATATATGTACTATAGGCAGAAGTCAAACAATCAGTAAATTACAGCAGGGAAAAACACACGGCAAGAAAGAGATTCCCTAACAGGGCCTTTTCCTATTATATGGGCTCTTAAAGGGATAACAGCCAAAAACCTTGCTGACTCATTCCCATCATTACATCACTGCATCATCATAGCAGCTGGTCAGCTCTTAAATCACTACCTTGACACTTAAAAATCCTGAAAGAAAAGTGAGATGTAAAATGCAGGAATAAACGACACTGTTTGGAAACCAGCACTGCAGCCAGGAAAAGATAACAGTTTCCCCAGTACCTGTCCTCTTTCAAACTTGTTAGTATTTGTTTCAGACTTCCTTAGTTTTCTCTCACCGGTGTCGCCCAAGTCTCCGTAGATGGTTAGGAACACATTTGCATCTGTTCCGGCGCCGTAAATATCACCCGTGAAAACAGAGACTTTATACGAATAGACTGGAGAAGGGTGAAAAGATATTAAAAGGCTCAAAACTAAGGAAGAGAAGGAGGGAGGAAAGGATCGGAGGAGGGGGAACAACTCCAGGCACTCCAGTATCTCAGGGGCTGCCACAAAGAAGAGGGAGTCAAGCTATTTTCCAAAGCACCTGAGGGTAGGACAAGAAGCAGTGGGTGGAAGCTAACCAAAGAGAGATTCAACCTAGAACTAAGGAGAAATTTCCTGACAGTGAGAACAATTAATCAGTGGAACAGCTTCCCTCCAGAAATTGTGGGCGCTCCAACACTGGGGTTTTTAAGAAGAGACTGGACTAGAAGATCTCCAAGGTCCCTTCCAACTGTTTATTCTATTCTATTCTATTCTATTCTATTCTATTCTATTCTATTCTATTCTATTCTATTCTATTCTATTCTATTCTATTCTATTCTATTCTATTCCATTCCATTCCATTCCATTCCATTCCATTCCATTCCATTCCATTTATATGAACATTAATCTTATCATATCTAGCCAAGTTTAATATAGTTAAAGTACAATAGTAAAACAGAATGATTGCAGCTCCCTTTTCCATACCCTTCGTACAATCTGCTCCCTTCCTACCAATTAGTTATATAATCTGTACTTTTATTGCAATTTTATTGTGATTTTATACACACACACTTGTTTTTATGGTGCTTTTGCCTTTGGAAATTTTGTACAGCCATCAGTCCATGTATCTGTCCAACCCCCTTTGATTATGTGTACTCATTAACAATATGTTATAAAAATGAGATAGTAAGGACCAATAAAAGGGAATATTGTAGCTCAAGGTTGAACTGTGGAGTCCTTGATGCTCTGTGAGCTTGGTGATTTTCTTGCAGATGTTTCTTTACCCAACTAGGTAACATCAGCAGAGCTAGAAGGGAGGAGCAAGAGGAGGGAAGGAGGAGGAGGAGGAGGAGGAAGAGGAGGAGGAGGAGGAGGAGGAGGAGGAGGAGGAGGACTGTGGGGTCCTTGGTGCTCTCTGAGCTTGGTTATTTTCTTGCAGATATTTCCAGTGGTGGGTTCCTCCCGGTTCGGCCTGGTTCTCCCGAGCCGGTAGCAGTGACGATATGATGTCTCTGAACTGGTTCTGGGGCCCCCCATCCCACCTGTCCCCCATACCCCCCCCGTGTTATTCTTACCTTTTATTTGGCCCCACCCCCAATCTATTGCTGCCTCCTGAGTCCCAGCTGATGGCTAGAGGGAAAAAAACTGTTTACACTCTTGCTGGGGGGCTTCAAAAGGCCGCCCTACAGCTGATCAGTGTTAAAAGAAAACAAATGGGTAGACCAGTGCCTGCAAAAATATATGAGTAGACCAGTGCCTGCAAAAATACATGAGTAGACCAGTGCCTGCAATACATGAATATTGCAGGCACTGATAATACATGAGTAGACCAGTGGCTGCAAAAACAAATGGGTAGACCGGTACAGCTCTGCAAGCAGTTAAAAGCCTGGTAGACCAGTACCTCTGCTAAATCCTATATAATTGTCACATGACCATCAAGCCACGCCCACAAAATAAGCCACGCCCACAGAACCAGTAGTAAAAAAATTTAGAACCCACTCCTGGATATTTCATTACCCAACTAGGTAACATCATCGGTGCTAAGAATACTAAAATACAGTAGACCTTATGTAAACAAACTAAGCACTGATAATGTTACCTAGTTTGCGTAATGAAACATCTGCAAGAAAACAACCAAGCTCAGAGAGCACCAAGGACACCACAGTTCTCTCCTCCTCCTCCTCCTCCTCCTCCTCCCCCCCCACAAACCCTACTCCTTTCTACAGTAGAACTGATAATGAACTCTCATAGTGGCATGTCAGCAGTGACTGTTTTTGTTGCTGTCGTTTTTATAAACAGGTAGTTGTTCTTTCTGATTCTCAACCAGGGGTGAAATCCAGCAGGTTCTGAAGAGCCGGTAGCGGAAATTTTGAGCAGTTCGGAGAACCGGCAAATATCACCTCTGGCTGGCCTCAGAGTGGGGAGGGAAGGGGGATTTTGCAGGATCCTTCCCCTGGAGTGGGGTGGGAATGGAGATTTTGCAGTATCCTTCCTCCAGGTGTGGGGTGGGAATGGGGATTTTGTAGTATCCTTCCCCTGGAGTGGGGTGGGAATGGAGATTTTGCAGTATCCTTCCTCCAGGAGTGGGGTGGCAGTGGAGATTTTGCAACATCCTTCCCCCAGGAGTGGGGAGGGAATGGGGATTTTGCAGGATCCTTCCCCTGCCATGCCCACCAAACATGTGTGTGTGTGTGTGTGTGTGTGTGTGTGTGTGTGTGTGGATTGTGATTTCACTGAACTAGGGCTGCATAAAAATCTTGGTTTACATAGGAAGAACCTGGCTAAAGAGAAATGCATACATACATACATACATACATATGTGTGTGTGTGTGTGTCTGTATGTGTGTGTGCTGAGAACCTCTTCAAAGATGACTCATAATCCAATAAATAACCTCAAAGGAAACAGGCACCTCTTCTCAATACTTCCACTTTAAGGCTGGGCTCCCATTAACAGCATGTTAATACAGAGTTTGTTTTAACTGTAAGTTATTAAATAACCTCACAGAAGAGCCGCAGGGGCTTGTCTAGGGAGCTGCCAAGAGTCAACATTGACTGAAAGCTCACACCCGCATATAAAAGAACTCAAGTCAGCCTGACAAATAAAAAAAAAACAGATTCGCGCAATTTCTGATTTGTATTCTTATTTCTTTTTTTAATCTGCTGTTGCTATGCGTCTTCATAATACAGTTAAAAACGTTGGGTATCAGAATAAACCAGGAGTAAGTCAGGAGGCTGCAAAACAAATTATGTGTGTCTTTTTCTAACTGCAATTGTTCAGCCATCCACACATTTTCACCCTAAAACTATGGTTTATTTCCATCTCCTTTACAGGTCATTCTAAGCCAAGAACATACAAATCACATTATGGTTTGATGTGATGTTTTAAACTCAGTTTCTATTTTTAGGGAGCGAAGGATTTGCATATCTTTATGTGCCAAATTTGGTTCTCTGTGGATACAGGGATGAAATGCTGTCCACGTAGAACAAACAGAAAACAACAATAACACAAGTTTATCACTGCTAGCAAAGAGACATACCAGGAGTGAAATCCAGCAGGTTCTGACAGGTTCTGGAGAACCGATAACGGAAATTTTGAGCAGTTCCGAGAACCAGCAAATACCACCTCTAGCTGGCCTCAGAATGGGGTGGGGATGGAGATTTTGCAATATCCTTCCCCCAGGAGTGGGAGGGAATGGGGATTTTGCAGTGTCCTTCCCCAGGAGTGGGGTGGGAATGGAGATTTTGCAGTATCCTTCCCCTGCCATACATATCAAGCCACACCCACAGAACCAGTAGTAAAAAAAAATTGGATTTCACCACTGAGTCATACTATTGGTTTTGATGCAAAAATTAGTCTACATCTTTATAAAGTGTAACAAAATAACAGAGTCAAAAGGGACCTTAGAGGTTTTCTACTCTAACCCGTTGCTTAAACAGGAAACCATATACAATTTCAGACAAATGGTTGCCCAATCGCTTCGTAAAGACCTCCAGTATTGGAGCACCCATAATTTCTAGAGGCAAGTCGTTCCACTGGTCGATTGCTCTCACCGTCGGGAAATTTCTCTTAGTTCTAGGTTGCTTCTCTCCTTGGTAAGTTTCCATCCCCCATTGTTTTTTGTCCTGCCTTCGGGTGCTTTGGAGAATAGCTTGAGCCCCCCTCCTCTCTGTGTCAACCCCTCAAATATTGGAACCCTGCTATCCTGTCTCCCCTAGTCCTTCTTTTCATTAAACTAGACATACCCGTTTTCTGCAGCCGTTCTTCGTATGTTTTAGCCTCCAGTCCCCTAATCATCTTTCTAGAGTCTCAATATCTTTTTTAAATCGTGGCGACCAAAACTGGATGTAATATTCCAAGTGTGGCTGTCAAATTTCGATGTCGTCTCAAATAAATTGCATTTCAACAAAAAGTCTTTGATAAAATCTCTCATTTATTAAGCACAACAACCGATACCCGACTCCGTCACAGCCAACACTGGCTTCCTGACCCAAAACCCTCCCTTTCCTTTCCCCACTCCTCTGCACTCATTGGCCATCTTCCAAGTCACTCTGCCCCTAATCTACTGCTCCAGCTCAAAGGAATTTCCCCCCTCCCACCCCATCTCCTAGGGGATATCATCTCCAGGGAAAATAAGTAGGTGAAAAGTTAAACGTCCCTTGCCAGATGCCTCCTCTTCTCCTTCTTATGTCAGCACTAGAGTAAATGCAGCTTGAAGTGCTGACAGTGGCCTTACCAAGGCATTATAAAGTCATATTAACATTCACGTGATCTTGATTCTATCACATCACATAATAGGCATCTCATAATAGCTGAGAATACAGTTGAACTAAGACCGGGAAGTTGACTTACTTTCCAGTGAGTCATCAATTTCTTCATCAATCTGCTTCAGAGTGCCATCTTTCATTAGTTTTTCAGTAAAAATTCTGGATGGAACCAGTTCCTTCATAATTTCCCCATCGTCTTCAGATTTTGCCAGCCATTTTTCACATGGAAATGTGGTTTTCTCAGAACCCTGAAATCACAATATTTTTTTTTTAAAAAGGCAACTATCTTTGCAACCCTCAGGATTTATTTGTTCCTAAGGTGAAAGGACAGGGCAACAAATAGAACAGCATGAATAAATTGTATTTATTTCTAAAATGTGCGAGGCGTTTTCTGTGGTGACACTCAGCGGGCTAGCAGCTTGTGCTGAGGGAAACACTTGGCGAGCTTCAGATGTTGGGTTCAGTTGTATTCAGGGGTGGGCTTCAAAAATTTTAACAAGGGGTTCTCCGTCCAGGTGGGTGTGGTCATGGTGGGTGTGGCCTATTTGGCCTCTTGCACCACAGTGTGGGAGGAGCGTTTTTGCCCTCCCCAGGCTCCGGAGGCTTTTCTCGAGCCTCCAGGAGGGCAAAAATGGCCTCCTCAGGCTCCAGAGACCAGAAACGGGCCCGTTTCCCGCCTTCCCGAACTTCCAATAGGCCCGTTTTTCACCCTCCCCGAGCCTCTGCATGCACCCTGCACTTACCTGCATACAAAAAGGGCTGCGTGGGGACTCCTGGGAGGGAAGGGGTGGACGGAGCCAGCCAGGAGTGGGATTTGGGGGTTCTCCGAACTGCACAGAATCTTAGCTAGAGGTTCTCCCAAACTCCTGTGAACCCCCATCAGCGAACTCCTGGTTGTATTGTACTTTTTTGGATTTTAGAAGAGCATGTGCAAAAGGCCCACTGTATTTTGCAAAACACTGTTGCTTAGTATGATATGTAAAGAAAATTCATAGTCGCTTGTTCAGAAAAGCAGAGTAAAATAGTTTCCAATTCACTTTTGAAAATAATATACAGGTGACTGTTTTGTGACTGTTCAAAATTACAATGGCACTGAAAAAGCGACTTATGACCATTTTTCACACTAATGACCATTGCAGCATTCCCCCATAGTCATGGGATCAAAATTCCGAAGCTTGACAACTGATTCGTGTTTATGATGGTCGCAGTGCCCCAGGATCACGTCATCCCTTTTTGTGACCTTCTGAGAAGCAAAATCAATGGGGAAGCCAGATTCATTTAACAACTGGATTACTAACTTAACAACGGCAGTGATTCGCTTAATAACTGTGGCAAGAAAGGTCGTAAAATGGGGCAAAACTCATTTAACAACTGTCTTGCTTAGCAACAGAAATTTTGAGCTCAATCGTGGTCATAAATTGAGGATTATCTCTACAGGGATAATCTTAATTAGTACGGTTAAGAATCCCACAAAAAGGCTGCATTATTTGAATTTTCACTATTCTAAGTGATATTTCTTTGGAAAAATAGGGTGTTTGGCTCAGCCCAATGAAAATAAGGCAATTAAAATGCCTAGGGATAATTGTTATATGTTTATTAATGACCTACCCACATAACACTAAAAGAGAATAAACCATATACAAAATATATCTATTGTCTACTGTCCTCAATTTACGACCACAATTGAGCCCGGCATTTCTGTTGCTAAAGTGAAATGTTTGTCCCATTTTATGACTCTTCTTGTCACAGTTGTTAAGTGAATCACTGCACCTGTTAGATTAGAAACCCGGTTGTTAAGTGAATCTGGCTTCCCCATTGACTTTGCTTGTCAGAAGGTCACAAAAATGTGATCTCATGGCCCCGGGGCACTGCAACCGTCATAAATATGAGCCAGTTGCCAAGCATCTGAATTTTCATCATGTATAATAAATCAGATAAATAAATATAATAAACATAAACATAAACAAACATAAACATGTGACCACGGGGATGCTGTAATGGTCATAAGTGTGAAAAACGGTCATAAATGGTGACTATAAATGGTCACTAAATGAGCTGTTGTAAGTCTATCTGTATTCTGCTCTTGTACTTCAAAATTAACATATTTACTGAGCTTTTCTTGAACAGAACTTTCCCTGTCTCTATATTGCACAAATGATGATTAATGTCTAACATCCTATTCTCAACTGTGTATGCATTAGAAAATATCCCACGTATGCTAGCCTTATAATTGAATTTTAGCTTATATTAAACACGGCCTGTTATCAACTTATAAACTACACTAAACAGAAGTTCATACTATTAAACCTGCGCTGATTGTGACTTATGTGTACAATAAATACAACTTCAGTCGCAAACATCATTTGGTTATAATTTCAGTAGAAAATTAAAGAGAGAGAAAATTGGTCACAGCTAAGGCTGGGAAATTCTGACTGCTCATCAGCAGACATTAAAAGGATAAAAGATGAATCTATGAAGTTGTTCTCCAATTTCTGCTATTCCCACACCATCCCACATATCTTGTTTTCTCTAGCTGGTAGGAATCCAGATGATTCATGGGGGAGAGATCCCACAATCCTGTCAGCTGTTAAAATATGTCTAGTTTAATGAAAAGAAGGACTAGGGGAGACATTATAGCAGTCTTCTAATATCTCAGGGGCTGCCATCAAGAAGAGGGAGTCAAGCTCTTCTCCAAAGCACCTGAAGGCAGGACAAGAAGCAACGGATGGAAACTAATTGAGGAGAGAAGCAACCTAGAAATAAGGAGAAATTTCCTGACAGTCAGAACAATTAATCCACGGAACAACTTGCCTCCAGAAGTTGTGAATGCTCCAACACTGGAAGATTTTAAGAAGAGATTGGATAACCATTTGTCTGAAATGGTAGAGGGTCGTGATGGTGAACCTATGGCATGCATGCCACTGGTGGCACATGGAGCCATATTGGTGGGCATGCAAGTGCTACCCTAGCTCAACTCCAGAGTGTGCTGGCCAGCTGATTTTCGGGCCTTTTGGGCCCACCAGAAGTCGGGAAATGGACTGTTTCCTGCCTCCGGGGGGTGGGGAAGGCCATTTTCACCCTCCCCAGGCTCCAAGAAAGACTCTGAAGCCTGGGGAGGGTGAAAAATGGGCCTTCCGGGCCCACCAGTAACCTTTTTGCCATTGCGGGCCAAAAGTGGGGGGAGCGCAGGTGGGTGTCGCACATGTGTGGGGGTGAGGAGCACAGGAGGCATTGAATTACGGGCGCGGGCACGCGCGCAACCCCCCTTCCGCTTCCGCCCTCTGCTTTTGGCACACAACAGCAAAAAAGGTTAGCCATCACTGGTATAGGGTTTCCTGCCTCTAGGGTCCCTTCCAACTCTGTTATTCTGTTATCATCTCCGGGACTAGGGAATACATGATATTACTATGGAGCATTTCCATTCTGAGAGGAGAGCTTGTTCTCCTCTAGGAAATACTGGTGATTTCTTCCCTCAGAATCACCATGTTCCCGCTCCAGGTTTTCCCCCTTCTTGTGTGTTTGATCTGAATAAAGCAGGAGCTACTCAAATGCTCCAATATGCTTCTCTCTGCAGCCATATTCATGATGACAGAGGCAGTGCAATTAGTGGCATAGAGAAATGTGGCTTTAGCCCTCTGTAGTCGAGGCGGTTTCTCCTGCCAGATGCTTTCAATTTAATCTGACCTCATCTCCCCCCCACCCCACCCCACACACAGACACATTGACATGCCTGTCCACAATCTAATCAGGTAGCACAATTTTCAGAGGCCTTGGCAGCCGAACGTTATATCATGACCGGTTGTAATATCCTGTGGCGTGATTATGACACCATTGTGCAGCCTTGGGCTTGTCTCTCTCTCTCTCTCTCTTCCCCTTCCGCTGCATGCTTAAATCAGGGAGTTCAGACGGATTAGGCGTAGCTAATAGCAACATTCGGTTTCATCCTGTTTAATGAGGTTTTTCAGTGGAAGAGTCTGACAGGAGGGGCCAGAGGAAACGCTGGTCGGCTAGTGGCCACGAGCAGCTGTCCAGGGTCCTGAAATTAATCTGTCCACAAGGGAAGACATCATCGGTTTCCAGATACAGGACACTTATTACTTCTAATCATGGGAGAGCAGAATAATATGAGTTGGAAGGGGCCTTGGAGGTCTTCTAGTCTAACTCCTTGCTCAAGCAGGAGACCCTATACAATTTCACGGCAAATGGTTGTCCAATCTCGTCTTAAAAATCTCCAGTGTTGGAGCACCCACAACTTCAAGCCGTTCCACCGACTAATTGTTCTCACGGTCAGGAAAAGTCTAGCTTGCTTCTCTCCTTGATTACTTTCCATCCATTGCTTCTTATCCTGCCTTCAGGTACTTTGGAAAATAGGTTGACTCCCTCCACCTGGCTCAATAGTAGTACCTGCAAATGGGATCCTGGAGTCCTAGTGGACAATAACTTGCGTATGAGCCAGCAGTAACTGCAACTGCCAAAAAAGCCAACGCAGTCCTAAGCAGCATTAACAGAGGGATAGAATGAAGATTACGTGAAGTGTTAATACCACTTTATAATGCCTTGGTAAGGCCACACTTGGGATACCGCATCCAGTTTTGATCGCCACGATGTAAAAAAGACGTTGAGACTCTAGAACAGGGGTCTGCAACCTTAAATACTCAAAGAGCCATTTGGACCCGTTTCCCACAGAAAAGAAAACACCGGGAGCCACAAAACCTGGGTGGGTGCAGCCAACTCGATGTCACTCACTTCCACCGGTCACATGACCTCTCCTAGTGACACCTACCCAGCCAGTCATTAGGGCAGAGAACCAGTTGTTTAAAAACACTGGGAACCACAAAATCCTTTTGACATATCTCTCTCTCCCCTCCCTCCGTCCCTCATTCCCCATTCCCTCTCTCTCTGTATCTCTCTATGTCTCTCTCTCTCTCCCCCCACTCTCTCTGTATCTCTCTGTCTCTGCCCTGGCTCCTTCTCCATCCCCCACCATCGCCCTTACCTTCTCAGGCCAGGCAAAGAGTGACTGGGAGGGAGAGGGGCAGGGCCAGCCAGTGGTGGGATCACCTGACAGGAAGCCACAGCAGAGGGCCCAAAGAGCCACATGCAGCTCTGGAGCCGTAGGTTGCTGACCCCTGCTCTAGAAAGAATGCAGAGAAGAGCAACAAAGATGATTATGGGACTAGAGGCTAAAACATATAAAGAATGGTTGCTGGAATTGGGTATGTCTAGTTTAATGAAAAGTAAGACTGGGGTGAGATGATAGCAGCGTTCCAATATTTAAGGGGCTGGCACAAAGAAGAGGGGATCAACCTGTTTCCCAAAGCACCTGAAGGCAGGACAAGAATCAACGGATGGAAACGAATCAAGGGGAGAAGCAACCTAGAACTAAGGAGAAATTTCCTGACAATTAGAACAATTAATCAGTGGAATGGCTTGCCTCCAGTCAACATTGGAGGTTTTTAAGAAGAGATTGGACAACCATTTCTCTGAAATGGTATAGGTTTCCTGCTTGAGCAGAAGAAGACCTCCAAGGTCCCTTCCAACTCTGTTATTCTGTTATTCTCTGTGGCAGCCCCTCAAATATTGGATGACTGCTATCATGTCACTCCTAGTCCTTCTTTTCTCTAGACTGGCCATATCCAATTCCTGCAACCTTTCTTCATATGTTTTACCCTCCAGTACCCTAATGATCTTTGCTGCTCTTCTCTGCACTCTTTCTAGAGTCTCAACCACCTTTTATACTGTGGTGACCAAAAGCTCCTACCTTTTTCTTTCCACTTTCCGGATCACAGCAGAGAGCAGCACTTAGCTGTCTTTGAAAAACCCCTCACAATGCTCTATCAGATCACCCCAAGCTGAGAAACTATCTGGAAATCTGGGAGCCGTAGACTAGTCTGGGAAGTTAGAAGCTGGATAACTTCCTTGGAAGAAAACTACGAGAAATCATTTCCATACGATTGCCGAGAAGAGTCTTCGTAGCTATCGTAAAAGTGGCCAAGGATAAAACGAAGTGTTGAGATCGAAGATGGATTTATTGTTCCTTTTTTTTTTTGGTATGCTTCTGTTCTTGCACTTCGAGAAAGAAAATTGTTATGGTTGCTGTTAGTATTATACAATTATCACTATTACAAGACGAGGACTGAGAACCAATTGGTGGTGATGGTGGGAGGAATGCTGGAATTATCAAGGGAAGGTATCTTCTCAAATATAATTTGAGATAAAAGCCCCCATGGTTTTCTCTAGCATCTGTTGTGATAAAAAGACTTGGCTGCAAATTCCATCCTTACTTTCTGTGATTTCCTTCACATTTATTCCTGCTTTGGTATCAGTGCAAGCATTCCTCTTTTTTTGAGCATCTAAAGCCACTATCTTTCTTATCTAATTCTCCTCCCCAACCTGCCTCAGATTTCTGACTGTTGCTGACCTTAAAGGCTCCTCAGAAATCCATTCCTGAGTTCCCCTTCTTCACAGACGTGCTTTTCACTCAAGTTCCCATCTCGCTGCCAGTGGCAGTTACGGCATCAGACCAAGGAGCTCAGAGACAATAGCCATGGGCTTGCCAGCTTCTCTCCTCCCTGATGTGTTTGAGGGTGTACAGGTAGTTGTTAACTTATGACCACAATAGAGCCCCAAATTTCTATTCCTAAGCGAGATGGTTGTTAACCGACAGTTGTTACTTTCTTTCCAGGTTGTAAAGTTGTTAAGGGAATCGCTGCAGTTGTTAGACTTGGTAACTTGGCTGTTAAGTGAATCTGGGTTTCCCATTGAATTTACTCATCGGAAGGTTGCAAAAAGTGATCACATGAGCCCAGGACACTGCAACCATCGTAAATATGAGACAAGTACCTGAATTTTGATCACGGGTCCATGGGGCTCCTGCAACGGTTGTAAGTGTGAAAAAGGGTCATAAATCACATTTCTTAGTGCCATCGTAACTTCGAAAAATCATGAAATGAATGGATGTAAGTCAAGGATTTAACCTGGAATAGAATAGAATAGCATAGAATAGAATAGAACAGAACAGAACAGAACAGAACAGAACAGAACAGAACAGAACAGAACAGAACAGAATAGAATAGAATAGGACAAAACAGAACAGAACAGAACAGAACAGAACAGAATAGAATTTATTTACTTTATTTATTTTTTCAAGCATGTATTAGATAACACATATAAGTATAAACATGATTTGAATACATGAAATGGATAAGAATAGAATAGAATAGAATAGAATAGAATAGAATAGAATAGAATAGAATAGAATAGAATAGAATAGAATAGAATAGAATAGAATAGAATAGAATAACAGAGTTAGAAGGGATCTTGGAGGTCTTCTAATCCAACCCCCTGCTTAGACTCCTACCATTTCAGACAAATGGTTATCCAATCTCTTTTTTAAAACTTCCAGTATTGGAGCATTCACAACTTCTGGAGGCAGGTTGTTCCACAGATTAATTTTTCTCACTGTCAGGAAATTTCTCCTTAGTTCTAAGTTGCTTCTCTCCTTGATTAGTTTCCACCCATTGCTTCTTGTTCTGCCCACATGGGCTTTGGAGAATAGCTTGACTCCCTCTTCTTTGCGGCAGCCCCTGAGATATTGGAAGACTGCTATCATGACTTCTTTTCATCAAACGAGACCTACCCAGTTCCTGCAACCGTTCTTCATATGTTTTATCCGCCAGTCCCCTCATCATCTTTGTTGCTCTTCTCTGCACTCTTTCTAGAGTTTGAACATCTTTTTTACATAAAGTGACAGTTATTCTTGGCGATATCTGTCTTCTGCATGCGGATAAAGCAACTGCTACTGCTAGTAAACTGAAGGCCGTAAGAAGCCAACTGTGCATAATGCGTGCCAAGAAAATCTCATTTGTTCCAGGGAGGGAAGAGAGAGAGGCTGTCGCACTTATCTCCACCTCCCTTGATGGAGCTGCTGGCTCCGTTCCATTCATCGACAACAGCTGATTTCTCAATCTGCTGCAAGTTTATTATGTGGCTCTGCCGAGGCAATAGAGTATCTGGGGCTCCTAAAGTGTTTGCAGGCAACCCCTTTCTGCCTACCTGACTCATTTGGGTTTCAAAAGTTCTTTTCGAAGAGAGAGGGGGGCAGAGGGGGGAAGAGTGAGAAAAGAAAGAAAGAAAGAGAAAGAGAGAGAGAGAGAAGGGAGAAGAGAAGGGAGGGAGGGAGGGAGAAAGGGAGAAGGAAGGAAGGAAGGATGGGAGAGAGAGTGAGAGAAAGAAAGACAGAAGGAAGGAAGGAAGGAAAGGAGAGACAGAGAGAGAAAGAAGGAAGGAAAGGGAGGGAGGGAGAGAAGGAGAAAAGGAAGACGAAGGAAAGGAGGGAAGGAAGGAAGGGAGATAGAGAAAGAAGGAAGGAAGAAGAAGAATAGGAAGGAAGGAAGGACAAAGAAAGAAAGATGAAAGAAAAAATAAAGAAAAAGAAAGGAGGGAGGGGGGAGAAGGATGGAAGGCAGGAAGGGAGAGACAGAGAGAGAAAGAAGGAAGGAAGGAAGGAAAGAGAGGGAGACAAGGAAGAAAGGAAGGAAGGAAAGGAAGGAAGGAAGGAAGGGAGAGAGAGAGAAGGAAAGAAGAAGAAGAATAGGAAGGAAGGAAGGAGGGAAGGAAGGACGAACAGGAAGGGGGTCTGTTGGAAAGCAAATTGCCAAGTCACCACGGAAACCATTTTGTGGATGTGCCTAATACATTTTATCACTATTTGAACGGTCACTAAATGAAGAACTACCTGTATTGTGGCTTTATAAAGTCACTATCTTACATTCTTGGTAGGACTGAAATTTAAATTGGTGACTGATTTATTTGTGTTGCTAATCAAAGAAGCATCTCCTTTAAGCAATGCAGAAAAGTTATTTGGATGGAAATACTCATTACAAAAAAACTTCTGGGGTGAAATCCAGCAGGTTCTGACAGGTTCTGGAGAACCGGTAGCAGAAATTTTGAGTAGTTCGGAGAACCAGCGAATATCACCTCTGGCTGGCCCTGGAGTAGGGTGGGAATGATGATTTTGTAGTATCCTTCCCCTGGAGTGGGAAGGGAATGGTGATTTTGCAGTATCCTTCCCCTCCCACGTCCACCAAGCTACACCACGCCCACCAAGCCACGCCCACAGAAGCGGTAGTAAAAAAAAATTGAATTTCGCCACTGAAAAACTTCTCCTTACCTTTCCGTTTGGTAAAAGCCTCCGTATGTCTACATGATCAAGGTGCCAGCCTGAATTGATACCTGAGCCATCGTGCCCAATGCGGATTTTTTCAAGAATGTCACCAATGTCTTCTAGCTGAAGGAATTTAGGAAAAATGTGGTTATGGAATTACCTGAAGGGATCCCCTTAAAGTCCAAAATACAATTCAATTACAATTCCTTTCATTCACATTTTATTTTGATTTTTTTTTTTTTTTGCCTAATGGGATAAAATGACGATAAGCATTTTTGATGGCCCCTCGAAATGCAGCCATCTCGGATGGGTTTTATTTTATTTCTATTTTGTGTGGCGTCACAGAATACAGCGTGAATGCACAAAATTCACAAAAACAGCACATAAAATGATTAGGGCACAATAACAGAGATTATTAAAGGACTGGAGGTTAAAATATATAAAGAACAGTTATTGGAATTGGGTATGTCTAAGGAGGGACTGATGTCTAATTTCATCTAATGTAGCTGAGACCAGTTTTTAAAGTGCTACCTATGAAATACAATGTAGATCCAGCAATAGAGAATGCTAAAGCAAAATAGCCCTGGATAGTTAGAAATATTGGCATTCTTACAACTATTACTGTATGTTCTTACAAACCAGTTACACTGGTCCATATTTCATGTTTATGGAGATTCTCGGTCATCCAGGACATGGCTTTTCCAAAGGTGCTTTTTTCAAAAGACAACGGGACTTTCTGATTTTTCTTTGAAGGCGTTTCGCTTCTCATCCATGAAGCTGAATGAAATCCTTCCGTTCCCCAGCATCCAGTCAGAGCTGAAGAGTCTTCTTGGATGAGAAGTGAAACGTCTTCAAAACAAAGCCAGGAAGTCCAGTTGCTTCTTGAAAACGCATCGTTGGGACTCCACATTTCATATTTGTCTACTAGCGATAGGTAACAAACAAACTTTGGAGAGAGAGAGAAGGAGAGACGGAGGGAGGGAGGGAGGGAGGGAGGACGTGCTCTGCATGCCACTTCAGGCACGCATGCCACAGGTTCACCACCAGGGGTATAGGGTCTCTTGCCTAAGCAGGGGGTTGGACTAGAAGACCTCCAAGGTCCCTTCTATTCTATTCTGTTCTGTTCTGTTCTGTTCTGTTCTGTTCTGTTCTGTTCTAACTTTACTCTACTGTACTCTACTACTCTACTGTACTCTATTGTACTCTACTCTACTCTACTCTACTCTACTCTACTCTACTCTACTCTACTCTACTCTACTCTAATTTTTCAAAGCACCTGAAGGTGAGACAAGAAACAATGGATGGAAACTAATCAAGGAAAGATCCTCACCTAGAACTAAAGAGGAATTTCCTTAACAGTGAGAACAATTAACCAGTGGAACGACTTGCTCTCAGAAGTTGTAGATGCGCCAACACCGGAGGCTTTTAAAAAGAGAGTGGGCAGCCACTTCTCTGGAATGGTATAGGCCAGGGTTTCCTGCTCAAAAGGGGGTTGAACCAGAAACCTCCAAGGTCCCTTCCAACTCTTGTTGTTCTGTTCTGTTCTGTTCTGTTCTGTTCTGTTCTGTTCTGTTCTGACCATTTCTTGCCATTTAGCTCCTTTTGCTCCTTCTTTAAACTCTGCCGTAGGGTTCCCAAGTTGCTGGGAGAATCCAAAGCAGAGGTGGTATTCAGCCAGTTCGGACCAGTTCTCCCGAACTGGCAGCAGAAATTGCAGTTGGGCCTGCTCACCTACCCACCTGCCCTGGCTCTATGACATCCTATTTAGGTACATTTTTGAGGCCGTGTCCATGCATGGACGGCGCGTGAGAAAGCAAAGCGCATGCACGGAAGGACACGCTGTCGAGCTGCCAAGGTGTCGACAACTGAGACACGCGTGCTCACATTTGCGAACCGGTAGGGAAATTAAGTGAATCTCCCCAGGCTCAAGGTCGACTCAGCCTTCCATCCTTTCTAAGGTGGGTAAATTGAGGACCCAGTTTGTGGCGGCAATAAGCTGACTTTGTATAAATATATAAAAGTATGAAGGCTGTTGCTTAACGCATTGTAAGCCGCCCTGAGTCTCCGGAGAAGGGCGGCATATAAATAAATTAAAAAAAAAACCCATCCCTGATCCAAAGCACATTTCCCCTTACCTCCACAATGAACTGATTTATAGAATTCCTCTTAAAGAACATCCTTTGTTCCCTCTTGTTTTGGCACAGGGATTTCTGTTGAGTGCAAACGCCGTCAGCCCCGTACAGAACGATAAAGACGTCAGCGTCGGTACCTGCTCCAAAAACGTCACTGGTGTAGACAGTAATTTCGTAGGGAACAACTGGCCAGATGAAAACAAAACGAAATGGGTGTCAGCTCAAGGCTCCCTGTAATAATTCAGGAACTGGGTTAAAGGATGTATCTGTATCTGTTCTAGATGAGGAATCCAAATTTGTCATTTCTGTCTCTGATGTCAACGTTGGCTGAGTCTTCCTTTCACAGCACTATGCCTATTTGACCTCAATCATTTGAAGGGCGGGTCCTTTCAGTAGTCTGTAGGCAGGATGTTTAAGGAAAAGAAGGACTAGGGGAGACCTGACAGCAGTCTTCCAGTATCTCAGGGCCTGCCACGAAGAAGAGGGAGTCAAGCTCTTCTCCAAAGCACCTGAAGAAAAAGCAATGGGTGAAAGCTAATCAAGAAAAGAAGCAATGGGTGGAAGCTAATCAAAGAGAGAAGCAACCTAGAACTAAGGAGAAATTTCCTGACAGTTAGAACAATTAATCAGTGGAACAACTTTCCTCCAGAAGTTGTGAATGCTCCAACACTGGAAGTTTTTAAGAAGAAATCTGACAACCATTTGTCTGAAATGGTATAGGGTTTCCTGCCTAAGCAGGGGGTTGGACTAGAAGACCTCCAAGGTCCCTTCCAACTCTTGTTATTCTGAAATTTTTCCCATTCCCTCCTTCCTTCTATGGACTAAGATATATTTTACGCACTGGTTGTCCTTTCTGTGATTCTCCCCCGCCTATCTCTCAAGATCATCTGCACGTATCTTTCCAAAGGAACATCATACCGGAGTGGAAGAAGCAACAGATGGGAAGTCACCGAAGAGAGAAGCATCCCAGAACTACGGAGTAATGTCTTAAGACTGAGAATAATTAATCAGAGGAATGATTTGCCTCCAGAAGTTGTGAATGCTCCATCACTGGAGGTTATAAAGAAGAGATTGGACAACCATTTGTCTGAAACGGTATAGGGCTGTGATGGTGAACCTATGGCACGCGTGCCACAGGTGGCATGCGGAGTCATATCTGTGGGCACATGAGCTGTTGCAGTAGCTCAGTTTCAATGTGCATGTGTGCACCGGCCAGCTGATTTTCAGCTGGCCCCGCCCACACCTCCCCTCCCCTCCCAGGAGTCTCCACGCGGCCCATTTTGGATGCCAAATAAGTCCAGGGCTCGTGTGGAGGCTCTTGGAGGATGTTTTCAGCCACTGGAAGGCCTCCGGGAGGGGGGGGGAGGCCATTTTTGCCCTACCCAGGGTCCAAGAAAGTTTCTGGAATCTAGGGAGCGGGAAAACGGACCTTCTGGGCCCACTAGAAGTCGGGAAACAAGCTATTTCTGGCCTCTGGGGAGGGCGGGAGGCCATTTTCACCATCCCCAGGCTCCAAGAAAGCCTCTGGAGCCTGGGGAGGGTGAAAAACAGGCCTTCCGGGCCCACCGGAAGTCGGGAAACAGGCCGTTTCCAGCTTCTGGGGGGGTGAGTAAGCCATTTTCACCCTCTCCAGGCTCCAAGAAACAGGCCTACCAGGCCCACTGGTAACCTTTGTGTCATCGCATGCCGAAAGTAGGGGGAATGCGAGTCGCGTGTGTTTGTGTTGGGGGACGGGGCGCAGGGAGGCATTGAATTATGGGTGTGGGCACGCACGTACACGACTCCGCCGCGCTCCTCCTGCTTTTGGCACATGATGGCAAAAAGGTTAGCCATCACTGGTATAGGGTAGAAGACCTCCAAGGTCCCTTCCAACTCTGTTATTCTGTTATATTTAGATGGCATAAATTATTCGAAAGAAGGAGAAACCACATCACACTGGTTATACAACAAGAGGAAGGGAGCAGCTGTAGTTTTCAGGAACAGAACAGAATTTTAATATTTCATCCAAGGTGCCAAAATCCTCACTTTCTTTTGCTTCCTCCTGTAACAGTTAAACAATCATTTTCCCAGTACAGTTATTTAATTGGGACATGTTATAACATCCTATGCCCTTTCTGGCTTGCTAACAACTAAGCTTTCTGAAACGTTAGCAGATCATTAGAATTTTTTTTTCTTCTTCTTGCAAGCTAAGTAAATAATCTGTAAGGGTAACAATGGGAAAATTAGATTATTGTTAGAGGCAGAAAGAATTTGTTTAAGTGGAGCAATCCTGTGGGAGACAGAGCAGCCTTCCTTGTCAAATCGATGATGGCAATTTTAATATTGACTCAGAAGCATTGAAGAAAAGCATGAAATGTCAGATGGACCCAAGAACTTTGCACATTAAAAAAGGGGCAGTACAACAGAGGTGGCATTCAGCAGGTTCTGACCAGTTCTGGAAAACCGGTAGTGGAAATTTTGAGTAGTTCGGAAAACCAGTAGTAAAAATTCTGACTGGCCCCGTCCCCATCTATTCTCTGCCTCCCAAGTCCCAGCTGATCAGGAGGAAATGGGGATTTTGCAGTCACCTTCCTCTGGAGTCGGGTGGGAATGGAGATTTTATAGTATCCTTCCCCTGCCACGCCCACCATGCCACGCCCACCATGCCATGCCACGCCCACCAAGCCACACCCACAGAACCAGTAGTAAAAAAATTTGAATCCTACCACTGCAGTACAAGCATCTGCCAATGTTTTCTCCTCTAAAAAAATTATCTGAAGCAATTTTCAAGATTAACATCCCAGGCCATCTGAATGTACAGTGAGTCCTTGACTTAGAACAGTTCATTTAGTGACCGTTTAAAGTTACAACAGCGCCAAAAAAAGTGATTTATAACCATCTTTCACACTTACGACCGTTTGTAGCATCCCCATGCTCACGCGATCAAAATTCAGAGGCTAGGCAACTGATTCACTTTTATGACCACTGCAGTGTCCCCAGGATCACCTGATCCCTTTTTGAGACCTTTTGACAAGCCAAGTCAATGGGGCAGCCAGATTCACTTAACCAAGTTACTGACTTAGCAACTGCAGGGATTCATTTAACAAATGTGGCAAGAAAGGTTGTAAACCGGGGCAGAATTCACTTAACAAATGTCTCACTTAGCAACAAAAATTTTGAGCTCAATTGTGGTCGTAAGTCGAGTACTTGAACGTGTACTTGAAACTAAGTTCCACTGTACCTATTGTAGTTAACCCCCAAGTAACAAAATATAGCACTTTGGTCTGCTTTGTATCCAGTAATAATATCAGTACAGGTAGTCCTTGATTTACAACAATTCATTTAGTGACCATTTGAAACTACAACAGCACTGGACTTATGACCATTTTTCACACTTATAACCAGTGAAAATCCCTGTGGCCACAGAGATCAAAATTCAGATGCTTGGCAACTGTCTCGTATTTATGACAGTTGCAGTGTCCCGGGGTCACGAGATCCCCTTTTGCGACCTTCAGATAAGCAAAGTCAATGGGGAAGCCAGATTCACTTAATAACCGTGTGGCTAACTTAACAACTTGCAGTGATTCTCTTAGCAACTCTGGCAAGAAATGTCACAAAAAGGGGCAAAACTCAACGACTTTCTTGCTTATCGACTGAAATTTGGGCTCAATTGTGGTTGCAAGTCACACACTTTTGTTGATAAGTGAGACATTTGTTAAGTGAATTTTGCCCCATTTTACGACCTCGCTTGCCACAGTGGTTAAGTGAATCACTTTAGCTCTTAAGTGAATCATTTGGTCATTAAGCGAATTTGGTCATTAATTTCCCCCATTGACTTTGCTTATCCGAAGGTCGCAAAAGGGGATCTCGTGACCTCGGGACACTGCGACTGTCATAAATACGAGTCAGCTGCCAAATGTCTGATTTTTAATCACGTGCCCACTGGGATCGCACCGGTCTTAAGTGTGAAAAACGCCATCTGTCACTTTTTCCAGTGCCATCGTAACTTTGACCGGTCCCTAAACGAACTGCCAAGGACTACCTGTACTTCTTTTCTTTCAGATCTAAGGCAGGTTGGTCTTGCTACCATGTTCTGTTAATTGTTATGTCATGTTAATTTTATTTATATACCGCCCTTCTCCCAAAGGACTCAGGGCGGTGTACAGCCAATTTAAAACATAGGTATACAGATATCATAATTAAAGATAGAGCCTAGAGCCTGAGTAGCGTAGGGGGGTAATGCCTCCTACAAAGGCAGCATTTAAGAACCAGCTGTCTGCAATTACTGCGAGTTCAATTCTAGCCAGGCTCAAGGTTGACTCAGCCTTCCATCCTTTCTAAGGTGGGTAAATTGAGGACCCAGTTTGTGGGGGCAATAAGCTGACTTTGTATAAAATATACAAAAGTATGAAGGCTATTGCTTAATGCATTGTAAGCCGCCCTGAGTCTCCGGAGAAGGGCGGCATATAAATCAAATTAAAAAAAAAATTAACTAAAATCATTAAACAGTTTCAGCCGAAATTTAAAACCCCAAAGTTAAAACTCCAATTTAAAATCATTTAATTAGACAGCCCCGCCTGTTGGAACAGTAGGGTCTTGAGGGCACAGCGAAAAACCCGGAGGTCAGAGATTTTACGTATTTCCAGTGGCAGTTCATTCCAAAGGGCAGGAGCTCCCACAGAGAAGGCTCTCCTCCTGGGTGTCGCCAGCCGACATAATTTGGCCACAGCACCCTGAGGAGTCCCTCTCCGTGGGAGTGAACTGGTCGGTGGGAGACTATTGGTGGCAGGAGGCAGTCCCGTAGATACCCTGGTCCTATGCCATGGAGCGCTTTAAAGGTGGTAACCAACACCTTGAATTGCACCCGGAAGACCACTGGGAGCCAGTGCAGCTCGCGCAGGAGGGCAAAAGGAAGGGCAGCTACTCACATGGGGTGTAAGTCATCGTTTGCAGTTCTGCAGGAAACAAGACCCTTTCGATGGCTCCGTCATCTTCAGATTTATCCAGCCAACGGCCGCAAGGAAACTTCAGACAGAGTCCAAGGCAAGAAGCATCCACCTCCACCCAGTCTAAAAACCAACCTTCAGAATGACCTGCAAAGGTTAAGAGATGATGGATAATGACAATGGATAACGATTGAATATATTAATAAAAAGAAAAAACAGAAAATACAAATAGGGAAAATAGTAAAAGGTAAAGGTTCCCCTCGCACATACTATATGTGCTAGTCATTCCCGACTCTAGGAGGCGGTGCTCATCTCCGTTTCAAAGCCGAAGAGTCAGCGCTGTCCGAAGACGTCTCCGTGGTCGTGTGGCCGGCATGACTCAATGCCGAAGGCGCACGGAACGCTGTTCCCTTCCCACCAAAGGTGGTCCCTATTTTTCTACTTGCATTTTTTACATGCTTTCGAACTGCTAGGTTGGCAGAAGCTGAGACAAGTAACGGGAGCTCACTTTGTTACGCGGCACTAGGGATTCGAACCGCTGAAGGGCCGACCTTTCAATCGACAAGCTCAGCGTCTTAGCCACTGAGCCACCACATCCCTTGATAATAGATTTATTTATTTATTTATTTATTTTATTAGATTTATATGCCGCCCTTCTCCGGAGACTCAGGGCAGCTTACAATATGTTAAGCAATAGCCTTCATACTTTTGTATAATTTATACAAAGTCAGCTTATTGCCCCCACAATCTGGGTCCTCATCTGACCTACCTTAGAAAGGATGGAAGGCTGAGTCAACCTTGAGCCTGGTGAGATTCGAACTTACAATAATTGCAGACAGCTGAATGTTAATAACAGGCTTTAGTCTGCTGAGCTATCTAGGCTCCTGGATAATAGAATCTATCACATAGATAATACAAGCAGATAATAGAATCGATTATAATTAAAAAAATAAGCTAAGCTTAGTAGGTGGAAGTTTAGGATTAGGTAATCTAATTGTATTATTAATATTAATAATGCACTGAGGCGGTTGATTATTTTAGTGGGTTTTAATATATGTTTTAAATTATATATTTATAGATTTGCATACTTTGGGTATGTATTCTATGTTTGTTGGGTTTGTTTTTTATTTGTTGTGAGCCGCCCTGAGTCTACGGAGATAAGGCGGTATACAAATTGCATAAAATAAATAAAAATTAATTAATTAATTAATTAATTAATAGTGCATTAAAGTATATTGTGAACTTAAATAATATTTTATTAAGTTTTAGCTGGCTGGGGAATTCTGGAAGTTGAAGTCCACAAGTCTTAAAGTTGCCAAGTTTGGAGAGCCCTGCTCTGGAACCAAGATACATCAATGTTGCCCTAGCTAAGCTCCAGCACGCATGCGCGCACCAGCCAACTGATTTTCAGGCCTTCCGGTCCTACCGGAAGTCGAGAAACTGGCTGTTTCTGGCCTCCAGAGGGGATGGGGAAGGCTGTTTTTGCCCTCCCCAGGCTCCTAGAAAGCCTCTGGAGCCTGGGGAGGGGGGAAAATGGGCCTACTGAGCCCACCGGACCATCACGTGCCAAAAGCAGGGGGAAGTGTGTGGGGGTCATTGTGCATGCACAGGAGGGTGGGGCGCATTGAATTATGGATGTGGGCACACGCACCCGTGACCCCCCACACTCCGCCCACTTTTGGCACGCGACGGTTAGCCATCACTGTTCTATAACTTCCGGGTTTAACCTCTAGGCTTGGGCAAAGGAACATTTTTAAATCCAGATAAATCTTTAGTTTCCCAAAGGAGATAAACAGAGACAGAGGTGGGTTTCAGCAGGTTCTGACCAGTTCTGGAGAACCGGTAGTGGAAATTTTGAGTAGTTCGGAGAACCGGTAGTAAAAATTCTGCCTGGCCCCGCCCTCATCTATTCGCTGCCTCCCAAGTCCCAGCTGATCGGGAGGAAATGGGGATTTTGCAGTATCCTTCCCCTGCCATGCCCACCACCCACCAAGCCATGCCACACTCACCAAGCCACACCCACAGAACCGGTAGTAAAAAGTTTTGAAACCCACCACTGAATAGAGGTATAGATATTATGGAATCAACCCATCCTACAAGCCTTCAAGGAATTTCATGCCATCCTACCTGTATTATCATGGCCGATCTTTATCTTCTTCAGATCTCCGAGGTCCACACATTCCACCGTGAAGACATCAACTTTATCTCGCTCAAATTTGTTCCGGTTAGTCTTGGAAGCCTTCAAGTAGATTGTCCCTGTTTGGGTTTTAATCACACCCTCCCATTGTTACAAATGAAAATAACTTGGATGGTGCCAGCAGTAAACTGCAGAAGACCAAAAGTTCTTCTGCAATCATGACATAAGCCTAAGATTGAAAATCAGGCTTGTCAGATCTTTTCTATCCTGCTCTACGGAGTGGAGAGTTGGTCTCTGACAGAAAGCCACTTGAAGAGACTAGAACTGTGATGGCAAACCTATGGCATGCGTTCCAGTGACAACATGCAGAGCCCACACGTGCCGTTAGCAACTGCTCTTCTGGTGCCAGAGGTGGGGATTCAGCCACGGCCTTCAGAACCTCCAGAAGCTCCCAAAAGTGAAGAGGATGAAGAGGAGGAGCCTCTTCTTGATGCATGGGCGTGCAGAGCTGCCAAAAGGCAGGAGTGGTTCCTCAGGAGGAGGTCTCCTCGAGAGTAAGGCTTGGGGCTAATTGGCCACTCCCTTTTTAAAAAAAAGTTGATTTATATGCCGCCCTTCTCCGGAGACTCAGGGCAGCTTACAGTGCGTTAAGCAATAGCCTTCATACTTTTGTATATTTATATTTATACAAAGTCAGCTTATTGCCCCCAACAAACTGGGTCCTTAGCCTATTTAAGGAGGAATGCCGACTGAAGCAATTTGCAGGGAATAACTTCATTCACATACCTTAGTGTCTTGTCTTGCTTATCTTATCAGCTTCCTGCAAATTGTTTCTGGGCATTCTGCCAACCATAGTAAGTTTTCAGTTATTATTCTTTGAATTCTTGGTGGCTGTTAATGCAATTAATTAACAGCCGTTGTTGTAAAAGACTGGTTTATTCAGTAAATTAAGGTTTGAATGGAATTTGTGTGTGCTGTGTTCTTTGGGGTCCGTAGCTGGGGCAGAACAGAACCGTGACCTGGATGGATGACTGAGAATCTCCATAGACATTTAGCCCTTTCCCTTGTTAAGCAGGACCTGTCGTTAGGACATTTTAATTACAAGGAAGTAATAGGACTCAATAGGTGGGCAAAAATGCCAAATGCTTTCTCAACATCTGGCTGGCTGTGCGATGAACCAAAATAACACATTAAATTTATATGCCATCCAACACCCAGCAATTTCAGGTAGGATAAATTATTTTCCCTAGTTTAAAGGTTGCACCTGTTTAGGACACAATATGGATCAGATGCACATCACATATTTCCCCATCATTTTCAATCTTTAGACAGTCGTAAAATCCATCCAGAGATTGGTTTTAGGTTTCCCAGAGTTCGTACATTTGCTGTAAAAATCAAGAGTGAAACAGCAGGAGGGAATTCCTTCTGGTTATTACCGAGGCTGAACATAAATTACTCTGCTCTTAATAATCAGCTGGAAAGAAACCTCAGAAGGCCCCAGGGACAACTCACACCCACCCATCCATTCCAAAAAAAGTCTGGACATGCCTCCCAAAATATTTACTTTAGATGTAAAAATCTAAAAAAAAAATTGATTCAGCCGTACAGGTAGTCCTCGACTTATGACCACAATTAGGAGCCCAAAATTTTTGTTGCAAGACAGTTGTTAAGTGAATTTTGCTCCATTTTACAACCTTTCTTGCCACCATTGTTAAGTGAATCACTGCAGTTGTTAAATTAGTAACACAATTGTAAAGTAAATCTGGCTTCCCCATTGATGATTAGGGGGACTGGATGATTAGGATGATGAAGGGACTGGAGACTAAAACATATGAAGAACAGTTGCAGGACCTGGGCATGGGTAGTCTAGTGAAGAGAAGGACCAGGGGAGACATGATAGCCGTCTTCCAATATTTGAGGGGCTACCACGGAGAGGAGGGAGTCAAGCTGTTCTCCAAAGCACCTGAAGGCCAAGGAATCATGGATGGAAACTGATCAAGGAGAGATTCAATCTAGAAATAAGGAGGAACTTTCTGACAGTGAGAACAATCAACCCATGGAACAGAAGTTGCCTTCGGAAGTGGTGGGAGCTTCATCACTTGAGACTCTCAAGAAAAGATTGCACAGCCATTTGTCAGAAATGGTGTAGGGCCGGGATGGCGAACCTATGGCACGGGTGCCATAGGTGGCACACGGAGCCATATTGGTGGGCACACGAGTGTTGCCCTAGCTCAGCTCCAGCGCGCATGCGCACACCGGCCAACTGATTTTCAGGCCTTCCGGTCCCACTGGAAGTCGGGAAACTGGCTGTTTCTGGCCTCTGGAAGGCCTCCGGGAGGATGGGGAAGGCTGTTTTTGTCCTCCCCAGGCTCCTAGAAAGCCTCTGGAGCTTACCGGGGAGGGGGGAAGATGGGCCTACCAGGCCCACCAGGCCATCACATGCCAAAAGCAGGGGGAAGTGTGTGTGTGTGTGGGGGGTCACATGTGCATGTGTGGGAAGGCGGGGCGCATTGAATTATGGATGTGGGCACCTGCACCTGCGATCCTCCACGTTCCCCCCGCTTTTGGCATGCGACGGCAAAAAGGGTAGCCATCACTAGTGTAGGGTCTCCTGCTTGAGCGGGGGGTTGGACTAAATGATCTATAACCGTGATGGCAAACCCATGGCAAGTGTGCCACAGGTGGCACGCAGAGCCATATTGGTGGGCACGTGAGCTCAGCTCTACCTGCTGATTTTCAGGCTTTCTGGACCTGCTAGAAGGAGGGAAACAGACTGTTTCCTGCTTCCGGAGGGCCTGAGGGTGTGTGTGAAAGGCCCATTTTTTGCTCTCCCCAGGCTCCAGAGCCTTTCTAGGAGCCTGGGGAGGGTGAAAATGGCTCCCTCCCCCTCCCACCAAGGCCCTCTGGAGGCTGGAGCAAAAAACGGGCCTACTGGGCCCACCGTGCCATTGCATGCCAAAAGCAGGGGGAGCGGGCGGGGGTCGCATGTACATGCACACGGGACGGGGCGCATAGAATTATGGGTGTGAGCACACGTGCATGGGACCCCCTGCTCTCCTCCTGCTTTTGACACGCGATGGCAAAAAAGTTAGCTATCACTGACCTATAAGGTCCCTTCCGACTCTGTTAATCTGTTAATTGACTTTGTGTGTCAATTAAAAGGGGATCACGGAACATTGCAACCGTCATAAATATGATTCAGTTGCCCATCGGCTGAATTTTGATTGCGTGACCGCGGGGATGCTGCGACGGTTGTGTGAAAAATGTTACTTTTTTCACCGCTGTTGTAACTTTGAACCGTCACTAAACCAACGGTTGTAAGTCGAGGATCCCCTGCGTTGATGAGCAAACAAACGTGTGAAGAAAAAAAAAGACTTGTAGAAGGAGCCAATCAAAATACTGAGCCTGTTTTCCTGCATCCTGGGCTACTCATTAAACCGATGGCCAACATCCACCTGAATGGTTTGCAAAGGTGAGTTTGGCTCCTACCTGTGTCATCTTTGGATCCATAAAGGATGATAAAGACATTGGAGTCCGTCCCGGCATTTTTCTTGTCTCCTGTTTTCACTCTTACTGTGAAGGTCGTTGAATTAGCTGTCAAAAGAAGAATCTCTGTTTGGGAAGGGCCATTTCTGAGAGAGTCCGAATTTTATTTCTCTTTTTGTTCCACCTTTATAACTTTGTTTTTAATGAAACAAGAAAGGTTTCATAAAAGTGAGCCGAAAGCCAGAAAGAGTAGCCTCTTCATTAGTGTGATCTAACTGTCATCGTAGAATGCAACAAGGGA
Source organism: Masticophis lateralis (assembly GCA_030761175.1). Lineage (NCBI taxonomy): Eukaryota > Metazoa > Chordata > Lepidosauria > Squamata > Colubridae > Masticophis > Masticophis lateralis. The sequence continues at coordinate 274,777,583 of JAUDYJ010000002.1, read as the reverse complement.
GAGGTTCAAATTTTAACAACCCCCTTTTAGATGGGGGGAAAAGGTGACCCAAACTATTAAAATGGGAAAAGAGTGAAAAGAAAAACCTGAGAACAGAACAAAACATTCTTTATTGGCCAAATGTGATTGGACACACAAGGAATAGAATAGAATAGAATAGAATAGAATAGAATAGAATAGAATGGAATGGAATGGAATGGAAGGGTAGGGAAGGGAAGGGAAGGGAAGGGAAGGGAAGGGAAGGGAAGGGAAGGGAAGAGAAGAGAAGAGAAGAGAAGAGAAGAGAAGAGAAGAGAAGAGAAGAGAAGAGAAGAGAAGAGAAGAGAAGAGAAGAGAAGAGAAGAGATGGAAAGGACCTTGGAGGTCTTCTAGTCCAACCCCCTGCTTAGGTAGGAAACTCTATACCAGCAGTCTGCAACCTTAAACACTCAAAGAGCCATTTGGGCCCGTTTCCCACAGAAAAGAAAACACCGGGAGCCACAAAACCCTTCCCGTGCCCGACTATTTCTTGAGCGGCCACAAAACTAGCATATGTAGTTGAATTAAAGGTTCCATTTTCTTCTGAAACTTTTCTTTTCTTGGATTTATCCATGGTTGGCCTACTGGGGGGGTTAAAAAGCCCAATAAATCACGTGCCGATTGAGTAACAGGGAGCTTCAGCAGTGGGGTGAAAGAGCCACATGCGGCTCCAGAGCTGCAGGTTGCTGACCCCTGCTCTATACCATTTCAGCTAACTCTCTTTAAAACTGCTCCCTTGTTACTTAAGTTACCAATTAGTCCACACCTTGAAGGCTTATAGTTTCCCCCACCATGGGTCCTTGGTGCTCTCTAAGCTCGGTGGTTTTCTTGCAGATGTTTAAATACCCAAACTAGATTTGGTAATCAGGTAGCACTGATGATGCTACCTAGGTGGGTCATGAAACATCTGCAAGAGCACCAAGGACCTGAGGATTCAACCCTGACTACAAATATTCTCTTCGATCAGTTCCCCAACCCGAAAAAATACAGCAGATTCTTCATTTGGTCATAGCTTCAGTCTGCAAAACATTCCTATAATCAGCCTCAAGTCCAATGGACTTTGTTCTAAAATTGCCACACTCCCAAACCATAAATGATGGTTTACTTAAGTTTGTGCTACTCCGTAGGCTCAGTTTCTTCTACGGCATAGAGATGGACAATAGCAAACCTTTCTGTTCCAGGCCGAGGGTGGCAACAGAGCCTGTGTTCTCCGAACCCTTCATCACAAAGGCTTCAGCCACTGGGACCAGCTCCCTGGCAATCTGACCATCATCTTCTTCCACTGCCAACCATCTCTGGCAGGGGAAATAATAACTGCAAAGATAATAATGGTTTAGCATCTGCCCGCTCTGCCGACGCCCAATATTTGACCCTAGAAAAACCCTTCGATGAGGAGAAGCAGGCCCATTTCAGGACAAGCATAACCTTTCAGCAAAATAAGTCTCCTTACCTGCAGATTGTGTGGGTCAGAAGGAGGGCTGAGAAGATACCTGCAAGACCCTTCACATCCTGGACACAAACTGTTTCAACTCCTTTCCTCAGGGCAGTGCTACGGGACACTCCATTCCACTCCATTCCATATTTTCTATTCCACCCCACTCCACCCCATATCCATCCATCCTTCTCTTCTCTTCTCTTCTCTTCTCTTCTCTTCTCTTCTCTTCTTCTCCTCTCCTCTTCCATTCCATTCCATTCCATTCCATTCCATATTTTCCATTCCATTCCATTCCATTTTTTCTATTCTATTCTATTCTATTCTATTCTATTCTATTCTATTCCATTCCATTCCATTCCATTCCATTCCATTCCATATTTTCTATTCTATTCTATTCTATTCTATTCTATTCTATTCTATTCTATTCTATTCTATTCTATTCTATTCTATTCTATTCTATTCTATTCCATTCCATTCCATTCCATTCCATTCCATATTTTCTATTCTATTCTATTCTATTCTATTCTATTCTATTCTATTCTATTCTATTCTATTCCATTCCATATTTTATAGTCTAGTCTAGTCTAGTCCAATCCATGTTTTCTTTCTTCTTCTTTTCTTTTCTTTTCTTTTTTCTTTTTTCTTTTCTTTTCTTTTCTTTTCTTTTTTCTTTTTTCTTTTCTTTTCTTTTCTTTTTTCATTTTTCTTTTTTCTTTTTTCTTTTCTTTTCTTTTCTTTTCTTTTCCATTCCATTCCATTCCATTCCATTCCATATTTTCTAGTTTAGTCTAATCTAGTCTAGTCTAGTTCAGTCCATGTTTTCTATTCTATTCTATTCTATTCTATTCTATTCTATTCTATTCTATTCTATTCTATTCTATTCTATTCTATTCTATTCTATTCTATTCCATTCCATTCCATTCCATTCCATTCCATATTTTCTATTCTATTCTATTCTATTCTATTCTATTCTATTCTATTCTATCCTATCCTATCCTATCCTATCCTATCCTATCCTATCCTATCCTATCCTATTCCATTCCATTCCATTCCATTCCATTCCATTCCATTCCATTCCATTCCATTCCATATTTTCTATTCTATTCTATTCTATTCTATTCTATTCTATTCTATTCTATTCTATTCTATTCTATTCTATTCCATTCCATATTTTCTATTCTATTCTATTCTATTCTATTCTATTCTATTCTATTCTATTCTATTCTATTCCATTCCATTCCATTCCATTCCATTCCATTCCATATTTTATAGTCTAGTCTAGTCTAGTCCAATCCATGTTTTCTTTCTTCTTCTTTTCTTTTCTTTTCTTTTCTTTTTTTCTTTTTTCTTTTCTTTTCTTTTTTCATTTTTCATTTTTCATTTTTCATTTTTCTTTTTTCTTTTTTCTTTTTTCTTTTCTTTTCTTTTCTTTTCCATTCCATTCCATTCCATTCCATTCCATTCCATTCCATTCCATATTTTCTAGTTTAGTCTAATCTAGTCTAGTCTAGTTCAGTCCATGTTTTCTATTCTATTCTATTCTATTCTATTCTATTCTATTCTATTCTATTCTATTCTATTCTATTCTATTCTATTCTATTCTATTCCATTCCATTCCATTCCATTCCATTCCATTCCATTCCATTCCATATTTTATAGTCTAGTCTAGTTTAGTCTAGTCCAGTCCATGTTTTCTTTTCTTTTCTTTTCTTTTCTTTTCTTTTCTTTTCTTTTCTTTTCTTTTCTTTTCTTTTCTTTTCCTTTCCTTTCCATTCCATTCCATTCCATTCCATTCCATTCCATTCCATATTTTCTAGTCTAGTCTAGTCTAGTCTAGTTCAGTCCATGTTTTCTATTCTATTCTATTCTGGTGGCATCTTCTTGGTAGAGTGTACTTGGTAGAATACCAAAGTAGGAAAAAATACACAATTTCTAAGAGCAAAAGCATGTAGAAAGGTCACAGGAGCAAAAAAAAAATGTTTTACATTTGATTCTCACCCTTTCCTAAACAAATGTCAGCAATTTTGAGTTTTGGAACCATTTGAAGGGGGCGGGAATAGCAGACACATTTGACCCATGAATGGCATACTAAAGCTCCACTTCAAAAACAGATAAGGAGACAAGGATAAAAAAAAATGAGGACTACCTAGACCATTCATTTCTCCTATGGATTGTGATCCTAATTCCAACAAATTGAATGTTGAGAGACTAATTTGGAGTAGCTGCCTGGCTAATTACTCTTGACTCACATGCTATCCTCTTTGGTGTCAATGATGTCAATTCTTTCCAGGAACCAGGCTGAATTGCTTCCAGAATCATCATGGCGAATTCTCAGCTTCTTCAGTTCTCCCAAGTCAATGGCTTTGACAGTGAATACATCCACCTACAACAGCACAAGGCAGAGAGGATCACAACCTTGTAGTTTGTGTTTGAAACCTAAAACTGAGGGAGATGGGTGGTTTAGAAAGAGGAGAGGGAGGGGGGAGGGAAAGAGAAATTAAATTATGGATGGATGGATGGAATGCTGGGATTCAGCCACTTCGCACCACTTCGGGAGAACCAGTTGTTAACTTTCTGAGCAGTTTGGCAAACTGATTATTGGAATAAATCATTAGGGCAGAAAATCGGTTGTTAAATTACTTGAAACCCATCACTGGATGGATGGATGGATGGATGGATGGATGGATGGATGGATACAGAGAGAGGATAGATAGAGAAGGTTAGATAGAAGATAGATAGACAGACAGAGAGACAGACAGATGATAGATAATAGATAGATGAGAGAGAGATGAGAAAGAGAGATAATGGAAGAGAGAAGAAAGAGCGAGACAAATGATACAGAGAGAGACAGGAAAGACAGATGGATAGATGACAATGATAGATAGACAGACAGATAGGCACAGACAGAAAGAGAGAAAGATAGATGATAGATATTGAGAGAGATGGAAAACAGACAAATAGATTGATTAGATACAGAAAGAAAGAGAGAGAAGATAGATAGATAGATAGATAGATAGATAGATAGATAGATAGATAGATAATGAAATTATGGATGGATGGATGGATGGATGGATGGATACAGAGAGGATAGATAGAGAAAGTTAGATAGAAGATAGATAGATAGATAGACATATAGATAGATGACAGATAATATATAGATAGATGATAAATATATAGAGAGAGAGATGATGGAAAAGAGACAGAGAGATGATACACAGAGAGAAGAAAAATGGATAAATCACAGAGATAGAGAGACAGACAGACAGACACAGACAGATGATAGATATTGAGAGAGATGGAAGACAGACAGATGGATATATAGATGAGACAGACAGACAGACAGAGACAGAAATGAAATTATGGAGAGATGGAGAGATGGAGAGAGAGATGATAGATAGATAGATAGATAGATAGATAGATAGATAGATAGATAGATAGAATAATGAAATTATGGATGGACAGATAGACGGAGGGACAGACAGATCTCCTCTTTAAATATTTGCCCACCACATCCCTATGTAGGACCTAAGTCAGAGGTTAGTGTCATTAAATTTAGTGGGGCAGGCCTGACTTTGTAGCTGGATGAGCTACAAAGTCAAAACCCAAGGCTGTAGTCTAAGATTGAAGAAGTAAAAAAAAATAAATAAGCTTTCCGAAAGGCAGCAGTGACAAACTATTCCCCTTCTGTATTGCTGCCAAGAAAACATACAATTATGGAACTGAGCCTGACTGAAGGGAAGTGTTACCTTTTTAAGTGAGCCCAGGGTTACAGCTTTAAAGGAGGGGCAATGAAGGATCAGCCAAGGTTTTTCCCCTCAGAATTCTCCGTGGAATTCTCTTCAGTGAACCTTGACACTTAAAAGTGTAGTAAGAGAAAGTGCAGTTATTTTATTTATTATGTCCTTATAACTACAGGTAACCTTCAACTTAAAACCACAACTGAACCCAAGATTTCTGCTGCCGAGACATTTATTGAGTTTTGCCCCATTTTACGACCTTTCTTACCCAAGTCGTTAAGTGAACGACTGCAACTGTTAAATTACTAACACGGTTGTTAAGTGAATCCGGCTTCCCCATTGGCTTTGCTTGTCAGAAGGTCACACAAAGGGGATCACATGATCCGGGGATCCTGCAACCGTCATAAATACCAATCAGTTGCCAAGCGTCTGAATTCTGAACACGTGACCATTGGGGATGCGGCAACCGTCGTAAGTGTGGGAAAACGACCATAAGTCACTTTTTTCAGCGCCGTTGTTTAGTGACCTTTGAATGGTCACTAAATGAACTGTTTTAAATCAAGGACTAACTGTAGAGATCCAAACAACCAATAAAATTAGTATATATTATAATCAATTGGATGCAGAGACGATGCCAAATGAGAAAGACCATGTACCCTGTTTTCCCGAAAATAAGACATCCCCTGATAAGAAGCCCAATTGGGCTTTTGAGCTCATGCGCTAAAATAAGTCCCTCCCCCTTGAAAATAAGCCCTCCCCAAAAATATTTAAACACATGCGCAGCCGGTCCTTGTCATTTCCTGGGATTAGGTTAGGGAGACAGTGCTGGAAATCAGGTAAGACGGAAAAAGGAGCCCCATCTTGCTCCACGCGCCCCAAAATAATAAGACTTCCCTGAAAATAAGGCCAAGCGCTTATTTCGGGGTTCAAAAAAACATAAGACAGGGTCTTATTTTCGGGGCAACACGGTAAAGAGAGGAGCACATCTATTTATATTTAATAATTCTGTGTATAGTTATAGGAATCTTTGAATGAATAATATATTGGAGCCTTGGTATAATCTTGTGTTTAAAAGTGACTACCAAAGAAAATGATTACAGGTAATTACTGAAGAAAAGGATTACAGGTAATTTGTTTGCTTTTACGAAAACAATTTTGATACCCGTGTAAATACCGATGTGGGAGACTACGCTTCAAGCCTTTTGTTTCTGCGGTGAGCAACAAACTAATTATCCTAAGGGAGTAAAGCAGACTGTATGTTTCTGTTTTAAAGAACATTTATTGAAAACAATGAAAACCAGAAAGGCACAGCCTTAGCTCAGTTTTCTCCAAATTGGTGCTACATATTGGGGTTGGCTTCCTTCATGGTCCCTACTCTTATGTATTGAATGTATACAGTGGTGAAATCCAATTTTTTTTTACTACCGGTTCTGTGGATGTGGCTTGGTGGGAGTGGTGTGGTGTGGTGGGCATGGCTTGGTAGGCGTGGCAGGGGAAAGATACTGCAAAATCCCCATTCCCTCCCCACTCCTGGGGGAAGGAGATTGCAAAATCCCCATTCCCACCCCACTCCTGGGGGAAGGATATTGCAAAATCTCCATTCCCTCCCCACTCCGAACTATTCAAAATTTCTGCTACCGGTTCTCCAGAACCTGTCAGAACCTGCTGAATAGCACCCCTGACCCCAACTGTTTTGGAGGGAAACTTACAACATTTATATTTGGGGAGGCTTTTTCTAGTTCTATGATTGGTTAAGGTCCCGTGGGCCTAGAGCAGAGGTCTTCAAACTTGGCAGCCTTAAGACTTGTGGACTTCAACTCCCAGAATTCTCCAGCCCGTCATAACAACCAGATGACTGCAAACAATATATATATATGTGTGTGTGTGTGTGTGTGTGTGTGTGTGTGTGTGTGTGTGTGTGTTCTGAGGTTTTCACTGGTGTTTGTATGTAAGTCTTTGGTTATTCGGGTCTTCTCCCGCGTAGAATTGGAAGTATCTTGGCGACGTTTCGACGAAGTCTCATTTGTCATCTTCAGGCTGGTTTTCTCGGCTTCGAACACACACACACACACACACACGTGTGTGTGTGTGTGTGTGTGTGTGTGTGTGTGTGTGTATTTCTGGCTTGTTAGCCGTCCTCAGTAGGCCACACCCACATCTCATGTTCCTCCCTGTAAAGGCCCAATGTCTATTTACTTACTTTTCATAGGTTTAATGTGTGTTTTTCCTTTAAGCCAGATTTTTCCTACGTAGCTAAGATTTTTCTGGAACCACAATTGAGCGAAATCACATTTACTACATTCTGGGTTCTTTCTCCATCTTTTCAAGCAAAGGATATATATATCCTTCCATTCCCCAACAATGAGTTAGAACTGAAGAAAACTTTTGGATGAGAAGTGAAACTTTTTAAAGAAAGAAAGAAAGAAAAAAGAACCAAGAAAGTCCAGTTGCCTTTTGGGAAAGCACCATTGGGACAACCTTGACTGGGGTGATTGAGGGTCTCCACAGACATATGAATCAGGGGTGGGGCTGCTGGAGGTTCGCAAGGGTTCAGGAGAACCTCTAGCTAAGATTCTGTGCAGTCCGGAGAACCCCCAAATCCCACTCTTGGCTGGTCCATCCCATCCCACCCTGCCCCTCCCAGGATTCCCCATGCGGCCTGTTTAGAATGCAGGCAAGTGCAGGGCACACACAGAGGCTCAGGGAGGGTGAAAAATTGGCCCACCGGAAGTTCAGTTCGAGGAAAGCCTCCAGAGCCCGGGGAGGGCAAAAACACCCCACCCCGCCATGGTGCAGGAGGCTGACTAGGCCATGCCCACTAGGGCCACGCCCATCCAGCAACCAGACCGAGAACCCCTTTGCTAAAATTTTTGAAGCCCAACTCTGATCTGAATCCAAGGTTTCCTCCGGAGATTACAAACGGTTCCTGAGAATCTCAACAGTGGTTTGAAAGTTTGTTTTAAGCCAGAGTTCCATATGGAGCAAATCCTTCCGAGTTCGGAGTTCCTTCGGAGTACTTACCTGTTCCTTTTCAAACTTGTTCAGATGATTCGAGTACTTCAGATGACGTTCCCCGGTGTCTCCCCTTTCACCATAGATGCTCAAGTAAACATTGGCATCGGTGCCAGCTCCCCATATCATCCCTGTTATAACATGGACTTCGTAGGTGTTTGCTACAGAAAAAGTGAATTATTAACAGGTCAATCAAACGGCCTTCAGACATTTCTTTTGCCCATTAACCCCACTTAAACGCCAACAAAGAATCCATTTTTTTTCCTTTGCCCCTTCTCCTTGGGCTTTTGAGGACCACAAAAGAGGTACAGTCAGGTCATAAATTTTGTGCACCACTACCCTAAAGGAACCTTCCTTAGCAGGGTGATTTCCAAATGCATTCAGTTTCGGTTCTCTGAACTGAACGCCACCAGATTAAAGAATACCTCCCTAACTTTGGTTATGCTAGCATATGGTCATAAAATCACAGATGATGATGATTCCCCACTCACCTTCAAGCTCAGATCCCTCCTCTGGTGTCAACTCCACCACCAATTCCTTGTCCTCTTCATCCCTTGCTAGCCATCGATGGGCGACAAAATTATAAACCTCCATAAGATCTGGCTGGTTTGCCTCCTCCTCTTCTTTCTCTTCTGTGGGTTTCTTTTTCTTCTTTTTCTTCTTTTTGTCTCGCTCGCTGATCTTTGTCGCCATTTTTTTAATGACGACGTTTTCCAGGAACCATCCGTCTGCGAAGCCTGTCCCATCGTGGCCAATTCGGATCTTATAGATTCTGCCAACATCAACAGCTCCTATCTTTAACAGGAATAATAAATGGGAGCCGTAAAATATATATATTTTTTTTTTAGAAAAAAAAAGAGTGCTGCACGCCACTAACTCATTAATCCTGATAACGATACAGAATTTTTTACTTTATAGCGCAGATTACTGAGTGGAAAGGAGGTTTGAGGTATGGCTGTTGCCTATTAATGAATTTGTGGCTAAGGCAAATTTGGAACAGAGGTTACAGAGTTGGAAGGGACCTTGGAGGTCATCTAGTCCAACCCCCTGCTCACATAGGAGACTTGTACTAGGGATTCGAACCGCCGAACTGCTGACCTTTCTGATCAGCAAACTCATTGTTTTAGCCACTGAGCCACCTGATCAGGCTTTTCTCATGCTATCTGGTTATCAAAAAGCCTCTAAACCAATTCTGATTTGTTTTCAAAGAGATGCTTCAGAATACACAGGGGACAAAAGTTTGCAGTTACCCGTGTTTCCCTGTGTTTTATATTAATTTTTGTTCCAAAAGTCAACATTAAGACTTAATTTCTGGTTAGGTCTTATTTCCAGGGAAATATAGTACTAAATGCATCTATCTGGCTCACAATCTTAAGTGGGGCTTATTTTGGGCTTATACTACGAGCATCCTGAAAAATCATGCTATTTTCTGGTCGGGTCCTATTTTTGGAAAAATATGGTATCTACAGCATCTTAAAGCAGCTCTTGAAGTAAAGTGGAATCTTATTACGGCAGTCCTCAATTTCTGTTGCTAAGCAAGAGAATTGTTAAGTGAGTTTTGCCCCATTTTACAACCTTACTTGCCACAGTTGTTAAGTGAATCCGTGCAGTTTTTACGTGCGTAGCATGGTAGTTAAGTGAAACTGACTTAACTTGACTTTGCTTGTCAGGTCGCAAAAGATGATCACATGACTTTGGGCCGTCAGAAATACATGCTAATGTTGTAGCCCGCCAGCAGCCTTCCGTGCTGGCAGCAGAGTCAGACGGTGAGGAGGCTGGGGAGGAACATGGGCCAGTCCTGGAGTCTGGGGAAGGCTCAGACGAGGGCTCTGTGTTGGAGGCAGAGAAAGGGCCATCTGGGAGTTATGTGCAGATTCTGGAGCCTCCAGAGATGGACATCAGAGAGGCAGAGGAACAGGAGGAGCCTGTTCCTAGTGCACGCATACACGGAGCTGCCAGAAGGCAAGAGCAGCTAAAACAAAAGGGAAAACTCAGGAGTAAGGCCAGGAGATGATTGTCCCCTCCCATAAGGCTTAAAAGAGAAGCAAAGGCACTTGGGCCTTTGCAGGAAAGCAACGTTGTTAACTCTGTTTCAAGTTGGCAACTCTGTGTGATTCTAGACTCCGTGGGTATTTGCCAAGTAAGGCCTTTGGCAGCATGTCGAAGAAGATAAAGGTTGGTGATTATCCCAAAGGACTTCTCCCAAAGGACTTTTTTGCAACTAATTGGGACTCAGCTGGAAATAAACGTAATTCATGTTTTTTTAATGACTCAGGAAACCTAGGTCACAAGTTAGTTGCCAAGTGCCCGAATTTTAATAACATGATCATGGGGATGTGGCAACGGTTATGTGAAAAATGGTCATAAGTCACTTTTCTTCAGTGCTGTCGCAACTTTGAACAGTCACTAAATGAATGACTGTAAATCAAGGACTATCTCTAGTCAATAGCAAGCCTCCAACACCTGATCTTAATGTGAATGGAAACCTGAAGGATTTTTTCTTCGGCTAATAGTGACATTTCTCAAGCAGGATCATGCCCATTTAATTTTGGAGCAGTATTGGTAACCATAAATCTGGAGAAAAGAAGCATAATTCTCTGGTGGAATTCATCCTCTGACTGTACCTCTTTGGCATCCCTGCTTAGAAAGGTCTACTTACAGGTCTTACAAGGACTCAAGGTTGCAGGGTCCAACTGCAGGGTCCAATTTACTCAGCACAGGAATCCAAATTAAAGCATCTTCAATAGATTGCTGTCTTGCTTTCAGAGGTACATATATAATGAAAGAAAGCCACCATCGTACAGGGTAATTACTTCCATTTCCCATATGCTCTGTTAGGAATTTTTTTCAACATCTTTGGGGATCTACAGATAGTCCTTGATTTATAGCATTTGCTAATCATTTGAAGTTACAACGGCACTGAAAAAAGTGACTTATGAGTGTTTTTCACACTTACAACAGCATCCCTCTGATCATGTGATCAAAATTCAGATGCTTGGCAACAGATTCATATTTATGACCGTTGCAGTATCCCAGGGTCAGGTGATCACCTTTTGCGATCATCTGACAAGCAAAGTGTTAGAAAGTCTGTTTAGGAGAAAACAAAGAGTACAGTCACCATGTGCTTTACTGCTCAGCTATATAACTGTAATAGGAAGGAGGAAACTCTACTTAGAACAAAAGAGCATAGAGTATATATTATAAATGCAAATGTGTAAACACTGCCATATACTGGCTAAATACTACTGTAGTTGTTGCATAGAGTTACATTCCAACAATGAATTCCAACACAAAGTCAATGGGAAAGCCAGACTCACATAACAACCTTGTTGCTAACTGAACAACTGCAGTGATTCACTTAACAATGAAGCGGCAAGAAAAGTTATAAAATTGGTCACAGCTCACTTCCCAAATGTCTCACTCTGCAACAAAAAAAATTGGGCTCAATTGTGGTCATAAGTCGAGGACTACCTGTACTTAAATACTTTGTTCAGCTGGTTGCACCCTGGATTGACCTTCTATGTGATCTTCTCTTAGATCAGGGGTCTCCAAATCTGGCAACTTTAAGTGATTTTATATTATAAAACAATATTATATATTTTATATGCAGCCCAAGACAATTCCTTTTCATTCAGTGTGGTCCAGGCAAGCCAAAAGGTTGGGCACCCATTATTTAGATTGTAATGGGCTGGTGGTGGTATTCAGCAGGTTCTGACCAGTTCTGGAGAACAGGTAACAGAAACTTTGAGTAGTTCGGAAAACCGGCAAATACCACCTCTGACTGGTCCTGCCCCCATCTATTCTCTGCCTCCTGAGTCCCAGGTGATTGGGAAGAAATGGGGATTTTGCAGTAACCTTCCCCTGGAGTGGGGTAGGAATGGAGATTTTACAGTATCCTTCCCCTGCCATGCCCAGCAAGCCACGCCCAGCAAGCCAAGCCATGCCCACCAAGCCATGCTCACAGAACCGGTAGTAAAAATTTTTGAATCCCACCACTTTAATGGACAACATATACAGGTAAAGACAATGTCAAAGGACCAAATTTCTGAAGACGTTGTACTTAATCTCCCAGCTTTGTAGCAATTCCAATATTTATTTCTCAGGATCTTTGTGGATGGATATTAGAATTCCCTCGCGGTCCTAATGAGAGCATACCTTGAATTTTTCCAAGGCTCCCCGTTCATGGTTGTTGGATCTGTTCTTCAAAATCAGTACCTCCGTTTTACCCAGCTCACCGTAAACCTGCAGGAAGACTTTTGCGTTGGTGCCTGCATTCCTCACATCTCCAGTAACGGTGCAGACCTCATAATTGATCACTTGTTTAAAGCAGAAGAGAGAGAAATGAAGCCGAGAATAATTAAAACGGTACGTAGAAATCCAGAGCCGGAGTTCGAAGTCTTGCAGTCAGGTCTTTGCACAATGATAAGTGTTTCTATCTCCCCCGCCTCCCTTCTCCCCTTACTTTACGCACCCCTTAAAAGTCTTCTAGTTTATTCAGAGAGAAGAACTGAAATCAAGCAGAAGAAAAGTTAGCATTCAAAGGCGAAAAGATGCTCTGTGGTTTGCAAGGATTCAAAGCCCAGCATCTTCTGCCTGTAGGAGACGACCAGGCCGAGCCAGAAGGAGGTGTCAAATGTGTCATCAGTCTCGAGTCCCTTCGTGCCCATAAGAGATCTAAGCCCAGCCCACCTTGAATTCCGTTGACTCTTATCTACTGCCAATTTGCTTTGACCATTAGTAGTTCAGATTCTTGTAAAGAGTATTAGCATATAATAAACCAGGGGTGTCAAACTCAAGGCCCACAGGCTGGATCTGACCTGCAGGTACTTAGATCTGGCCTGTGGAGCCACATTGGAAATAGTGAAGGACCAGCCCGCAATGCCTCTGCCAGCGAAAATGGAGCTCAGGAGGCCCATGCGTGGCCCTCTCAAGCTCTGTTTTCTCTGGCAGAAGGCTGCAGGAGGATCTCCCCCAGCCCTGCCCAAGCCAACACAGGTGCCCCCTGACATGTCAAGCTGGCCACTCTGGCCATGCCCATCCGGCCCCTTGAGATCAAACACAACCCTGATGAAGCCCTTAATGAAATCGAGTTTGACACCCCTACAATAAACCTATATTCATTTGAGCCTGGATAGCTCAGCAGACTAAAAGCATTGTGATTAACACCAGCTGTCTGCAATTACTGTAAGTTCAAATCTCACCAGGCTCAAGGTTGACTCAGCCTTCCATCCTTTCTAAGGTAGGTAAATTGAGGACCCAGTTTGTGGGGGCAATAAGCTGACTTTGTATATATATATATACAAAAGTATGAAGGCTATTGCTTAACGCATTGTAAGCTGCCCTGAGTCTCCAGAGAAGGGTGGCATATAAATCAAATTAAATAGATGATAGATAGATAGATAGATAGATAGATAGATAGATAGATAGATAGATAGATAGATAGATGATAGATAGATAGATAGATAGATAGATAGATAGATAGATAGATAGATAGATAGATAGCCTGGACTGCTGAATTCCAGGAATCAGTGGAACAACTTGCCTCCAGAAGTTGTGAATGCTCCAACACTGGAAGTTTTTAAGAAGAGATTAGATAACCATTTGTCTGAAATGGTATAGGGTTTCCTGCCTAAGCAGGGGGTTGGACTAGAAGACCTCCAAGGTCCCTTCCAACTCTGTTATTCTCTTCTCTTCTCTTCTCTTCTCTTCTCTTCTCTTCTCTTCTCTTCTCTTCTCTTCTCTTCTCTTCTCTTCTCTTCTCTTCTCTTCTCTTCTCTTCTTCCTGCACTTCAAGCTGCCATGCCTTAAACCAAATGGACCTTTTGCAGAATGAGACTGCAGCCTTGAAGAGTGGTCAAAAGCCAGGGGAAAGTCACAACTGCTTTAAAGAGCTGCTGGCAGGTCCTATGGGATATTCTGTATCTTTCCAAATAGATATTTGGAAGGTATTTGGAAGAGTTGTGGTGGTGCAGTGGTTAGAATGTGGTACTACAGGCTACTTCTGCTGACCGCCAGCTACCAGCAGTTTGGTAGTTCGATTCTCACCGGCTAAGGGTTGACTCAGCCCTCCATTTACCCAAGATGGAGAAAGCCCGGGTCCTATTAGCCTTCCACGAGGCCTTGAAAGCCAGATGTTTCCCTCAAGCACTGGTCCAGATGTTAGCTGAGCCTGACCTGAAATGGCTTTGAATAGAATATGCTCGATTTGCCCTCAGTTATTCTGTATCACAGTTGTTTTGTTCCCGCTTTCTGTTTTTATGTTGTTAAAGATGCAGACACAGAGCTGGGTAGCTATATTAGAAACCATCTAAATAAATATAGATGAAATTTAGAAATAGAGTAGAGTAGAGTAGAGTAGAGTAGAGTAGAGTAGAGTAGAGTAGAGTAGAGTAGAGTAGAGTAGAGTAGAGTAGAGTAGAATAGAATAGAATAGAATAGAATAGAATAGAATAGAATAGAATAGAATAGAATAGAATAGAATAGAATTCTTTATTTAGTGTGATCGGACACACAAGGAATTTGTCTTGGGTGCATATGCTCTCAGTGTACATAAGGAGAATAAAATACATTCATCAAGAATAAAAAGATACAACACTTAGTGATAGTCAATATTACTAATAAGCTATCAAATCGTACTAGGAAACAAGTAAAAACAATATAAATTGAAAGAACAAGCACATGGTTATACTAATAAGTGGATTTATGAATTTATGAAGTCACATTAAAAAAAGTATACATTTAGGGTATGTTCCAAGAAAAAGATAATTTAGAAGAGGTGCATACAAGCATGAGTACATTAGAAAATGTGAATGTAAGGGGGGGAAATCTTTATAACAAGAACTTCTTTTGGGAGTTTTTTCTTTTTTAAAATATACCTGAAGCACAGTGACACAGAATAATATTTAATTATGTCTCATAACAATTCAGGCATAATTTATCTTTTGAAGGAATTATCACTTTGGTTTTTTTAAACATCCACCTGACAGGGATTATTAATTCCTCTCAGATGCTTTACAATCCCTAGCCAACTACCGTCAAATTTCTCCTCAGCCTTTCCTTTCATTCACTTCTTATTTCTCTACTAACTATCCTAGATGACCTTGAGAAAACTAAGAAGGATTAATATTTGGATGGGACTTTTTGAAAATCTTGGTTTACGTAGGAAAATACCCGGCTGAGGAGAAATACACATTAAGTGTTTACTTTATATATATAGCTCCCCCTAGTTGAATACTGATAAATATATTTCAAAAATAATATATTTCCTTTGTGAAGCAGGCACACACAATTTATAAATAAAACCCTAAGGAAAGCTTTTATTATTAAGAGCCAAAGGAGGGTATTTGATCTGGATGAGATCAAAAATTGCAGTATTTTGGGGATAGATTAGAAACCATTGTAGATTTTCTACAACTAAAATACAATAACAGATTGTTAACAAAGGGTCTTGAACTTTTACTTTGCTGTTATTTAATGTATTTACTTCTTCATATATTTATATACGATGTATGACAGATCAAATTGGGTTGCAAATGGATGTAGAAGTTTATGAATTTTGGACCTGTTTTACAAGGGAGGGGGGAGTTATTATCATTGCAATATATTTGTCAGTATTCAACTAGGAGGGATAATATCTGGGTTTTTTTCCTTTTCCTTTGCATTTGTTTAATGTTCTTGACTAGCTTTGCATTTTTTGTTAATTTCTTTAATTCACATTTTTTAATGTTCTTGTCTAGTTTTATTTTGTTTCTGTTCATTCACCAGCACCACCCCCTTGGTATGTTAATCTTTTAAATAAAATAAAATAAAATTTAAATTTAAAAAAAATTTAAAAAAATCTTTTAATCCAAAATTATTCTGACTTTAGTGTTTAATTGTATTGATGATATTGTACGCCGCCCAGTGCCCTTCTGAGGAAGATGGCAGGTTAAGAAATATGAAATATAGAATAAATAAGATAAATTATAGATAGATTACATGAGAGAGAAAGAGAGAGAGAGAGGGAATGAGGGAGGGAGAGAAAGATGAATAATAGAGATAGATAGATAGATAGATAGATAGATAGATAGATAGATAGATAGATAGATAGATAGATAGATAGAGATAGATAGACAGACAGACAGACAGACAGACAGATAGATGATAGATGGATGGATAGATGGTTGGATGGATGGATGATAGATGGATGGATAGATGGATGGATGGATGGAAGATAGATAGATGATAGATAGATAGATGATAGATAGATAGATAGATAGATAGATAGATAGATAGATAGACAGACAGATAGATGATAGATGGATGGATGGATGGATAATAGATGGATGGATAGATGGATGGATGGATGGAAGATAGATAGAGATAGATAGATGATAGATAGATAGATAGATAGATAGATAGATAGATAGATAGATGATAGATAGATAGATAGATAGATAGATAGATAGATAGATAGATGGAAAGACTAGATAGATGGAAAGACAGACAGACAGACAGACAGACAGACAGACAGACAGACAGACAGACAGATAGATAGATGATAGATATTTTATTTTTATTTTTTTATATGCTGCCCTATCTCTGAGGTCTCAGGGCGGTTCACAACAATAAAAATGCATAATCCCTCGTTAAAACAGTAAAATTTAAAAATCGAATTTAAAACAATTAAAATTAATTAAGAAATCCCCGTCAGTCCAGATAGAGAGAGAGAGAGAAAGAGAGAGATCAAACAAACACATCATCCCTTACATTTCTCAATCTGCATGATTTCGCTGGGGTAGGCCTCAATCTCTACCTTCCCGTCAGCTTCGTTTTTGTCAAGCCATCGGTTGCATGGGAAGTTGTACAGCTTGCCATGGACAGGGATGATAATCTGAACGCTACCAAGGTGCCAGCCTGCCTGGAGGCCCACGTTGTCATGCCCGATTAGAATCCGATGGATCTTAAGCAAAGAAAGCAGAGGAAAGGAAGGCAGGAAAGAAGAATAGTATGTATATCTTTTTAAAAAAGATCACTGCTGCGGTGATACATAAAGGGCATCTGGGTTAAAAATTTTCATCACTGCATCAACATTTCCTACTAGTCCTGGGCTAAATAGGAGAATATTTGTAGTTCAAGGTTGAAATGAGGGGTCCTCTCTGGGCTTGGATGTTTTTTTGCAAATGTTTCATTACCCAACTAAATTACATCATCAGTGCTAGTAGGGAGACGCCTACATTACCTAGTTGGAGTTCTCATAGTCCAGTGATGGCTAACCTTTTTGCCATCGCGTGCCAAAAGCGGGGGTCATGTGTGTGTTTTTCGCCCTCCCCGGGCTTCAGAGGCTTCCTTGGAGCCTGGGGAGGACGAAAACTGCCTTCCCCACCCACCCAGAGGCCACCCGGAGGCCGGAAACGACTTGTTTCCCGACTCCCGGCGGGACCGGAAGGCCCGAAAATTTTATTTATTTTTATTTATTTATTATTTCAATTTATAAACCGCCCTTCTCCTTGCGGACTCAGGGCGGTGAACAGCCAGAATAAAACATGGTATACAAAAATTAAAAGCAATTAAAAATATTAAATATTTTCAGCCAACAATTAAAACAATCCAATTGAAAATCAATTTCAATTTAAAACAGAGGATGGGATCAAGCCAGCCCAGCTAGATGGAACAGATGGGTTTTTAGGGCCCGACGAAAGGTCCGGAGGTCTGGTATCCTGCGTATCTCCAGGGTTAGGTCATTCCAGAGGGCGGGCGCCGCCACAGAGAAGGCTCTCCCCCTGGGGGTCGCCAGCCGACACTGTCTGGCCGACGGTACCCCAAGGAGGCCCTCTCTGTGCGAGCATACTGGCCGGTGGGAGGCTATTGGCGGCAGAAGGCGGTCCCGCATATAAATCAGCTGGCCAGCGCACGCATGCGTGCTGGAGCTGAGCTAGGCCAATGCTCACGTGCCCATAGATATGGCTCCGCGTGCCACCTGTGGCACGCGTGCCATAGGTTCACCATCACAGCCCTAGTCCAACCCCCTGTTCAAAGGGCTGTCCCATCTCTTCTTAAAAGCCTCCAGTGATGGAGGAACAACTTTTGAAGGCAAGTTGTTCCACTAATTAAATGTTCTAACTCTGAGGAAATTTCTCCTTAGTTCTAGGTTGCTTCTTTCCTTGACTAGTTCCCACCCATTGCTTTTTGTCCTGCCTTGTCGTGCTTTGAAAAATAGGTTGACCCCTCTTCTTTGTGGCAGCCCTGGAGATACTGGATGACTGCTATCATGTCACTCCTAATCCTTCCTTTCATTAAACTAGACATATCCAGTTCCTGCAATCGTTCTTTGTATGTTTTAGCCTCCAGTCCCCTAATCATCTTTGTTGCTCTTCTCTGCACTCTTTCTAGAGCAGTGTTGGCGAAACTTTTCGGCACCAAGTGCTGAAACGGGAACACGTGTGCAGGGGGGAGTGCCAGAAACCGGAAGAGCAGCTCCCTGGGGCGCACAGGGGGGACGCAGAAAACTTGAATAGCAGCTCCCTGGGGCGCACAGGAGGGAATGCAGGAAACTGGAAGAGCAGCTCCCTGGGGCGCACAGGAGGGAACGCGGGAAACTGGAATAGCAGCTCCCTGGGGCGCACAGGAGGGAATGCAGAAAACCGGAAGAGCAGCTCTCTGGGGCGCACAGGAGGGAATGCGGAAAACTGGAAGAGCAGCTCCCTGGGGCGCACAGGAGGAAGCGCAGGAAACCGGAATAGCAGCTCCCTGGGGCTCACAGGAGAGAATGCGGGAAACCAGAAGAGCAGCTCCCTGGGGCGCACAGGAGGGAGCGCAGGAAACCGGAAGAGCAGCTTCCTGGGGCGCACAGGAGGGAATGCAGGAAACCAGAAGAGCAGCTCTCTGGGGCGCACAGGAGGGAATGCAGAAAACTGGAAGAGCAGCTCCCTGGGGCGCACAGGAGGGAGCGCAGGAAACCGGAATAGCAGCTCCCTGGGGCTCACAGGAGAGAATGCGGGAAACCGGAAGAGCAGCTCCCTGGGGCGCACAGGAGGGAGCGCAGGAAACCGACAGAGCAGCTTCCTGGGGCGCACAGGAGGAAATGCAGGAAACCGGAATAGCAGCTCCCTGGGGCGCACAGGAGGGAATGCAGGAAACCAGAAGAGCAGCTCCCTGGGACGCACAGGAGGGAAGGCAGAAAACCGGAAGCTCCCTGGGGCGCACAGGAGGGAACGCGAGAAACCGGAATAGCAGCTCCCTGGGGCGCACAGGAGGGAGCGTGGGAAACCAGAAGAGCAGGTCCCCGCTGTGCATGCACATGCCGGGAAGCTGAGCTTCCGGTTTCCGGCATGCGGATGCACTCCGGTCACCTGGTCTTCTGGTTTCTGTCACACACGTGCGCACGAAGACCAGCTGGCCAGCGTACATGTTCCCACCGGAACCCAGAAGAGCAAAGGGCAATGGCTGGCGTGCCCAGAGAGATGGCTCTGTGTACTACTTCCGGCATGCATGCCATAGGTAGGTTGGCCCTCACAGTTCTAGAGTCTCGATGTCTTTTTTATATTGTTGTGATCAAAACTATATGCAGTATTTCAAGTGTGGTCTTACCAAGGCATTATAAAGTGGTACTATCACTTTATGCGATCTTGATTCTAAAGGTAAAGGTTCCCCTCGCACATTTGTGTTAGTCATTCCTGACTCTAGGGGGCGGTGCTCATCTCCATTTCAAAGTCAAAGAGCCAGTGCTGTCCAAAGACGTCTCCGTGGTCATGTAGCCGGCATGACTCAACGCCAAAGGCGCCCGGAACACTGTTACCTTCCCATCAAAGATGGTCTTTATTTTTCTACTTGCATCTTTTACGTTCTTTCAAACTGCTAGGTTGGCAGAAGCTGGGACAAGTAACGGGAGCTCAATATTCAAGTGATTGTTTCCTCCAGTCCAAGATCCCTCTAGCAGTTACTACTATTGAGCCAGGTATCACCTATTCTGTATCTGTGCATTTGGTTTTTCTAAATTTAGAAACGTACTTTTCACACCATTGAATTTCACTGAATTTCATTCATTCATCCTATTGAACCAGATACCATACCACCCACTCTATATCTGTGCAGCTATTGTTTTTTTTCCAAAAAACTTTTAAAAAACATTTTCAGTAAAACAAACCCGCAGTCAGTTCTTAATCGTAATTTCAGATCGGTCTTACCTTCCCAATGTCCATCGTATCCAGAGTAAAGATATCTATCCGGCTACGTTCAAAGTAATTTCCTAAGTCGTTATCAGAAACCAGCAGAAGTTCCTTTTTGGTGTCTGCTTTCTCACCATACAGCTTGATCAAAACCTTCGAATCTGAGCTGGCTCCTGGAACATCTCCTGTCTTAATACTGATGTGATAACTGATATCTGTAAATATATATTAACATTTGTACACGAGAGACACAATCATATCCTGCAAAAGGGTGAGCTTTTTTTCTTCCAGGGATGATCAAAGCAGAGGGGGTGGGGTGGAATGAAATTTGGGGGGAACGCAAGAAATCATAAATTTTAGAATTTAGAAATGGAAGGGATCTTGGAGGTCTTCTCATCCAACACCTTGCTCAAGCAGGAGACCCTATACCACTTCAGACAAATGACTGTCCAATCTCTTCTTAAAAACCTCCAGTGATGGAGCGCCCACGACTTCTGGAGGCAAGTCATTCCATTGATTAATTGTCTTCACTGTCGGGAACTTTCTCCTTAGTTCTAGGTTGCTTCTCCCCTTGATTAATTGCCATCCACTGATTCTTGTCCTGACTTCAAGTCCTTTGGAAGATAGCTTGAGTCCCCTCTTCTTTGTGGCAGCCCCTTAAATATTGGAAGACTGCTATCACCCCCTAGTTCTTCTCTTCATTAAACAAAAATGATTAGGGGACTGGAAGCTAAAACATATGAAGAACGGTTGCAGGAACTGGGTATGTCTAGTTTAATGAACATAAGGACCAGGGGTGACATGATAGTAGTATTCTATTCTATTCTATTCTATTCTATTCTATTCTATTCTATTCTATTCTATTCTATTCTATTCTATTCTATTCTATTCTATTCCAGACATACCCCATTCATACTAACCAAGCTTGTTTGAACACAGCCCCTAATTTTTTTTAAGTCAACTGATTAAGCATGTTCGATGATATAGTCAGTATATAATATGAAGATAGTAACTATATGCACTCTACACATACATAAGAAAAAATAATAAACCTCTGTAAGAATTTTATCATGCATAAAAAAACTGAGCAGTGGTGAACTCAACAGGAAAGAAAGTCCTTTTTTGCAGCTGTTAGGGGATGTCATTCAGCAAATGGAAATGTTAAAAAAAATAATAATACGTTTCCCGTGAAACATAAAACAAAAACGACAAGTTTGGTCCAAAGAGTCACGTGGTAACAAAGCAAACTCACTTTCCAGCATAGCTGATCTCCCATCTGGAACCAACTCTCGAACGATCTGGCCATCGTCCTCATTTTTGTCAAGCCATCTGGTTAGCAAATAAAATGTAAGTTATCTGCTATTACTGATCAACTTTCAGGAGGCTTATTGTAATTCTGGGAGGGGCAGTGTGTAGTGAAGGAAAAACAGTGTGTTTAGAGTGATTTAAAAAAAAATAAAATAAAATCAGAATCTAGAATAAAGAAACAGATTATTGGCATACTTGTAAAGGAAATATCCCACGTTACAAAATTCAGACCTACAGCCTTTGAATTCCACTTTCTAATCAGCATGTAGATTTACTAAAAGCGAGAGAGAGAAAAGCATTGATTTGTAGCCAGTTAATACCATAATGTTTTCAACTCATTAAAAAATCTTCTGGTATAGAAGGTGGAGAAGTGACTTAAAAGTTCTAAAATATGTGTAACCAGTGGCGGGATTCAGCCGGTTCAGGCCGGTTCAGGCCAGTTCGGGCAAACTGGTTGTTAAATTGCTGGCTGGCCCTGCCCCGCCCCTTCCAGGAGTCCCCACGCGCCCCATTGTGGCTCCCAGATAAATGCAGGGAGGCCTACCAGA
The DNA here is from genome assembly GCA_030761175.1 of Masticophis lateralis. Taxonomy (NCBI): domain Eukaryota; kingdom Metazoa; phylum Chordata; class Lepidosauria; order Squamata; family Colubridae; genus Masticophis; species Masticophis lateralis. The sequence goes on along the minus strand of JAUDYJ010000002.1, from coordinate 274,755,379 downwards.
CCCAAATGGGATGTGGAGGTGCGCCCTGCCCCGCCCCCCCCCCATGGCCTGTTTTTGCTCCCAGGAGGCTGCAGGAAAGCCTACTAGGCCCAAAATAGGGTGCATAGGGGGTAGCCCATTTTTACTCCCAGGGGGATGCAAGAGGCCAAGTGCCGCCTGTCACACCCCCAGGCCATGCCAATCACAGCCATGCCTACCCAGACGGTCCTTAGGGCAGAGAACCGGTTGTTACATTATTTGAATCCCACCACTGTCATAACACCATTTGATCTAACTCCTACCATCTTGTATTCCAGGTACTCTTCTTTAATTAAGTTAATTTTATACGGAGTTTAAAACCTGTTGCTTCGCTCCCACGTCCATTTGTTTCATTTCTAGGTTTTATAAACAAGAAATCAAGGCAAAGCGTTCTTCAAGTCAAGTTCAATCCTGTCGATTTTCATAGACAACAACCTAGGTGGTCATATCATTTTCTTGGCACGGGAATGCAAATTATCTGTCATTGTCTTCTACTCATATGGGCAGGTAGCTTTTCTATAATCCAGACTTCAACCTTGTGAGTTCTTGGTGCTCTCCCAGACCAGACCAGACTCTGCTCAGCGTTTTTTCCAGATCAGCCACAGAAACATCGTCAATGAAGGTTAACTTAATGGTGGATTGCAAATATAAGCATACAGTGATGTCTGAGGCAGGAGATTAAAAGTGGGTCATCAACCAAACAGAAACGGGCTCTGTTTAAATCTTGTGTACACTACTTAAAAGAAATAAGACAGCTATTGTGACTGCTCTAGATAAACAATGAGCAATCGTTAGTAATTTATTCTGATGCGTGGCTTTGAATATAGTGCAGATAAAATTTTGCTGGATAGTGTCAGTCATTTTAAATGGTTTTGGAAGTGTGTTTTTGTTTTTTAAATTGATATTTGTTGTTTATGTAAAATGGCTTACAGAAGACTTCCAATGAAGGTTTTTTTTGTTGTTATTTTTCTTAGGGAAGACAGATCTATTTGAAGGGGGAACTAGTTCACCGAAAAACACTTTTAAAGACTAAGTTGACACTCAGTTTATACAGGTGTCCTTGGTTACCGGCAGAATTTTGGAAGTAGAAAAGAAACCTTATATCTCAATCTATTTTTACAGTTAATCACCTACCTACAACAAGGAAATAAGACTTATGAAAGATTTCAGAATATTTGAACTGTGTTTTAGTTTCTTGCAATTCAAAAGAGACCTAAAATTTAGTTGGTGTCTTTTGTTTTACATAACAGATGTTCCAGTGCAATAGTATCTTGTGTACTTATATTGTGTTTAATCTGAAAATTCTCTTAAGATCTAAGATGGTTTCCTGATAATCAAATTATAGTGGCTTCACATGAACAGAATTAGAAAATCTGTTTATATTTATTTATTTAATTTATTTATTTATTTTATTAAATTTATATACCGTCCTACTCCCGAAGGACTCAGGGCGATGAACAGTCAGATGAAATGCATATAATATAATGTTAAAAACATTTAGAATATAATAAATATTTTGGCCTAATAATTTAAAACACCCAATTTAGGATAGATTTGAAACAGTTTAAAAGGGAAGATTAGGCCAGGCCCGCCTGTTTTAATAAGAATATTTATAAGGCACCACATAGAACAAAAAAGAGTACAATCACCATGTGCTTTACTGCTCAACTATTTAACTGGAAATCTCTCCTCAGCACATTAAAAAACATAGATTATAACTATCGATTTCACACTAATTACTGCCATCTACTGGCTAAATAATTTTGTAGTTGTTGCAATACAAAATACATTCCAACATGTATTCCAACACAAAGAGAGATAAATATGGACTAGGAAATGCATCCATATTAAACTCATCCACTTGCTACAGCTATAAAGTGTTACAAGATGCAAAGGAAAGAGGAGAATTTAGCTTTCTGGATTAGCAATTGTATTTTGCAGATTTTTCTTTGGATGAAAGATTGAGAAGCTGCGAAAAAAAAGACTTCTAAAATTAGATGAGGATGGATCAAAGTTTGGATGGCATGTTTATGTTACAATAAAATTAAAGTGGATTTTAAAAACTATTTTATTAGACGTGCCATATTGAGAATGTGAATAGATATAAACCCAGGCTGGGGCTGAAAATTTTTTATAGATCTCAGCAGAAGAAGCATTTTACAGAAGAGAAAAATGGGCAAAGACGAATGATTAATGCACTAGGAATTATTGGAAAATCACCAGTGGAATATAAAATTAAATCAAGAGAATAACTAGTGGCAGAAGGATATAATTCTCAATGGAAAAACCTATTAAGTATTTAAAGTGAACACAAACATATGGTTTTTTATTTTTGGTGTTGTATCATTGTACACAGGACGTGTGGGCTCGGTGGTTAAAGACACTGAGCTTGTCAGCTGGAAAGGTTCGAGACCAGAGATGGTATTCAGCCGGTTCGGACTGGTTTGGGCGAACCGATAGTAGCAACCTGCGGGTAGCTACTATACTGCTGTGGTTTTGAAGCCGCACATATGTGCGGACAGCGCACCTGTGCAAATTGCCGTGTTGTTTGACGTTGCACGCATGCATAGACAGCATGTGTGAGAGCAAAGCGAGCACATGCGTGCGCATGCTTACATTTCCAGTGCTGGGCAAACCGGTGGTGACAGAATGTGATGCCCACCTCTATTCGAGACCGAAGTGCCACATGATGGGGTGAGCTCCCGTCCATTGCCCCAGCTCCTGACTACCTAGCAGTTCAAAAGCACAAAAGATGTAAGTAGATAAATAGGTACCACTTAGGTGGGAAAGTAACAGAGTTCCATGCACCTCGGCATATAGTCATGCTGGCCACATGACCACGGCTTTTCGGACAAAGCTGGCTCCCTCGGCTATGAAATGGAAATGAACAGCACCCCTTAGAGCCGTGATGGCAAACCTATGGTACATGTGCCACAGATGGCATGCACAGCTTTATCCGTGGGCACGTAAGCATTGCCCTAGCTCAGCTCCAGTGCGCATGCACACTCTGGCCAGCTGATTTTCAGGCCTTGTAGGCCTACCGGAAGTCAGAAACGGGCGTTTCTGGCCTCAGGAAGGCCTCTGGGGCTGAGTGGGGAAGGCCATTTTTGCCCCCCCCCAGGCTCCAAGAAAGCCTCTGGAGACTGGGGAGAGTGAAAAATGGGCCTATTGGGCCCACCATGCCATCATGTACCAAAAGCGGGGATCACGAGGGGGGTCGCGTGTGCATGCACGGGGTGGGGCACATTAAATTATGGGTGTGGCCACACATGCACATGACCCCCCCCCACGGTCCCCCCTCTCTTTTGGCACGTAACAGCAAAAAGGTTAGCCGTCACCGCCTTAGAGTCAGACTTGATTGGGCAAGAGAAGCCTTTACCTTTATCATTCTACATGACCCCAGAAAAATTATCTACAATGTATAGACGCATGATACACATTGATACAGAAGGTTTTAAAGATTAATATTCAGTGGGATACCAGAACCTTTCTTTTTAGGACTGATGGATACACAGTTAGAAAAAAAAAGGCTTGGAAGATTATTTCAATATATGATTACCGCGCTGAATCTATGATATACACAACGATAGGAAGATTCAGCTACACGCCATGGAAGAATGGCTGGTGTAATTGACAGAATTTGTTGAGATCGCCAAATTGACTTCTTTGATTAGAGAAAGATCATGACTGACATTTTGTCAGTGATTGGAAACCTCTTATGGATCTTTCGCATGAAAAAGAAAATGAGTTTGTGACTTATGGTTTTAAAAAGTAGAAAGAGTAGGTTATTGAAAGAAGGGAATTACAAAACAATCTTAGAGAAATTTGATTATAATTTTATACATATCTACCAAAAGGAAGATTGGAAGCCATTTCTTTATATTTCCTTTTATGTTTCCTCTTATTTTATTTTATTTTTATCTACCTTTTCTTTTTCCTTTCTCCTTTTTGCCCTCTTTCAACTTATTATATTTTAATGTACTTATTATACATATAAAATCATTTATTAAATGATAATATGATTTATATTGATATTGTTTCCTGATTGCTTATTGTGCCTATGACTATCATTAAGTGTTGTACCTTATGATTCTTGATGAACGTATCTTTTCTTTTATGTATACAGAGAACGTATGCACCAAGACAAATTCCTTGTGTGTCCAATCACACTTGGCCAATAAAGAATTCTATTCTATTCTATTCTATTCTATTCTATTCTATTCTATTCTATTCTATTCTATTCTATTCTATTCTATTCTATAAGAATTTCAAAAATTAAAGAAGGAAGTTGAAAGAGGATGTCTAACCTTGAAAATTTTAAAACCTGTGGACTTCAACTCCCAAAATTCCCCAGTCTACCATGCTAACTTGGGAATTTTGGGAGTTGAAGTCCAAAGTTGCCATGGTTGGACAAAACCCATAACATAGACCACAGTACTTGAAGATTAATTCTATACCATTTACACAACAGACGAGGGCAATTAATGTGATTGTTTAAGCAATAACACTTTTTGACTTCCACTGAAATGTAATACTGATGTGCAAACTAGCATTAAAAAAATCATGGCAGAAGGATCATATTTTCCCAGCCTCTTTAGATCATCCACTAATTAAGGATGATCATCCTTGGCTATGGCAAGTGATAGATCTTATGTCAAAAATGAAAATGAATCTTCTGCATTGTAGAAGCAAAACCAATAATAAGCATAGACGATTCAAATAGATAAAATAGAATATCAGAGTTAGAAGGGATCTTGGAGGTCTTCTAGTCTAACCCCCTGCTCAATCAGGAGACCATTTCAGACAAATGGTTGTCCAATCTTTTCTTAACAACGTCCAGTGTTAGAGTATTCACAACTTCTGGAGGCAAGCTGTTCCACAGGTTAATTATCCCACTGTTAGGAAGTTTCTCCTTAGTTCCAGGTTGCTTCTCTCCTTGATTAGTTTCCATCCATTGTTTTTTTGTCCTGCTCTCTGGTGCTTTGGAAAATAGGTTGACCCCCTCTTCTTTATTGCAACCCCTCAAATAATGGAACACTTCTGTCATGTCACCCCCTAGTCCTTCTTTTCTCTAGATTAGCCATACCCAATTCCTACAACCGTTCTTCATATGTTTTAGTCTCCAGGCCCTTAATCATCTTCCTTGTTTTTCTCTGCACCTTTTTCCCAAAGTCTCAACATTTTGTTTGTAACTTGAAGAACTGTTGTAACTTGGAGGAGATTGATGCAACTGAACAGAAATAGAGGAAGAATATAAGAAAAATATGTGGACGGGGGGAGACAAAAACCACAATGTGTTTTAAGAATAAAAGTCTTTGAAGAATTACTTTCCTTCCAGCATCCCACAATTGTGGCCAGAGTATCTACGTGTTTTGCCAATCTTGTTGAAGTACAGCACCCCATTACAGCGGTGGGAATCTAATGACTAGAGATTAAATTACTACACTGGTGAAGATTTCTTAGTCTTCTTGACGTCTTCTTGTCTTCTTGACATTTGTCTGCGCTCGCTTCCGTCACACACACTCTCCAAGACAGTCCGCTGTCCCTTTAACAGGTTTTTGGGTTCAAAACAAACATTTCAAGACGACTGTCAACAGTTCTGCTCAGTTACCAATTAATAACGAAGTCTGCTGTTTGGTAAGGCAATTTCTCCTGGAGCTGCTAATTTCACAAGTTGACGTTTCTGACGCTAAGCGAGAATCATTTCATACTAAGTGGGTGGCATCCAAATGTTCTTTGTTTAAACACTGAGCGTTTTGTTTAAACAGTCTGCTGTGCTGAATATCCACTGAAGAAAGTTGTACAATTGGACCCACAATTCTCTGCCGGTCCTTGATTGGAGGTCCTCAAGGCACATTTAGAAAGCATTTCACAGAGACACAAGGGATTAGGAAGAAGGAATTTATGATGGGATGCATGTAATCTGGTCATTGGGTTGTGTTTAGTTCCTAGTCTTGAAGGAAATAAACAAGAATGTAATTATAGGAATGTCCAAGGGGCAGCATGGAATCTTATATTATATTATTGTCTCAGTTTAGGGTCCTCTAAAGATGTTGGTTAGGGGACGTGGCGGCTTATTGGGTAAGATGCTGAGCTTGTCAATCAGAAGGTCGGCAGTTCAGCAGTTCGAATCCCTAGTGCCACGTAATGGAGTGAGCTCCCATTACTTGTCCCAGCTTCTGCCAACCTAGCAGTTCAAAAGCACATAAAAAAATGCAAGTAGAAAAATAGGGACCACCTTTGGTGGGAAGGTAAATAGTGTTCCATGTACCTTTGGTGTTGAGTCATGCCAGCCACATGACCACGGAGACGTCTTCGGACAGCGCTGGCTCTTCAGCTTAAAAACGGGGATGAGTGTCGCCCCCTAGAGTGCGGGGGGACCTTTACATTTACCTAAGGATATTGGTTATGCTCTCCCACATCCTGAGCTGTGGATATTAAGGTATTAAAGAGTATTTTGAATCTTGACAGTCTGCCTACAACATTCCTGGGAAGAACTGGTGTTAGATCGAAGATACTGATTGAAATAGCTCTACTGCAATAAAGTTAAAGCTTCAGTGTCATTGTTCGATAATATAGGATATGATTTTATCATATTGCTTTCATCGTTCTTGACAATACAGGAACCTTGAATCAATCAATGGTTCAAATCCCATTGGTCCAATCAAGTACAATGATACCTCAATACTCATTGTTAGCTGGTTCCGGGAATTGTGATGAATACCAAAAAAGATGAGTACCAAATCAATTTTTTGCCATAAGGTATAAGGTAGTGAGTTACCAGCAGTGGTGGGATCCTGCTGGTTGAACAAGCAGTTCGGTGATCACGCGCTTCGGGCACATGCACAGTTTTACAAAAACTTACCTTCCGTGTTACTGCTGGGGAGTAACCCAGCTGAGGTTCGGCAATCTGCTCTGCTGTGCAAATCAGCTGAGAAGATATAGGTCAGTAAAGCACAGGGGCGGTTGGGTGGGCCCACCTGATCATCAGAGTGAACCGGTTTGCTTCTAGCTGATCGTCGGAGCTACCGATTTGCCCGAACCAGTAGAATCCCACCCCTGGTTACAAGTCAGCTGACACCGACAAGTTCTAGCTTATACGTTGAATACCAAACACACGATGAGTACCAGGACACAATTTTTCATCTCAAAATGCATTGAGTACAAAATTCAATGAGTTTCAAAACCAGTTGAGTACCAAGGTACCACTGTATTCAGTTCTCAGTATTAAGAATAATACATTATTAATAGAATATCCACCATCTCAAATGGAATAAATATATCTCCTTTTCATCCTTTTTTTTTCAAACAGAGGCCATTTTTCTAATTTAACGATTCTTAATTCAAATGAAACCAAATGGACTATTCTCCACGAAAAATACTGCTTTTCAGCAACATCCTTGCGGTAGGTTCAACCGTACTCAAAATCAAGGTGTCACATCGTTGTGGATCAAAAATAAGCTTTTCAATACCATGAAGGATTCAGAAGTCTCCTTGACCAGCAGGCCTGGAATGGGTTTTATCCAAAATCTACAGGTCATGGAGATGTCTGCTTTCCTTTATAATGGAGGATGCAGCTGGCTTGCACCTTGGTCTTAGGAGACCACAACGCAACCTACAAACAGAAGGCAGCCATGTTGACAGAGAACTGTCAACTTGGATTGGCTGCTTCCTCTGCAGGCTATCATGTGATTGTAACCTAGAAGGCCGAGATAATGGAGGTATGAGGACAGCAAAGTCATTTTTGTCAGAGGTAGCCGTCTCCACCCAAAAGGACGATGGTGAGATCAGGGGAGGAGGGGGGCTGCTGGGGGTTCTCAGGGGTTCGGGAGCTAAGATTCTGTGCAGTTTGGAGAACCCCCAAATCCCACTGCTGGCTGCCCCCACCCCCCCACCCTTCCCCACCCCTCCCAGGAGTCCCCACATGGCCCGTTTTGGATGCAGGTAATGGATACGTGTGGAAGCTCGGGGGGGGGGCAAAAAATGGGCCTACTAAAAGTTCGGGAAGGCCGAAAACAGGGCCATTTCCGGACTCCAGAGGGCCTCCGGAGCCTGGGGAGGCTGTTTCTGCCCTCCCAGAGGCTCAAGGAAAGCCTCTGGAGCCCCCCCACCCTGCCATGGTGCAGGAAGCCAACTAAGGCATACCCACCATGCTATGCCCACCCAGCATCCCTTGCTAAAATTTTTGAAGCCCACCTTACGCACCTGGGGAAAATAGAAGTACATTTGTATTTTCTCATCTCTCCAAACCATAAAGATGGCCCCAAACTGCTGTAGTAATTAAAGCACAGGGCTAGAAAGCAGGAGACCATGGGTTCAAGTCTCGCCTTTGGCATGAAACCAGCTGGACGACCTTGGGGCAATCACCAGGCGACTTAGAGTTCTAGTCCTGCTTAGCCATGAAAGTTGGCAGGGTGACATTGAGGCCAGTCATTTCTCTGCCCATCTACCTCTCAGGGTTGTTGTTGTTGTGGTGGGGAAAATAGAAGGAGGAAGGTATGCTGGATATGTTCTTGGGTTGTTTGTAAAAACAATAAAGGTGGGATAAATTAAATTGAATTGAATTGAATTAAATTTGCAGTGAAAACAACCAAACGATCATCAGCATTCATCGTAAACCTATCTTATCTTTTCTCCCAGAAGCCTGAACCCCAGTTTCCTACACATAAAGAGGGATGGCGTTCAAATTTTAGGGGGAACAGTGAACATTTGGCATACCATATCTATAAAACAGGGATCTCTGAACTTGACAACTTTAAGACTTGTGGACTTCAACTCCCAGAATACCTCAGTCATCCATCCATCCATCCATCCATCCATCCATCCATCCATCCATCCATCCTTGGTTAGCTGAGGAATTCTGGGAATTGAAGTCCACAGGTCTTAAAGTTGTCGTTTTGGACATCCATGCTATAAAAGTATGTTTATTAAGTAGGTTACAAAAGGATTCTGAGCATTTGCCATCATTCAGGCAACAAGAAGAATAGCAAATTGAGGAAATATATAGTATGGGTGGGGATTTTTTTAAAAAAGGGGGCTATTTTTTAAATAATCCATTCACCAAAGGGGATGTTTCAAGTTTAGGGCATGGACTAATTTTTGTGATTGGAGGGTTCGCTTTTTGTAGTTTAGAAGTTTGTTTGTTTGTTTGTTTGTTTGTTTATTTATTTATTTATTATTTATTTATTTATTTATTTATTTATTTATTTATTTATTTATTTATTTATTTATTTATTTATTTATTTATTTATTTATTTATTTATTTATTTATTTATTTATTTATTTATTTATTAGTTTGATTTATATGCCACCCTTCTCCGGAGACTCAGGACGGCTTACAACGCATTAAACATTGGCACATCCATAATGCTAATGAAAACTGCTGGCAGGTGCTCAGGTCAGATGAGGCAAAAAAAAATGTCTATAGGTAGTCCTCGACCTACGACCACAATCGAGCTCAAAATTTCTGTTGCTAAGAGAGCAATTCTTAAGCGAGTTTTGCCCCCTTTTACAACCTTCCTTGCCACAGTCAATTACTGCCATTGTTAAGTTACTAACACCACAGTTGTTAAGCAAATCTGGCTTCCCCATTGATTTGCCTTGTCAGAAGGTCGCAAAAAGGGATCACATGACCCAGGGACACTGCATGCCAGTTGCCAAGCGTCCGAATTTTGATCACCTGGCCGTGCGGATGCTGCAACAGTCATAAGTGTGAAAAGCAGTCATAAGTCACTTTTTTCAGTGCTGTTGTAACTTCAAACGGTCACTAAAAAAAAATGATTGTAAGTGGTGGAGTAGCCTTACTTGGTCTATTTCCTATTTGTTTTGCATGTCTGTATTATAGGATGGGAGATAGGAACTACCGTATTTTTCAGAGTATAAAACGCACCTTCCCCCCCCCCAAAAGGGGGTGAAAATTTAGGTGCGTCTTATACACTGAACGTAGCCCCGCCCACCCACTGGCCCCCACCCTTTGGCCTCTGCCTCCCAGAAATTTACCTCCTTGCAGCAAACAGCAAGAAGAAACAGCTCTTTCAGCTTCAGCACAGCCTAATTAGCACAAGTTGATTGGATCGGCCTCCCGACTCTCAGCTGTTTTGCTCTCAGCCGTTTTGCCCAGGGCTCTGCTGCTTGCTGCAAAGAGGTAAATTGCTGGAGCAGATTTCCCCCCCCCCCCTTGTGCTAATCAAGCTATGCTGAAAACGAAAATGAAAGTAAAGCAGGCTGTTTGCTGTTTGGTGCAAGGAAGCAAAAAGGAGGCAGAGGGAGATTTATTTTTCTTCTTTTTCTCACCAAAAAAGGTAAGTGCGTCTTATAGTCCTGTGCATCTTATACTCCAAAAAATACGGTAATGCATTTTTCTTTTTCTTTTTTTTTTAAAAAATTTGTCTTAAGGAGATAGTTAAACTGCATGTATATGAAATGAAGATCAGTTCCCCCCCTCCCAATAATTAGCTTTAAATGGAAAAGTCATCTGAGTTTCACTGAGAATATAGTAATGCAAAGAAAATTGTTACTCCATCAGAGATGGAGATAACTTCGGGGTTATCTTCCTTGGGGGTAAATATATGTTGAAATACTTTTTTTTTTTCATTTTGTTGAAGAAAAAAGCAGGGTTATTTGCAGGAGTTTTTGTTGCCTTAATATTCCATTTTTTCTCAGGATTGGAACATCTTGGTTTTGAATTTCTGTTCTTTTATGTACTTCATTCCTATTCTCCTGGGTAGCATAAAGTATGTCGGTGGAGATTTTCAGTCATCCAGGTTGTCCTGGAGGTGCTTTTTCAAAAGGCAAATGGACTTTGTTTTTTCCCTTGAAGACATTTCACTTCTCATCCAAGAAGCTTCTTCGGTTCTGACTGAATGGTGGAGGATGGAACGATTTACAGCAGGGGTGCTATTCAGCAGGTTCTGACAGATTCTGGAGAACCGCTAGTGGAAATTTTGAGTAGTTCGGAAAACTGGCAAATACCACCTCTGGCTGGCCCCAGAGTGGGGTGGGAATGCAGAGTTTGCAATATCTTTCCCCCAGGAGTGGGATGGGAATGGGGATTTTGCAGTATCCTTCCCCCAGGAGTGGGGAGGGAATGGGGATTTTGCAATATCTTTCCCCTGGAATGGGGTGGGAATGGGGATTTTGCAGTATCCTTCCCCTGGAATGGGATGGGAATGGAGATTTTGCACTATTCTTCCCCTGGAGTGGGGGGGATGGAGATTTTGCAATATCTTCCAACAGGAGTGGGGAGGGAATGGAGATTTTGCAATATCTTTCCCCAGGAGTGGGGAGGGAATGGAGATTTTGCAGTATCCTTCCCCTGGAATGGGGTGGGAATGGAGATTTTGCACTAGTCTTCCCCTGGAGTGGGGGGGATGGAGATTTTGCAATATCTTCCAACAGGAGTGGGGAGGGAATGGAGATTTTGCAATATCTTTCCCCAGGAGTGGGGAGGGAATGGAGATTTTGCAGTATCCTTCCCCTGGAATGGGGTGGGAATGGAGATTTTGCACTATTCTTCCCCTGGAGTGGGGTGGGAATGGAGATTTTGCAGTATCCTTCCCCTGCCACTTCCACACTTCCCCTTGGTGGGTGTGGCCCACCAAGCCACACCCACAGAACCGGTAGTAAAAAAATTGGAATTCCACCACCGATTTACAGTATATTTCTTGCAGTCATCTGGTCATTAGCGCTCTTTCTCCAAGAAGCTTCTTCAATTCTGACTGAATGGTGGAGAATGGAAGGATTTATCATCCTGCAGTCCTCTGGACATTAGTACTCCCTCTGAGAGTCATTGAGGCCATTTGGAGGTTTATCTGTGCCCTTAGGGTCACCTGAATAGTGCAAATGACTGTGGACTGCAGCCCATCTGCATTTGAAAGACAAAGACCACTCTTTTAAAGATAGCAAAGTCCACATTCTGGGCAAAGAGGACCATTGGTTTGAAAGAGGTGTCAAAGAAGACATCTCTATTAAGATTGAAAGCCCTGTCACAATAGGAAGGGGGGGATACAACTCAACCTATCTCTTGTTTACACCACATAGTCCTTTCAGCAATTCCAAGGATGTTCCACACTCGTTTACACTATTCAGATGACCCTGAGGGCACAGATAAATCTCCAAGTGGCCTCAATGACTCTCAGAGGGAGTACTAACGACCAGAGGACTACAGGACGATAAATCCTTCCATTCTCCACCATTCAGTCAGAACTGAAGAAGCTTCTTGGATGAGGAGTGAAATGTCTTCAAGGAAAAAACAAAAGTCCAGTTGTCTTTTGAGAAAAGCACCTTTGGGAAAAAGTTATGAATGCAACTCTAAATTTATATATTGCTGGAGAATGAGGCAGGAAAGAGGTGGCAAGGCTGCTGAAGCTGTACTTCAGAATGTACACGGCAGAAAATGTCCAAGTTTTAATTCACGGATATTTAAAATAAAATAAAATGAAATCTCTGTACAGATTTTAAGAAATATTTTAGTGATGCTGTCTTCCTACTTGAAAAGGAAATGTGAGAACGCCTCTGTTTTCACCTGTGCATTTATGTTTTTATTATCGTGCAATTTTTGCCTGCTTCAAAGCCTTGATTCCAGATAGGTAGTCCTCGACATATGACCACACCTGAGACCTGAATATCTGTTGTTAGGCAAAGCGGTTGGTCAGTGAGTCGGGCCCAACGTTATGGCCTTTTTCGCCATCCGAATCTTCAAAATTGAGCCGCCCTTCCCTTTCCTTAACAATCTGACATTATTCTTGACTCAAAAAGGAATAAAAATGCGTTCACAGCTCATGCTTTGAGGGGGAAATGCGTTGTTAAGTATTGAAACATGTTCCCACCAGGCAGGTTATTTGCTTAAAAGAATCTTATATTACGGGAGACCTTTGGATACTGAAATGTCAGGGGCTGTTTTGCCATTCCAGTTCATATAGTGTAGCTCTCATGTTTGAGTCATTTTCTCACCTCATCCGGCAGCATATATAAATCACAACGAAGAGGGTTGGATGTGACCCTCCCAACATTCATTGCTTAACTGGCCAAGATTGATTTTTTTTAATTTGTTGGTATGAATTGTGGCTTTCTCTTTAAGGTCAAAGTTAGACCCAGATGGCTGGTTTCTGCTGCATCCAGTATAGCACTACAAAAAGTTTTTAATATTGGGGTTTTTTTTAAAATAAAAAATAATGATTTAATAAAGGAGAATGTTTGTAGCTCAAATGAGGGGACCTTGGTGCTCTCTCAGTTTGGTTGTTTTCTTGCAGCTGTTTCATTGTCCAAATTAGATAACATCATCAGTGCTAAAAGGGTGTGGAGTTTGCAGGGAGAGGAGGAGGAGGAGCAACAGGAAGAGGGAGAGGAGAAGGAAGAGAAGGGAGGAGGAAGAGAAAGAAGGAAGGGAGAGGAAGAGGAGGAGGAGGAGGAGGAGGAGGAGGAGGAGGAGGAAAAACAGGAAGAGGGAGAGGAGGAGGAAGAGAAAGAAGGAAGGGAGAGGAGGAGGAGGAGGAGGAGGAGGAGAAAGAGGAGGAGGAGGAAAAACAGGAAGAGGGAGAGGAGGAGGAAGAGAAGGGAGGAGGAAGAGAAAGAAGGAAGGGAGAGGAGGAGGAGGAGGAGGAGGAGGAGGAGGAGGAGGAGGAGGAGGAGGAGGAGGAGGAGAAAGAGGAGGAGGAGGAAAAACAGGAAGAGGGAGAGGAGAAGGAAGAGAAGGGAGGAGGAAGAGAAAGAAGGAAGGGAGAGGAGGAGGAGGAGGAGGAGGAGGAGGAGGAGGAGAAAGAGGAGGAGGAGGAAAAACAGGAAGAGGGAGAGGAGGAGGAAGAGAAGGGAGGAGGAAGAGAAAGAAGGAAGGGAGAGGAGGAAGAGGAGGAGGAGAAAGAGGAGGAGGAGGAGCAACAGGAAGAGGGAGAGGAGAAGGAAGAGAAGGGAGGAGGAAGAGAAAGAAGGAAGGGAGAGGAAGAGGAGGAGGAGGAGGAGGAGGAGGAGGAGGAGGAAAAACAGGAAGAGGGAGAGGAGGAGGAAGAGAAAGAAGGAAGGGAGAGGAGGAGGAGGAGGAGGAGGAGGAGGAGGAGAAAGAGGAGGAGGAGGAAAAACAGGAAGAGGGAGAGGAGGAGGAAGAGAAGGGAGGAGGAAGAGAAAGAAGGAAGGGAGAGGAGGAGGAGGAGGAGGAGGAGGAGGAGGAGGAGGAGGAGGAGAAAGAGGAGGAGGAGGAAAAACAGGAAGAGGGAGAGGAGAAGGAAGAGAAGGGAGGAGGAAGAGAAAGAAGGAAGGGAGAGGAGGAGGAGGAGGAGGAGGAGGAGGAGGAGGAGAAAGAGGAGGAGGAGGAAAAACAGGAAGAGGGAGAGGAGGAGGAAGAGAAGGGAGGAGGAAGAGAAAGAAGGAAGGGAGAGGAGGAAGAGGAGGAGGAGAAAGAGGAGGAGGAGGAGCAACAGGAAGAGGGAGAGGAGAAGGAAGAGAAGGGAGGAGGAGGAAGAAGAAGGAAGAGGGAGAGGAGGAAGAGGAGGAGAAGAAAGAGGAGGAGGAGGAGAAACAGGAAGAGGGAGAGGAGAAGGAAGAGAAGGGAGGAGGAGGAGAAAGAGGAAGAGAGAAAGGAGGAGGAGGAGGAGGGGGAGGGGAGGATGACTATGGGGTCCTTGGTGCTCTCTGAGCATGGTTGTTTTCTTGCAGACATTTCATTGCCCAAATTAGGTAACATCATCAGTGCTAAAAGAGTGTGGGGTTTGCAGGGGGGAGGAGGGGGGAGGAGGAGGAGGAGGACTATGGAGTTCTTGGGGCTCTCTGAGTTTCCTGGTTTTCTTGCAGATGCTTCTTTACCGAACCTAGTGTGGTGACTCCCCCAGATACTTTCCCAGATACCTCTCCAGATGTCACCTCGGGGGGGGGGGAGGATGAACCAATTCCTGGCACATCAGGAGGGGAGTTGTTCAATGGCTCTAAGCAGCCATCTGAGAGGGATTTGGCTGCAGCACAGCTGCAGCAGGACAGCCCTGAGGCTTCAGGTGGGGAAAACATGCAGCTGGGCAGGGATGAGGAAGAGGAACTGTCTGCTGTTCTTGATCCAAGAACACGTGGAACAGAGAAAAGGCAGGAGCAGCGAAGGCCAGCCAGATTACTCGTGAGGAGGAAGCCTCGCCCTTTTTGATGGGCTTGCACCAGAAGCTGCCTATTTAGCACAGCAAGCAGACAGAGGGAGGCGATGCTGGGAACAATTATGTTCATTTCCTGGTGGTGTGTTTTCTGGTTGTTGTGATTCCTCGCTTTGGATTGACAACCATGCCTTGGCTTGGATCGTGCCTTGTGAACCCTCTTGTGTTGTGGATTTTAACTTTGCCTGGTGGGTTTATTTTGATTGGGAACCTTTTTTTTTTTAAAGTTTGGTTTATATGCCGCCCTTCTCCGGAGACTCAGGGCAGCTTACAATGCGTTACGCAATAGCCTTCATACTTTTGTATATTTTTATACAAAGTCAGCTTATTGTCCCCACAACTGGGTCCTCAATTTACCCACCTTAGAAAGGATGGAAGGCTGAATTGACCTTGAGCCTGGTGAGTTTCGAACTGGTGTAATTGCAGGCACCTGGATGTTAAATGCTGCCTTTAGTAGGAGGCATTAGCCTCCTACGCCACTCAGGCTCCTTGTGCCTTGTGGACTCATTGGCCCAGTATTGGTCTGCTTGTGGCTGGACTTACTTGGAACAGTTCTGGGGGTTTTAGTGAAGGGAATTGCTGGGGGATATTAATAAACCCACTAAACCAGAGGTGAAATGCTCCCGGTTAGGTCCAGTTCGCCCAAACCGGTAATAAAAATGGCTACTGGTTCACTGAACTGGCAGTAAAAAAATGTAAAAAAAAAAGTGACGCGCAATTGTCAGAACTCTTTTTTTTACTTTTTAAGCATTTTTTAATTAACGGTTTGCCCAAATAGGTTGAAAAAAATGCTTTTAAAAATTTTTTAAAAAGGGGCCAAAGATCACGTGCCACAGCTGATCACACACACCCCCCACACGCTGTTCTACTTACTTCATGCCTCCTTTTGGTGTAGCATGCACGCACACGCATGCGCCTTGCCTTTGGTGTGTGGTGGGCACTGCACATGCGCCATGTACAGTGCGCATTTGGCACACAGTGCGCATGCTCACCTAGCGAACCAGTAGTGTGCGGGAGTGGGACAGCACCCCTAGGTACCATAATCAGTGCTAGAAGAATGTGGTGTGGAGGAGGAAGAGGAGGGGGAGGGGGAGGAGGATTGTTGGGCCCTTGGTGATCTTTGACCTTTGTTGTTTTCTTGGTGAGATTTCATTTTCCAAACTAGGCAACATCATCAATGCCAGGAAGTGGGGTTGGTTCTCTGTTTATATACATATATAAGAGAACAAACACCCTTCCCTTCTAGCACTGGTAATGTTGTGGGGAAAGCTCAGACGAGGGCTCTGCGTTCTGAGGCAGAGAGGGAGGCAGACAGCAGCAAGGCAGAGGAACAGCTGGAGCCCGTTCCCATGTGCGCATGCACAGAGCTGCCAGAAGACAAGAACAACTCAGAAAGCAGGGTCGACTCGGGAGTAAAAAGCCACACCTTGGAGGTGATTGGCCCCTCCCACAGGAAATAAAAGAGGAGCGAACGGGGAGGGGGCTTTTGCAGGAATCAATTTGTTCATTCCGTGACTCTGAGAGACTCTGTGCCAAGTTTGGCCTTGTACTGCAGTTGGAAACAAATTAGGTGGCAGCTTTCCAAACAAGATAAGGCGTGTTGAGAAATATTCCTTTTGAAAAACTGTTTGGACGGGCCTTGCTGACTGTGAATGAAGTCGAATTCAGTCGTGTAAATAAAAGAGGGTTTGCCAGTAATTCCTGCCTCCTGCTTGTTAAGGCAGCCTGGGTCAGAAGAGATGTTACCTAGTTGGGTAATGAAACTTTCTGCAAGAAAAAAACCCAACCTCAGACCCGCAACCAACCAAGCAAGGATCCCTCAAATAATGGTCTCTGCCTAAGGGACTATGGTTATGGCCAGCAGGCATTAAGGCAAAAGATTAGCCAGATGTCTTGGATATGTGGCTGAATGGCCTAGTACCCGAGAAGATCCTGATTCGTATTTTATACCTGTAGCACGGGAATTCTTGAGCCTCACTTTCTGGTTGTCCATCTTCCCTCACTATCACTTTGGCAAGGTGCCAGCCACTGCTTCCTCCTTTGCCGTCATGCCCTATTCTCACCCTGCTCACCTGCTTCAGGTGGACTGCTTCAATGATGAATTCGTCAGCCTTGATAGAAGGGGGAAAAAAGAAAAAGAAAGGAAGAAAGGGTTAAAATGGCAGGCAGAAGGGTCAAGTTCAGGGGCGGGCTGCTGGGGGTTCGGGAGAACCTCTAGCTAAGATACTGTGCAGTTCGGAGAATCCCCAAATCCCACTCCTGGCTGGCCCCTCCCACCCTGCCCCACCCCTCCCAGGAGTCCCCATGCGGCCCATTTTGCAGATAAGTGCAGGCCAGGCACGGAGGCTCAGGGAGGATGAAAAATGGGCCTACCAGAAGTTTGGGAAGACCGGAAATGGGCCCGTTTCTGGCCTCCAGAGGGCCTCCGGATCCTGTGGTGGCCATTTTCGCCCTCCCGGAGGCTCAAGAAAAGCCTCTGGAGCCCGGGGAGGGCAAAAACACCCCCCCCCCCCCGTCCGCTGTGATGCAGGAGGCTGACTAGGCCACAACCACTATGGCCACACCCACCCAGCAACTGGGCAGAAAACCCCTTGCTAAATTTTTTGAAGCCCACCCCGGTCAAGTTCCACAGGCATTTGCTCCAGAGAGCTAAAGAGGTGGATAAAGATCAAGGAAAATATTCCTTGAGTTGCCTTAAGCGATGGAGCCTGCCTCACTCGTACCATCTGTGAAATGGGAAACATAACAGCCCATTTCCAAGAGATGTTATCACCCCATATTTCAGTATCGTCAGCCATCCTTTGCAGCTCCCCACACACACACACACACACAACAAGGCTGAAATACAGCTGGTCCTCAAATTACAACCACGACTGAGCCCAACATTTCTGTCGCTAAGTGAGACAGTTGTTCAGTGAGTGTTGCCCTATTTTTATGACCTTCCTTGCCACAGTTGATAAGTAAATCACTGCAGTTGTTAAGTTAGTGACAAGGTTGTTAAGTGGATCTGACTTCCCCATTGACTTTGCTTGCCAGAAGGTCGCAAAAGGGGATCCCATGACCCTGGGATACTGAGGCCGTCATAAATACAAATCATTTACCAAGAATCTAGTTATTAAGTCTGCATTACTATTAATCTTCTCATCGTTCCTATCGCCCATCTCCTCCCACTTATGACTGTATGACTGTAACTTTGTTGCTGGTATCCTTAAGACTTATATTGACTGTTTCCTTATGACTATCATTAAGCGTTGTACCTTATGAATCTTGACGAATACATCTTTTCTTTTATGTACACCGAGAGCGTATGCACCAAGACAAATTCCTTGTGTGTCCAATCACAATTGGCCAATGAAGAATTCTATTCTATTCTATCTGAATGTTGATCACACAATCATGGAGATATTGCAATGGTCACAATTGTGAAAAATGGTCATAAACCACTTTTTTTCCCAGTACTGTTGTAATATACTGTTGGCCACTAAATGAATGGTTGTAAGTCAAGGACCATCTGTAGAAAACTGGCTGCCAGGTTAAAAAAAAAAAGGAAAGTTGCTTATTTCATTTTCACAGCAGCCACAATGGCAAGAAGTGGGTGGGAGGGGCATTTTGCATGGAGGGAAGCACTGAAAGCCGTCTCTGCCTGGGAGGATTTAAGCAGGCCTCCTGGGGCTGCCCCAAGTACAGCAGAACAAGCCCCCACTCCCTCCTTCGCTTGTCAGGGTCAGCCAAATGCCCCTCAGGTAGTTTTCAGATATGTGTCTTCCACACAACAGAAATTGCAATCCAATTGTTATTTCCAAGGTGAATTTGCAGGCTCCCTTGGGATGACTGGATATAGTCTCCGTGTAATTTTAAAATGTTTGCAAGCAAGACGTTCAAACCTCTGGCAGGAATGAACGAACCCTCCTGTGCGAAATGTGCAATGGGGAGGGGGGAGAGTGGGAGGGAGGGAGGGAAAGAAGGAGAGGGAGAGAGAAGGCGGGAGGGAGAGACAGACAGACAGAGAGGGGGGAGAGGGAGGGAAGGAGAGGGAGAAAGAAGGAGGGAGAGAAAGAGGGAGGGAGAGGGAGAGGCAGACAGAGAAGGAGGGAAGGAGGGAGGGAGAGGGAGAAAGGAGGGAGGGAAACACAGGGATGGAGAGAGACAGGCAGACAGAGAGAGATAAGGAGGGAGGGAGAGGGGGGAGAGGGAGGGAAGGAAGGAGGGAAGGAGAGGGAGAAAGGTGGGAGGTAGACACAGGGATGGAGAGAGACAGGCAGACAGAGAGACGAGGAGGGAGGGAGAGGGAGGGAAGGAGGAAGAGAGGGAGAGGGAGAAAGGAGGGAGGGAGAGACGGAGGGAAGGGAGGGAGGAAGGGAGGGAGAGGGAGGAAGGAAAGGAGAGAGGGAGAGGGAGAAAGGTGGGAGGGAGACACAGGGAGGGAGGGAGGGAGAGACAGGCAGACAGAGAGAGAAGCAGGGGGAGGGAGGGACAGGGAGAAAGGAGGGAGGGAGATACAGGGAGGGAGAGAAGAGACAGGCAGACAGAGAGAAAGGAGAGAGGGAGAGGGAGGGAGGGACGGAAGGAGGGAGGGAGGGAGAGGGAGAAAGGAGGGAGGGAGCTATAGGGAGGGAGGGAGCTATAGGGAGGGAGGGAGGGAGAGACAGGCAGACAGAGAGAGAAGCAGGGGGAGGGAGGGACAGGGAGAAAGGAGGGAGGGAGATACAGGGAGGGAGAGAAGAGACAGGCAGACAGAGAGAAAGGAGAGAGGGAGAGGGAGGGAGGGACGGAAGGAGGGAGGGAGGGAGAGGGAGAAAGGAGGGAGGGAGCTATAGGGAGGGAGGGAGCTATAGGGAGGGAGGGAGGGAGAGACAGGCAGACAGAGAGAGAAGCAGGGGGAGGGAGGGACAGGGAGAAAGGAGGGAGGGAGATACAGGGAGGGAGAGAAGAGACAGGCAGAGAGAAAGGAGGGAGGGAGAGGGAGGGACAGAGGGACGGAAGGAGGGAGGGAGAGGGAGAAAGGAGGGAGGGAGCTATAGGGAGGGAGGGAGAGAGAGGCAGACAGAGAGAGAAGGAGGGGGAGGGAGGGAGGGACAGGGAGAAAGGAGGGAGGGAGAGGGAGGGAGGGAAGGAGGGAGAGGGAGGGAGAAAGAAGGAGAGAGGGAAAGAGAGACAGAGGGGGAGACAGAGGGGGGAAAGAAAGGAGGGTGGGAGAGAGAGAGAGAGGGAGACTGACTTACACTGCCTTTCTCAAACTTATTAACAGTGTTCACACTATTCTGGAGCACTCGGTCCCCCGTGTCTCCGTGCTGCCCGATGAGACATGCAAAAACATTGGCATCGGTCCCGCTTCCACTCACTGTCCCGGTGCACACGGTCAGTCGATACTTGATTACTGCAAATGAAGAGGTCCACCAATGAAGTCAAGCATCTTGAGAGTATGTGCAATTTTGCTCTCTCTACCTCTCCAGAATAAATTCCTCTTTTCTCATACGCCAGTCTTCAATGCCCCCCATAATACCACTGACAGAGGGAAAGAGAGAGAAAGAGAAAGATGGAGGATGGATGGATGGATGGATAGATAGATAGATAGATAGATAGATAGATAGATAGATAGATAGATGATAGATAGATAGATAGATAGATAGATAGATAGATAGATGGATAGATGATAGATAGATAGATAGATAGATAGATAGATAGATAGATAGATAGATGATAGATAGAGATAGATGAGAGATGATAGATAGATAGATAGATAGATAGATAGATAGATAGATAGATAGATAGATGAGAGGTGATAGATAGATAGATAGAGAGAGAGAGAGAGAGATGAGAGATGATAGATAGACAGATAGATAGATAGATAGATAGATAGATAGATAGATGAGAGATGAGAGATAATAGATGATGGATAGATAGATAGATAGATAGAGATAGATAGATAAATGGGAGATGAGATGGATGAGAGATAGATAATAGATAGATAGATAGATAGATGATAGATAGATAAATAGATAGATAGATGAGAGATGAGAGATAATAGATGATGGATAGATAGATAGATAGATAGATAGATAGATAGATAGAGATAGATGAGATAGATAGATAGAGAGAGAGAGAGAGAGAGAGAGAGGGAGAGAGAGAGAGAGACGGAGGATTGAACATCTTTGCCTGCGACAAATCACGGGGCAGAGCAATAAAAATAGTTTGTCTAGCAATAGTTGGTCTTTGGCTGAGCAGCTAAAGCAATTCTTCAGGTGTTTTGAAGTAGAAACAGGAACGACCATCATTCCAGCATCTACCACTGATAGTACACCATTAACATCTACCATCAATAGACAACCACTTCTACTGCAGATCTCTGATGTGAGACACGCTTTCCAGAATGTTAATATCCGGAAGGCAGCTGGGCCCGATGGAATCATGGGACGAGTTGTCAGGGACTGCGCTGCAGAGCTAGCTGGAGTGTTCATGGATATTTTCCATCTATCCTGAAGACATCCATTATAGTGCCAGTCCCTAAGCAGACAGTAGTAGTATCTCTTAAAGATTATAGACCAGTAGCTTTAACATCTGTTGTCATGAAATGTTGAGAGGCTGGTGCTGAACTATATTAAGGCTAGTCTTCCATCTACTTTGGACCCATACCAATTTGCATATAGGAGTAATAGATCAACTGATGATGCTATGTCTCTTGTTCATACTGTATTGAATCATTTGGAACAACAGGGAACATATGTGAGGCTGTTATTTATGGATTATAGCTCTGCCTTTAACGCCATTTTACCCAACAGGTTGTTTCTTAAAATGTCCAATTTGGGTGTAAATCAGAGGATTTGTTTGTGGATATAGGATTTTCTGACAGGTAGGCCACAGTCAATAAGGATGGGATCTCACCACTCCTCTACTCTGATACTAAGCACAGGAGCCCCCCAGGGTTGTGTGCTAAGCCCTTTCCTTTATTCCTTGTATATGCATGACTGCACCCCATTGTATAACACCAACGCAATTATTAAATTTGCGGATGACACAACAGTGGTGGGGCTCATTAATAAGAACAATGAGTCTGCTTATAGAAAGGAAGTACAAGGGCTGACATTGTGGTGTAAAGAAAATAATCTTACACTTAACACCAAAAAAACTAAAGAACTTATAACTGACTTCAGGAGGAAGAGAAATGTACATTTACCATTGTACATAAATAGTGAGGAGGTGGAGAGGGTTGGTAGTTTTAAATTTCTGGGCATTTATATCTCGGAGGACCTCTCATGGACTGTGAATGTTAAACGTGCTTGTGAAGAAGGCACAGAAGCGGCTGTACTTCCTGAGAATGCTCAGGAAGATAAATCCATCTCAGCATCTACTTCTGTCCTACTATCACAGCATGATTGAGAGTGTCCTGACATACGGCATTCTTGCATAGTATGGGAGCAGCTCTGCAGCGGACAAAAAGGCTTTAAAACTGCCCAGAATACCACCAGGCTCCAGCTACCACATCTTCGAATCTCGCTATTTGAGGAAGTTGCACAACATTCTCCGAGACTCCTCCCATCCTGCTTACAATCTTTTTGGACTGTTGCCTTCTGGTAGAAGATACAGAACAATTAAAACTCGGACCGCACGTCTTCTGAATAGTTTTTATCCCAGAGCTATAATTGCACTCAAAAATGAAGTAAAGGGCCACCATCAGTGAGCTGTTGGAGAACATTACTTGGTCTGTTGTGTGGATGTTTGGGTGGTTTAAAGTTGGGGAATTTGTGGTAGATGGAGGGGTGTTTGGGGAGTGTTATGTGTGTTGGACCTGGTCTTTTATTATTATTATTGGTTAATTTGTAGTGAGATTCACAGCCTTTGAGGCTGGTTAATAATAGCTCAGCAGCTCAAGTCCTAACCAAGGAACTTGGAAAGGAAGTGTTAAGGTATCGTCAGAGGATGTAAACTGTTCCGAGTAAGGTTGTTTTTTGTAGAGTCAAAATATTCAAGTTCGGTAAATTTAGAATTTCCAAATAGCAGGGTAGCCCTTTGGGTATTGCTCCAAGGGCTCCAATTACATTCGGGACAACACACAATTTCTTTTTCCACAGTCGCTCAACTTCAATTTGCAAGTCCCGGTACTTTGTGATTTTTTCTTGCTGTTTATCTTCAATCCGTGTGTCTTATTATTATTATTATTATTATTATTATTATTATTATTATTATTTAGATAATAGATGGATAGATAGATAATTGATGGATAGATAGATAGATAGATAGATAGATAGATAGATAGATAGATAGATAGAGGGTAGATAGATGTACAGGAAGGGAGAGAGATAGAGAGAGAAATGGATGACATAGAATGATAGAGTGGGAAAGAGAGGGAGGGAGAGAGGGAGAGAGAGAGAAGAGAGACAGATCTTATAGTGATCAGCCCAATATCTTTTAGTGAACTTCCATGATTAAATCTCCCCAGTCCAATTTTAAGACCTCCCCAGTCATCATTTGCACTCACACAATTAAAGGCAACATTGTGTTGAAAATATTCACCTGGGGACTATTGAAGAAGGTAGGGGGGAAACTGTTGTCCTTTTTATCATAGTTTCATTTGCATGAATACTAATAGTCATTAGCCACATTTTCAGAATTTTAAAGCAGGATCTGAACCCAGGATCTAAATGAGGTATGCAGCTACAGTCTTAATTTACAGGTATGTAAATTGGGAAATCCACATGAATCCTATTGCTGGACTTCGGCTCTCTCTTGTTCTTAACCAAAGCTCTGGGTGACAAGAAGAGACGCAGGGAAATTTGTGCCAAAGGAAGAGAAGCATCCATTCACTGTTCAAACCAGTCTCTCCCATTTTGCAAACTTCGGCACTTAACTAGCCCGTATTCCGCCTGTATGGAGCTATGCAGCTACAGTCTTAAAAACTGAAATAAAACTTCAGCTTTATGGAAGTTGGCAAACAGCACCCGACGGAGGAACGTGCATCCTTCCTCACAGTCAGCCACTTCACACAGTGGATTAAAAATAACCTTCATCACAGGCTGGTTTGACACTTTAATCATAACATTTGCAATTGTAATCATCCCAACAACGTCTTAAGAAGCTCCCCTCTGCATACAGATCCGTGGGCAGGTTGGTGCCGGACAGCTGGGGGGGTAAACATCAACCAACGTTTCAAGTGCAAATAAAGCACTCCGAGAAGATTGAGAGCTTTGGGGGATCCTTGACCTTTCCCATTCCAAAGAACTTGACGAAAGAAGACAATCTAATCTTAGAAATAGAATAACAGAGTTGGAAGGGACCTTGGAGGTCTTCTAGTCCAACCCCCTGCTTAGGCAGGAAACCCTACAGCACTTCAGACAGATGGTTATCCAATATCTTCTTAACAACTTCCAGTGTTGAAGCATTCGCAACTTCTGGAGGCAAGTCATTCCACTGATTAATTGTTCTAACTGTCAGGAAAATGTCTCCTTAGTTCTAAGTAGCTTCTCTCCTTGATTAGTTTCTACCCATTGCTTCTTGTTCTCTGCTCAGGTGGTTTGGAGAATAGTTTGATTCCCTCTTCTTTGTGGCAGCCCCTGAGATATTGCAACTTCTACAGGCAGTCCTCGATGTACAACCACAACTGAGCCCAAAACATCTGTGCTCAGCGAGATAGTTGTTAAGTGAGTTTTGCCCCATTTTACAACCTCCCCTACCACAGTTGTTAAGTGAAACACTGCAGTTGTTAAGTTAGTAACATGGTTGTTAATTGAATCTGGCTTCCTCGCTGGCTTTGCTTGTCTGAAGTTCGCCAAAGCTGATCACGTCACCTTGAGACATTGCGTTGAACCAGTGGCCAAGGGTCTGAATTTTAATCGCACGACTATGGGGATGTGACCACACAATAGAGCCACACAACGGTTTTAAGTGTGAAAAATGATCATAAATGACCTTTTTCCCAGTGCTGTTGTAACTTTGAATGGTCACCAAATGAATGGTCGTAAGTTGAGGGCGACCTATAATATTTTAATATTGTTTTAAATGTTTTAATCTTTTAAGTATTTTTCACCTGCTTTTGTAATCTGTAAACCATCCAGAGTCACTTTGTAAGGGAGATGGGCAACATAGAAATTTAATAAATAGATACAGAGGATAGATAGATAGATAGATAGATAGATAGATAGATAGATAGATAGATAGATAGATAGATAGATAGATAGATAGATAGACGGACAGATGGATGAGAGAGAGAGATGTACGGTAGATAGATATAGATGGATGGATGGATGGATGGATGGATAGATGGATAGATAGATAGATACATACATACATACATACATACATACATACATAGATGATAGATAGATAGATAGATAGATAGATAGATAGACAGACAGACAGACAGACAGACAGACAGACAGACATAGATGATAGACAGACAGATAGACAGACAGAAAGACAGACAGACAGACAGATAGTTAGAGAGCAGTGGTGGGTTTTTTATTACCGGTTCTGTGGGTGTGGCTTGGTGGACGTGGTATGGCTTGGTGGGTCTGGCTTGATGAGTGTGGCAGGGGAAGGATACTGTAAAATCTCCATTCCCACCCCACTCCAGGGGAAGGTTACTGCAAAATCCCCATTTCCTCCCGATCAGCTGGGACTTGGGAGGCAGAGCATAGATGGGGGCGGGGCCAGACAGAATTTTTACTACTGGTTCTCCGAACGACTCAGAATTTCCGCTACCGGTTCTCCAGAACTGGTCAGAATCTGCTGAAACCCACCTCAGATAGATGGATGGATGGATGGATGGATAGATAGATAGATAGATAGATAGATAGATAGATAGATAGATAGATAGATAGATAGATAGATAGATAGATAGATAAATGAGACAGAGAGAGATGTACAGTAGATAGATATAGATGGATAGATGGATAGATGGATAGATGGATAGATGGATAGATGGATAGATAGATAGATAGATAGATAGATAGATAGATAGATAGATAGATAGGAAAGAGAGAGAGAGATACGGTAGATATAGATGGATAGATGGATGGATGGATGGATGGATGGATGGATGGATGGATAGATAGATAGAGATAGATAGATAGATGAGAGAGAGAGATGTACGGTAGATAGATATAGATGTATAGATAGATAGAAGATAGATAGAAGAGAATGAGAGAGAGATAAGATAAAGAGAGAGATGAGATAGAGAGGGGATAGATGGACAGAAAGATAGGAGAAAGACAGAGGGAGAGGGAGAGGGAGAGGGAGAGGGAGAGGGAGAGGGAGAGGGAGAGGGAGAGGGAGAGAGAGAGATCAATGGCATAATGCTAAATCAGGGAAGGAATCTTCAGCATTGTTTAACCAAGCAGTTCCCAGCTTCCTCCCTCTTTTTTCCTCACCTGGCATCACTTCAGCCACCAGTGGTCCTTCTGCGGCCAGCTCCCGCACAATCTCATTGTCATCCTCATTGACATCTAACCAACGTCCACAGTTGAAGGTGTACTTCTGCTTTGTCAGAGTTTTCAAAAGAGTGACCTTGAATAATTGGGGGGAAAAGGCTGTGAGAATACATAACCCAACGATATATCGGGCGTATTTGAAATCTCATAGTACTTGGAAGGAGATGGTAACAAGGGGTTTATGTGAATAAAAGCGGAGTTGAGCTGAATTGGGAAAACAGCAAAATGTTCCTTCTAAAATGCGTTAACATTCTCTTCTGTTAAGGGAGAACATGAAGCCTTTCGTATTTAAACTGTTTGCACTTCAGATATATCTAAGAAGTTTATATCATCTGTCCAATAAATCAGGACTTCCTTTCTGTTGGCCCAGCCTATAAGATCACATCTGGATAAACATATAGGATTACACTGTAAGATTTTAAATCTCAAAACATTTAACTAGACAGCAGGTTACATGCACTTGGAGGGATTATTTCTGGGTAAACGTGCTTAAGACCAAGCTGAGGATGAATTTGCAAAACATTGCATCCTTATTAATAATATTCTGGGTCAAGAAAGAAAAGAAGAATCTTACCGATAAACATCATCCTTTCCTCAGAGATGACAGCAACAGTAAACTAAGATTAATATGGTTAAGAATTATACACTGACTGAAGAGCTGAAACAACCGTGTTTCCCCAAAAATAAAAACCTAACCAGAAAATAAGTCCTAGCATAGATTTTTCAGGATGCTCGTAATGTAATATAATGCTACCCCAAAAATAAGCCCCAGTTAAGATCATCAGCAAGATGGAAGCATTTATTTATTTATTTATTTGATTGTTTGTTTGTTCAATTTATATGCCACCCTTCTTTGGAGACTCAGGGCGGCTTACAATGCGTTAAGCAATAGCCTTCATACTTTTGTATATACCTGCTTAGTAGGGCTTTGCCCCCCACCCCCCACAAGCAGTGTTCTTTTTTATACAAAGTCAGCTTATTGCCCCCACAATCCGGGTCCTCATTTTACCTACCTTGAAAGGATGGAAGGCTGAGTCAACCTTGAGCCTGGTGAGATTCGAACTTGCAGTAATTGCAGGCAGCTGGCAACTAAGTGCTACTGCACCACCAGGCTCATCTCAATTTAGTAGTGTATTTCCCTGAAAATAAGACCTAACCAGAAAGTAAGTCCTGGTAACAGGAGGAGCCTGTTCCTAGTGCACGCATGCGAAGAGCTGCCAGAAGGCAAGAGCACCTAAAGTAAAAAGGACTACTCAGGAGTAAAGCCAGGAGATGATTAGCCCCTCCCATAAGGCTTAAAAGAGCAGCAATGGCTTCAGATCTTTGTAGGAAAGCAACATCTTGCTTCTGAACTTCGTGGGGTTTTGCCAAAGAAGACAAAGGTTTGTGATAAGGCCGAAGGACTGTTTAATTTGGAGTAAGCTGAGAATGAAGTCATTCTCAGCTGTTCTAATAAAATATGTTTGTTTAGGACTGATTGTGTCTGGGAATAACTACTCGGGCCTAGGACACAGCACCTAGTGCCTCAACTTTGAGTGTGTAACCACGGGGATGCTGCAAGTCATAAGTGTGAAAAACGGTCATAAGCCACTTTTTTCAGCGCCGTTGTAACTTTGAACGGCCACTAAACGAACGGCTGTAAGTTGTAGGTCTTCTTTTTGCAATCCCCTTTGCCACTTTTGCTGTTCTTGCTGACAGCTGTTCCCATTTGTGTAACTACGTCTTCAAATACAATGGAACAAGTATGTCCACTCCAATGGCTCGAAGTGGATAATCAAGATTAGAAATGATACACCAGAGTTTTCAAATGGCAAAGGGAGTCCTTAAGAGTAGAAAATCTGCTCGTTCTTGCTGAATATCAACCTGGGTCAGCATTAGGAGTCACCTGTGAGCTCTCAAAAAGCTGTTAGTAATGCATTTGTGCGGCTGTTAGTGTGACTTACTCTCAAAATGGCTCAGGGCTTATGGTTCACTTCTGAAACGGCCTGCTTTTCTTCTTACCTTGTTGAGATGCCAGCCAGAAAAAGGACTCCGTTTCTCGTGCCATATCCGAACTTTGAATAACGTACCCAGATCTGGGAGCTCAATCTATACAAATAAGCACAACAGAATAACAAGTTTGGGAGGGACCTTGGAGATCTTCTAGTCCAGCCCTCGGCTCATGCAGGAGACCCTCTACCATTTCAGACAAATGGTTGTCCAGTCTCTCCTTAAATGCCTCCAGTGATGGAGCACCCAGAATTTCTGGAGGCAAGTGGTTCCACCAATTAATTGTTCTTCTTTTGTTAAAGAGTACTGGCTAGGTGGCTCAGTGGCTAAGATGCTGAGCTTGTCGATCGGAAAGGTTAGCAGTTCGAATCCCTAATATAGGTCTCCTGTGTGAGCAGGGGGTTGGGCCAGATGACCTCTAAGGCCCCTTCCAACTCTGTTACTGTTAAGGAAATTTCTCCTTAGTTTTAGGTTGGTTCTCTCCTTGATTAGTTTCCACCCGTTGCGTCTTGTCCTGCCGTCAAGTGCATACAATTTAACAGAATAATAGAGTTGGAAGGGATCTTGGAAAGTCTTCTAGTCCAACCCCCTTCTCCAGCATGGAATATACCATTTCAGACAAACATTTGTCCAGTCTCTTCTTTAAAATCCCAGTGTTGGAGTACCACAACTTCTGGAGACAAGCTGTTCCTATGGAAATGTCTCAGTTTTAGGACTAGAAGGTATATTTATTTTTTTATTTTATTTTATTTTATTTTATTTTATTTTATTTTATTTTATTTTATTTTATTTTATTATTTTATTTTATTTTATTTTATTTTATTTTATTTTATTTTATTTTATTTTATTTTATTTTATTTTATTTTATTTTATTAAATTTTATTAAATTTATATACCGCCCTACTCCCGAAGGACTCAGGGCGGTGAACAGTCAGATGAAGTGCGTATAATATAATGTTAAAAACATTTAGAATATAATGAATATTTTGGCCTAATAATTTAAAACACCCAATTTAGGATAGATTCGAAACAGTTTAAAAAGGGAAGATTAGGCCAGGCCCGCCTGTTTAAATAAGAATGTTTTATGGGCACGGCGGAAAGTGTGCAGATCCAGGATCCTCCGTAATTCCGGTGGGAGCTCGTTCCAGATGGTAGGTGCCCCCACAGAGAAGGCTCTCCCCCTGGGGGCCACCAGCTGACATTGTTTGACCAATGGCATCCCGCGTAGCCCCCCTCTATGAGAGCGTACTGGTCGGTGAGAGGTTACTGGTGGCAGAAGGCGGTCTCGTAAATACCCTGGTCCTATGCCATGGAGTGCTCTAAAGGTGGTAACCAGAATCTTGAAGCGCACCTGGAAGACCACTAGGAGCCAGTGCAGCTCACGCAAGAGGGGAGCCACATGGGAGCGCCACGTCGCTCCCATAACCACTCGCGCGACCGCATTCTGGACCAGTTGGAGCCTCCAGGTGCTCTCCAAGGGGAGCCCCATGTAGAAAGCATTGCAGTAGTCCAGGCGGGAAGTAACAAGAGCATGAGTGACGGTACTTATATCTCTTAATATGCCTTCAATTGAATCTAACTAATCACCTTAAATCTTCTCATGTATCTAGAAGTTTACTGTTTGTGCTAAATCTTGAAACATGGTTCGCCGTGTTGTCCCTTGAGGTAAAAATAACCAGGCTCAAGTGATCCTGGAAGAATGACAGAATAACAGAGTTGGGAGGGACCTTGAATGTCTTCTAGTCCAGCTGCCCATTGAGGAAGGGAACTCTATATCATTTCAGACAAATGGTTGTCCAATCTCTGCTTCTAAACTTCCAATGTTGGAGCATCTACAACGTCGGAAGGCAAGTCGTTCCACTGATTAATTGTTTTAACTGTCAGGAAATTTCTCCTTAGTTCCTTAGTTTCCACCCATTGCTTCTTGTCCTGCCTTCAGGCGCTTTGGAGAATAGCTTGGCCACTCTTCTTTGTGGTAGCCCCTCAAATACTGGAACATGGCTATCATGTCACTGTTGTGGCCCGCCAGCAGCCTGCAGGGATTATTGCTGATCCCGACAATGAGGAGGCTGGTGTGGTGCTGCGCCAGCAGCCTGTGCAGCCTGCGCTCGAGTCGGACAATGAGGAGGCTGGAGAAGAGGTGGTGCCAGAGGCGGGGATTCAGCCAGGGCCTTCAGAACCTCCAGAGGCTCCATTAAATGAAGAGAACGAAGAGGAGGAGCCTCTTCTCAATGCACGGGCGCGCAGAGCTGCCAAAAGGCAGGAGTGGCTCCTCAGGAGGAGGTCTCCTCGAGAATAAGGCTTGGGGTTAATTGGCCACGCCCTTAGCCTATTTAAGAAAATACACAGCTAGTAACAAGCTGCAGGAAACAACTTTAGTTCGCTAACCGTCGCGTTGGGATGTCTCTGCAAACCTTGTTTCTGGGCTTTTGCCAACTCCAGTAAGACTCTGAATATCTTATCTATGAAATTCTGGCAGGCTGTTACGAACACTTTATTAACAGCTGGCATTTGCTAACTGCGTTTTTGAGTAAACTAAGTTTGGTTCAGAATTTGTGTGTGCTGTGTTGTTTGGGATCCATAGCTGGGGCAGAACAGTCACCCCTAATCCTTATTTTCTCTATATTTAATACAGGGGTGAAATACTTCTGGTTCAGTCCGGATCGAGCAATCCAGTAGCGATTGTGGCAGGTGGTTCGGAGAACCGGTAATGATGGCGGTACGAAACTCCGCCCACCTGCCCGTGTGTCATTACTTCCTGGTTTTAACCAGGAAGTAATGTGTTTTTTACCTTCTATGCATGCGCAGAAGGTTTTGTGCATGCGCAGAGAGTCTGCGCTCAATGTGTGCACTTCTAAACCGGTAAGGAAAGTATGTAGATTTCATCCCTGATTTAATGTACCCAATTCCTGCATATGTTTTAGTTTCCAATTACTTAATCATCTTTGTTGCTCTTCTCTGCACACTTTCTAGAGTCTCCACATCTTGCTTACATCATAGCAACCAAAACTGGATGTAGGATTCCAAGAGAAGTCTTACCAAGGCATTATAAAGTGGTATTAACACTTCATGTGATCTTGATTATATCCCTCTCTTAATGCACCTAGAATTGCATTGGCTTTTTTTTTTGGCAGCTGCCTTATTCATGACAACATGTTTCTATCACAGGAACAGCAATGCTGGACCAGAAGAAAATGAACATTTTCCATCAACTAATCAATGTATCAATCAATGTACTTTGATGGCATTAAATAATAAATCTATAGTTTATTAAAAAGGCAAGGGTGGCTAACACTCACTAAAGGTTATGCGAGAATGTAGGGATGGTGCGAGGGGCAGCTGTCTTGTGAAATTGTGGGCATTAATTTTAATTTTAGTTGTAATAAAGGGAAATATTTGTAGCTCAGGGTTGAACTGAGGAGTCCTTGGTGCTCTCTGAGCTTGCTTATAAGGAGCCTGAGTAGCGTAGGGGAGTAATGCCTCCTACAAAGGCAGCATTTAAGATCCAGCTGCTGCAATTACTTGCGAGTTCAATCCCAGCCAGGCTCAAGGTTGACTCAGCCTTCCATCCTTTATAAGGTGGGTAAATTGAGGACCCAGTTTGTTGGGGGTAATAAGCGGACTTTGTATAAAATATAAATATACAAAAGTATGAAGGCTATTGCTTAACGCACTATAAGCCGTCCTGAGTCTCCGGAGAAGGGCGGCATATAAATCAAATTTTAAAAAAAAGTAATCTTGGTTTGAAGTTTTATCAGCCTTTGGCTGAAGGAGCGAAGTAAATATTTTGGTGTCGTCACAGGGTTAAGATTATTTTAGGGACAACTATTAAAACTGATAGCTGGGTTTGCACAATATGTGAACCAGATCCAGGTAAGTCCAGAAGGCTAAACTCACATTAAAGTTAGATGCAAGAAATCAGGAACCAGGATATAGCTCAAAAATGCTATTTGTTTTGGTCTCCACAATATAAAAAGTAATGTCGAGACTCAAGAAAGAGTGCAGAGAAGAGCAACAAAGATGATTAGGGGACTGGAGACCAAAACATATAAAGAACAGTTGCTGGAATTGGGTATGTCTAGTTTGATGAAAAGAAGGACAAAGGAGACATAATAGCAATGTTCCAATATCTCAGGGGCTGCCACAAAGAAGAAGGGAGTCAAGCTCTTCTCCAAAGCACCTGAGGACAAGATAAGAAGCAATGGGTGGAAACTAATCAAGAAGAGAATCAACCTAGAAATAAGGAGAAATTTCCTGGCAGAACAATTAATCAGTGGAACGACTTGCCTCCAGAAGTTGTGAGTGCTACAACTTTGGAGGTTTTTAAGAAAAAACCAGGGTCATGTGATCCTCTTTTGTGACTTTCTGACAAGCTAAATCAATAGAGAAGCCAGATTCACTTAATAACCGGGTTGCTAACTTATCCACTGCAGTGATTCCCTTAACAACTGTGGCAAGAAAAGTCATAAGATGGGGCAAAACAAATGTCTCACTTAACAACAGAAATTTTGGGCTCAATTGTGGTCATAAGTCAAGGACTAGCTACTCTTAGAAGTATGGAATGGAAGGCTAAGTCAACCCTGAGCCGGTCAGAATCGAACTGCTGGCAGTGGGCAGCCTGCAATGCTGCATTCTAACCACTACGCCACCATGTTGCAAATAACAACTTTTCCACTGAGCTTGAAGCAGAAATACAATACAAGAAACCATACCATGAATTTGTCAGTTTGTCCAGCTTCAAAGTTATCGGAGTTATTGTCTAATTTCATTTCATCGGATTTTCCTTTGTCACCATAAACCTGGAGAAAAATGGGAGCGTCTGTTCCGGCACCTTTAATGTCACTTGTCCAGATCCACAGCGACCAAGGATTTTCTATCAAAAATACATTTTTAAAAAATTAGGTTATTTTTAAAGACTGGTGATAAAGAGCAACCCATTAGTAATAGAAGAATTCTGGGAGTTGAAGTCCACAAGTCTTAAAGCGGCCAAGTTTGAAGATCTCTGGGCTACAGCATCCTCCCGTTCTCTCTGGGTTCCAGTTCTGAATCGGGCACAAAAATGTCTTTTTTTCTGCCTCTCCTTTCTGTAAAGCACAACCTGAAGCTCTCAACTGTTTATCTTACCACCTTAACAGACAACCAAGTTCTTTTAATAGACTCGCAGGAGTAAAGTGGGAGATTAGAGTTCTTGTAATCTAAAGTTATTCTGTACAGATTAGATCTTGAACAGAATGTTAAAGTACACGGATAAATAAACATTTTGTTTCTCTGAAAGGAATGGGTGTTGCAAATAAAAAGAAGAAGAAGAATGAAACACGCTAGGAGCAGATTTAGATGGTTTGATCCCAGCAGATCCACGATAAGAAGGACAATTGCAAGAATAAGAAGATAATGGTTAACATTTATCTTTCCCTGGGAGAGAGGAAAAGAATGTGATTCGTTTTTTGCAGCGTGGGATGGTATTCTGTTCTTTTTGGCTTTTTTTTTTTTTTAAGTGTTGCACAGAAATCTAAGCCCTGCAGTTAGTGGAGTGCGACCATCTCTTCGGAACATGATTTCCCTCTTGGGCAGAGTTTTGTGCTCGTTCGAAGATGAGCCGCAAAAGACAATCAGCCCAGGGGTGGTTTCTAAATTTTTTTACTACCGGTTCTGTGGGCGTGGCTTATTTTGTGGGCGTGGTTTGATGGTCATGTGACAAACAATTCTTTAGGATTTAGCAGAAGTACTGGTCTACCAGGCTTTTAACTGCAGCTGTAACGATCTACCCATTTATTTTTTGCAGGCACTGATCTACTCATGTATTTTTGCAGGCACCAGTCTACTCATTTGTTTTCTTTTAATACTGATCAGCTGTAGGGCGGCCCTTTGAAGCCGTGTAGCAAGAGTTTAAACAGTTTTTTTCCCTCTAGCCATCAGCTGGGATTCAGGAGGCAACAATAGATTGGTGGTGGGGCCAAATAAAAGATAAGAATAATGTGGGGGTGGGGGGCTGGGTGGTAGAACCGGTTCGGCAACGTCATATCGTCACCGCTACCAACTCAGCAGAACCGGGCGAAACTCACCACTGACTGGCATGTATTCATGACTATTGCAGTGTCCTGGGGTTATGTATTCATCCTTTGCAACCTTCCCAGCTAGTTTCCGATGAGCAAAGTGGATAGGGGAAGACGGATTCATTTAATGACCGAATAATTCACTTAACAACTGCAGCTATTCGCTTAACAGCGGTGGCAGGAAAGGTTGTAAAATGGGGCAAAAATCGCTCCCATCACAATGGAAAAATTGATGGGGGAAGACAGATGCACTTAATGACCGAATGATTCATTTTAACAACTGCAGTTATTCGCTTAACAACCGCTCCAAAAAAGGTCGTAAAATGGGGCAAAACTCACTTACTGTAACAACAGTCTTGCTTAAACAATGAAAATATTGGCCTCGTTTGTGATCGAAGGGCTACCTGTATTTATAAAGAAATGAGAAGCAAGATTTATTTTTTTTTTCCCGTTGCATTTACTTTTCAGTCTTTTCTGACGCAGTGAGAGCATTTCGTAGAGTTCCCGTTCCACCAGGCCATCCGCTTCGTTCTCATCCAGCCACTTCCCACAGGGAAACGTCTGTTCGATTCCAGTAAAAGGACAGTACACCACCACCTGGCAGAGGGAGATAAAATGAACGATGCCAGTTAATTCATATTCAACTTGGCCTCTGCCCTTTGCCCAACCTGGTGCCCGCCCTCCGAAGGCATGCTGCAATCCCAAAATATCTGCAAGGCACCGGACTGGGGAAGATGTAAGAAAGGTCTACAGCTCCCTGATAGGCTCACCTGCAAGTAGTCCTC
The DNA here is from genome assembly GCA_030761175.1 of Masticophis lateralis. Lineage (NCBI taxonomy): Eukaryota > Metazoa > Chordata > Lepidosauria > Squamata > Colubridae > Masticophis > Masticophis lateralis. The sequence goes on along the minus strand of JAUDYJ010000002.1, from coordinate 274,719,986 downwards.
GACTTACCACCATTCGTTCAGTGACTATTCAAAATTAAAACAGTACTGAGAAAAGTATGACCGTTTTTCACACTTACAACTATTGCAGCATTCCCAGAGGTGGGATTCACTTACCTTCCCGATCAGTTCGCGAATGTGAGCCCACGCAGTGCTCGCGCATTTCAGGCAGTGCTCGCGCATGACAGCCGGCCGGGTGGGCGGAGCCTCCTGCAGTCGCCACTACCGTTTCTCCCGAACCAGACCAATGGTAGGTTTCAAATTTTTTTACTACCAGTTCTGTGGGTGTGGCTTGGTGGGCATGGCATGACTTGGTGGGCGTGGTTTAGTGGGTGTGGCATGGGAAGGAACCTGTAATATCTCCATTCCCTTCCCACTCCAGGGGAAGGATACTGCAAAATCCCCATTTCCTCCCGATCAGCTGGGACTTGGGAGGCAGAGAATAGATGGTCAGAATTTTTATTACCGGTTCTCCGAACTACTCAAAATTTCTGCTACCGGTTCCCCAGAACTGGTCAGAACCTGCTGAAACCCACCTCTGAACCAGACCTAACCGGCTGAATCCCACCTCTGAACCAGACCTAACCAGCTGAATCCCACCTCTGAACCAGACCTAACCGGCTGAATCCCACCTCTGAACCAGACCTAACCGGCTGAATCCCACCTCTGAGCATTCCCACGGTCACATGATCAAAATTCAAATGCCTGGCAACTGACTCGCATTTATAATGGTTGCAGTGTCCCGGGGGTCACATGATCCCGTTTTGCGATCTCCCGCCAAGCAAAGTCACTGGGGGAAGCCAGATTCACTTAACAACCGTGTCACTAATTTAACCGTTGCAGTGATTCACTTTTAACAACTGTGGCAAGAAAGATCATTAAACTGGGGCAAAGCTCACTTTGACCACTATCTTGCTTAGCCAGGTAAAATCTAGGGCTCACTTGTGGTCATAAGTCGAGGACTACCTGTATACTGGACACAGTTCCGATGCAAGAGAAAAGTTCCTATACACCTGTAGGAATTGCTCAAACAGGCTCTTCTGTTTTGGAAGAGATTTCAAAAGCAGATACCCCTTTCACCTAACAATCTAAAAAGAGGGGATTTCCCCCCCTCAATGTTATTAATGCTAAGGATGCACCAGAATAGCTGGTTATTCTTTTCTTTGCAACTGCAGGACTGCCAAGAGTTTAATGAAATGAACACACCCCTGTTGGGTGCACAGAGCTGAATATCCCATGACGCACATTAAGGAAAAACTGAATTATGGGATATATGATTGCCTTATAGTGACCATTTAGCCTCAGGGCATCATATTTGTAACACAACAGAATAACAGAATTGGGAAGGGACCTTTGGAGGTCTTCTAGTCCAACCCCCTGCTCAGGTAGGAAACCTATGCCATTTCAGACAAATCGTTGTCCCATCTCTTCTTAAAAACTTCCAGTGTTGGAGCATTCACAACTTCTGGAGGCAAGTTGTTCCACTGATTAATTGTTCTCACTGTCAGGAAATTTCTCCTTAGTTCTAGATTGCTTCTCTTTTTGATTAGTTTCCACCCATGGCTTCTTGTCCTGCCCTCAGGTGCTTTGGAGAATAGCTTGAGCCCACTCTTTTTCGTGGCAGCCCCTAAGATATCGGAAGACTGCTATCATGTCTCCCCTAAGCCTTCTTTTCATTAAACTAGACATACCCAATTCCAGCAACTGTTCTTCATATGTTTTAGCCTCCAGTCCCCTAATCATCTTTGTTGCTTGATTCTATCCCTCTGTTAATGCAGGCTAGAACTGTGTTGGCTTTTTTGGCAGCTGCTGCACACCGCTGGCTCATATTTAAATAGTTGTCCACTAGGACTCCAAGATCCCTCTCACAGTTACTACTATTGAGCAAGGTACCACATATACTGTACCTGTGCATTTGGTTTTTCTTGCCTAAATGTAGAATCTTATTTTTTTTCCCCATTGAATTTCATTTTGTTAGCTAGCGTCCAATGTTCAAGTCTGATTTCATAATTGAAATCAGAGCTTTGCTCTTATATAAATCTATCTATCTATCTATCTATCTATCTATCTATCTATCTATCTATCTATCTATCTATCTATCTATCTATCTATCTATCTTAGGTCACCCTGAAGAGGTTGACAATAGGATTTTAAAAAAAGCTTGAACAGCTGTTCAACAGCTTCTTAGGACACGGCCAGGGGTGAAATTCAGCAGGTTCTGACAGGCTCTGGAGAACTGATAGTGGAAATTTTGAGTAGTTCAGAGAACAGGCAAATACCACCTCTGGCTGGCCACAGAGTGGGGTGGGAATGGAGATTTTGCAATAACCTTCCTCCAGGAGTGGGGTGGAAATGGGGATTTTGCAGTATCCTTCCCCCAGGAGTGGGGAGGGAATGGGGATTTTGCAGTATCCTTCCTCCAAGAGTGGGGAGGGAATGGGGATTTTGCAGTATCCTTCCCCCAGGAGTGGGGAGGGAATGGGGATTTTGCAGTATCCTTCCCATGGAATGGGGTGGAAATTGAGATTTTGCAGTATCCTTCCCCTGTCACGCCCACCAAGCCACACCCACCATGCCCACCAAGCCACACCCACAGAACCGGTAGTAAAAAAATTAGGATTCCGCCACTGGACACGTCCTTACCTTCTCGCAATACCAGCCGCAGCTGATGCCAGCGTTATCGTGCCCGATGGAGATGCGACTTAAGGGGCTGAGGAGAGCCGCAATTTCGATATTGAAAAGGTCGGTCCTGCTCCGTTCAAACTTCCCTCCTTCCAGAAAAATCTTCCCGCTGTTTTTCAGCCCTTTGGAGCCATGCAGGACAATATGAATTTTGGAGTTGGTTCCTGCCCCTCTGAGGTCACCTGTGACCACTGCCACATTGTAAACAATACCTGAGTGGAGGGAGGGGAGGGGAGTTAGAGAAGCAGAATGCAAAATGCAGTTACCTCAACAACCTTACTAATAATGGGCTTATTACTAATCAGTGGTGGGATGCTGCCGGTTTAACAACTGGTTCGATGAGCACATGCTTTGCGCGCAGGTGCAACTAAGGCGCTTACGCGCAGCGCTGAAAATGGTGCATTTAGAAGCTCAGAGGCTTACCTTCCCGTCAGCAACGGTAAGTAGAATAGCAGGGGGTGGAATCAGCTGTTCCACACGATTGAGATGAGCTACAAAGCAGGAAATAAAGGACAGGATAGAGCGGGGCAGGTGGGCGGGGCCAACTTACCGTGGGCGCTACCAGTTCACACGAACAGGTCCGAACCAGCTGAGTACCACTTCTATTACTAATGGTAATTACTATTTCCGTTGTATTCAAGGTACGGCTACCTTGGGGAAACTATGACCCCTTTATGACCTGTGGACTTCGTTCACAGGTCATAAAGGGGCCATACTTCCCCACCCATGACTAGTTATAAAGAAGGAAGGGAGAAACAACTTAACAAAGGCAGAAAGCAACCCCAACAGCCTCCAGCAGATGCCTTAAGTCTTTTGAGATGCATATTTTGTGCCCATTAAAAAATCCGGGCCAATCTATTCACAAAAAACACCTTCAGCTCTAGATGATAGGATTAAGAAAGACAGGACATGGTCTTTAGGACACAATAGGATTAACCCATCGCCAATCAAATAATAAAAGCACACAGAGCAAAACTCAAAATTACAAACTACCGTAAAACCATATAAAAATCCTTGCACTCATCAAGCTAATTTTTCAGCTGTCCCAGAACCGCATGCTGTTGTTGGGTCTGCCCATCTATAAACAGAGTCCTTCTTTCCAATCAGCTTCCATTTTATTTCCAGCGCCTTTCTCCCGATTTGGAACGAGACCAGATTTTTCTTCCTACAATTTCTATCTGTCGCGTAGCTATTTTTTAAAGAAAAACCTGTCAGGTAAGAGAGAGAAAACAGGCAAAGGTGTGGTACAGGTAGTCCTCTAATTACAATTGAGCCCAAAATTTCTATTGCTAAGCAAGACACTTTTTATGTGAGTTTTGTCCCATTTTACAACCTCTCTTGCCACAGATGTTAAGTGAATCACTACAGAGGTTAAGTTACTAACATGGTTATTAAGTGAATCTTGCTCCCCCATTGACTTTGTTTGTCTGAAGGTTTTAACCAGGAAATAACCTGTTTTTTGCCCTCTGCCCATGCACAGAAGAGTTTGCGCAGATGCAGAGGATCCGCGCACGTGTGCACTTCCAAAATGGTAGGAAAGGTAAGTAGATTTCACCCCAGGTCATAAGTGTGAAAAAAGCTGATACGTCACTATTCCCAGTGACGTTGTAACTGCGAATGGTCACTAAAAAAAATGATTGTAAATCAAGGACTACCTTTATCTCACTTCAGATGGCACTGGTGAGAAACGGTTTACTCAGCAACTAAAGCAAACCATTTAGCCAGTTTATCTTCACTACGCCGAGGTGGCGCAGTGATTAGAATGCAGTACTGCAGGCTACTTCTGTTGACTGCCGGCTGCTTGCAATTTGGCAGGTCAAATCTCACCAGGCTCAAGGTTGACTCATCCTTCCATCTTTCTGAGGTGGGTAAAATGAGGACCCAAATTGTTAGGGGCAATAGGCTGATTCTGTAAACTGCATAGAGAAGGCTGTAAAAGCACTGTAAAGCAGTATATAAGTCTACAGTACTGGCCAAAATTTTGGAAACCTTTTGGAAAAAATGTATTTTCTAAAACTAACCACTTTTTTTGGAGTAGTACCATAAAATTATATATCAATGGAAAGATAATTTAATTAAGAATGTAATGCAATAACTTTTGTGAAGGATTTGCTATTAGAATAGCAACTACAGTACAAAGAAGAAAAATGAAACACGTAGGAAAAAACGAGATATACAAAATGATCACCATGTCAGTGAATACTTAGTTGGGTAACCTTTAGCATGAATGATGACCTTACGATGTCTTCCCATGGAGTGAACCAAGCCTTTTAGTTCTGCAGCTGTTACCATGTGAAACCAAGATTGAATGATGGCTTCTATTAACTGGGTTTGATTGCTGGGTCACTTCTGACTAACAAGTTTCTTTAGTCGGCTCCATAGATTTTCAATTGGGTTAATTCCCTATTCCTAGGCCATTCCAATAGTGGAATAGGATTATCTTGAAACGCCAAAAAAAAAAATGATGTTATTAGCCATCAAACCTCAAAAATACACTTTTCCCAAAAGGTTTCCCCAATTTTGGCCACTACTGTGCCACTGCTATTGCTTCCTTTTTTATTTGCAGAAAAATGTGCCACATCCCTGTCCATTTAAACCCTGCCCAGTTTGCAGTGAAACAAAACGCACAAAGGATGCGTATGAAATGCGATACAAGAGCAACTGTCACATTTCAATATTCTTAGCGTTTGGGATGAGAACAGAAGGAAGCAGGCCAAGGGTGGCCTTCCTCTACAGTGCCTTTGTAGTCCAACTTCATGGTTCAAAACCAGACAACCTCTGGCAACCAGCCACTCCTGCTAAGGATATTGAGGCAGATTCTCAGTGAAACGCAGACGATCGCCCTAGCAATGATCTCTTTTAACAAGTCACTAAAATAAGTCAGTTGCTGAGTTTTAAGAAGACAGAGCCACTTGTCTGAAATGGTAGCAGTCTTTCAATGTTTGAGGGGCTGCCCCAAAGAAGAGGGAGTCAAGCTATCCTCCAAAGCACCTGAAGGCAGGACAAGAAGCAATGGATGGGAATGGAGCAAGGAGAGAAGCAACCTAGAACTAAGGGAAAATTTCCTGACAGTTAGAACAATTAATCAGTGGAATGTGTTGCCTCCAGAAGTTGTGGAAGTTTTAAAGAAGAGATTGGACAAACTTCTGTCTGAAGTGGTGTAGGGTTTCCTGCCTAAGCAGGGGGTTGGACTAGAAGACCTCCAAGGTCTCTTCCAAGTCTCTTAAATCCAGCTCTATTATTCTGAAATGGTATTATAGGGGTCTCCTGCTTGAGCAGGGGTTTGGAGTAGAATATCTCCAAGATCTCTACCAACTCTGTTATTCTAAATAAAGTGAAACAAGTACAACTACTAACTTTTCCTGGCATGGACTTCGACTGCCCATGTTACTAAATTCTATATAATTTAATATGACTGCTAACCTTTGCCGAACGGGCGTGTATATTAACCCATAGAATGTGGCTCTAGTATTAGTTATCCTTCATTATTACCCCTTACTTCCCCCTTTACTGGTTGCACACTTCTAGCATTATTATGGCTTGTTCCACAGTCAGCCAGATGTTCAGACTGGACTTGGCATTTTTATCCACCTACTGCGTCCTTATCAAGGACCTGGGATAGGCAGATGTGGATGTTTGATGGTGTTTATTGTTACTATTATTTTCTCTGTTGTTTTGCAAATATACTGAGTGCTCCTGTTAGCCAGACTTCACTTCACTTCACTTCACTTCACTTCACTTCACTTCACTTCACTTCTCCTCTCCTCTCCTCTCCTCTCCTCTCCTCTCCTCTCCTCTCCTCTCCTCTACTCTACTATACTATACTCTCCTCTACTCTATTCTGCATTCTATTCTATTCTATTCTATTCTATTCTATTCTATTCTATTCTATTCTATTCTATTCTATTCTATTCTATTCTATTCTATTCTATTCTATTCCATTCCATTCCATTCCACTCCACTCCACTCCACTCCACTCCACTCCACCGAATCCCACCCCACCCCATCCCACCCCACCCCACCCCCTCCCCTCCCCTTATTAATCATATTATTACTATTAATCATATTTCTATGCCGCCTACTCTCCGAGGACTCTGGGTGGCTTACAACAATCGACAGTATACTAAATAGCATATTGCCCCCAACAATCTGGGTCCTCCCCTTCCCTTCCCTTCCCTTCCCTTCCGTTCCTTCCCATCCCATCCCATCCCATCCCATCCCATCCCATCCCATCCCATCCCATCCCATCCCATCCCATTCCATTCCATTCCATCCCATCCCATTCCACTTAAAAACGTCAGCAGATATCTTTGAACCCTGATAGTCTAAATAACTTCCCATATTCAGCAAAGGCGCAGAGGCTGAACAGAAATATCAATGTGATTACCCTATTATAGTTTTTTTTTTGGAATTTACCATCTAGGAGAAAAGAAAAGATGTCAATATGCAGGTTATATTATGTTTTATTAGATGGGGGATTGAGTTTGGTATATGATTAGTAATGCTAATACTAATGGTTTATAGAAAGGCATAATTTCTTTATTCTTTTTTATAAAAAAATTTTTTTCTTTTTTAACTGGCTTAAATATTATAATGGTTATTATTCTTGGGTGTTTTTCTTATTATAATATTGTTGTTAATTTTAGATAAATATTAATATTCTTTTCTCTTCCTCCAAAACCCTTTTCTCTCAATTTAGAATTTGAATACATAATAGTTTTTGCTTTTTTTTTGTTATAAATTTTTGTTGCTTTTCTCTTAAAAAATGTGTAGCGGCAGTCAGGGGAGGGGGGGAGGGAAGGGGTGAGGTTGGGGGGAGGATGGGGGGGATGGGAAGGTGGGAGTGAGGGTGGGGTGGAAAAGGGGAAAAATTTTTGTATTGTAAAACTTTTTCAATAAAAAAAAAAGAAATATCAATGAGAATTTTTATCAGAGAAAGAGGCTAAACAGAGATGGGCAGATATGTTTAAGTTAACAATGATGATTCGCAAAGTCAAGGGGGAAAGCAGACTGGCTTAATGACCATGGTTGACTTAACAACTGCAGTGATTCACTTAACAACTGAATGGCAGGAAAAGCCGTATGATTGGGCAAATCCTACGAATCAGAGTTGCCTTGTGCTAAGGCGGGCGGCTAATAAATTTCATAAACAAACAAACGAACAAAAAACCTCGCTTAACAACTATCCACCTTAGCAATGGAAATGTCGGGCTCCCTTGTTCATCGTAAGTCGAGGACTACCTGTATTGGGATCTGCAGTAGCGAGAGAACTTCTACAAAGTCACAGACTGAAGAAAACCTTTGGTTCCAAGCCAAAATTCTATCGCACAAAGTGACCGGGAATTTCCCCCCCCCCCCCCCCCCCGGTCAAATAATGGCTGAGATAAATAATTGAGCCGCTTCAAAAGGGCAGCTACACCAACGGAGGCTGGGAATCGGCTGGCAGAAACCTTGGCTCCTGCTCAGCTTCCCAGCATGCCTGCTGTTTGCCCAGATGCTTCAGAGTTCTGCATTCTCCTTTGTTTCCTTTCCCCGGGGAACAGGGGATTCTGGGTAGCCCATTAAGCGCCTTGGCGTAGTTTGGTTCAGAGTTCCCCGGAGAAGCCCAGGGATGCTTTTACGAAAGGACGACTCCTGATTTTGCAACTTGGATTGGGCAAGAGAGCCTCCGCTCACTCTCTGGCGTCTGACTTGCAAGATATAATGGCCCAACTTGGTAAACACGAGACATTAAGCCAACAAAGCAAAATAAAGCCTCCGCACTTGTTTCCTGCAGTGTTTTTCTTTTCTTTTTTCTTTTCTTTTTGCCCTCTCTTGTCTATTGCTCTTCTTTTAATTGGAGGGAAGAGAATTGGCTTTTGAAGTTTCCTTCAAAGGGGAAGAAAATCTCTGTGCAATTCTCAACGGGTGGAAAGGACGAAGAGCTGGCCAAATGGTAAAATATGAATGTCCCGGCTCTCTCGCTTTCTACGTGCAATTATTTCTCCAGCAAGTTTGGAACCTCCGTGGATTCGTCTGGTTTTCTTAAATCTCAAAAGAAGAGATCAAGAAGGATCGTCTACAAGGGTTCCCTCGTTTCCTTTTTCTCACCTGTTTTTCTTTTACGAGGGTCCTAATAACATTCTGTAGGGACACGGGGGCTCAGTGGCTAAGACGCTGAGCTTGTCGATCGAAAGGTCGGCAGTTCAGCGGTTCGAACCCCTAGTGCCGCGTAACAGGGTGAGCTCCCCGTTACTTGTCCCAGCTTTTCGAACCTAGCAGTTCGAAAGCATGTAAAAATGCAAGTAGAAAAATAGGGACCACCTTTGGTGGGAAGGTAATAGCGTTCTGTGCGCCTTTGGTGTTCAGTCATGATGGCCACATGACCATGGAGACGTCTTCGGACAGCACTGGCTCTTTGGCTTTGAAACGGAGATGAGCACCGCCCCCTAGAGTCGGGAACGACTAGCACATATGTGCGAGGGGAAACTTTCCCTTTAATAACATTCTGTACATGGGTGACTAGTTCTTTTTCGAGTTATGATAGAGACAATAATCCTTGTGTATATTGACGGCTGCTTTACCCTTGCCCAGTGGTAGATAGCAGTCATTGATTAAGACCTCCAACCTACATTGGCTGAATGCTTTTGTCGTATGTCTCCTCATCTCTGAGTTGAATGCAAAAGAATTCAACCAATATATGTTGGAGGTCTTAATCAATGACTGCCATCTATCATTGGGCAAGGATAAAGCAGCCATCGATATACAGAAGGGGCATTGTCTCTATCACAACTTGAAGAAGAAGTAGTCACCACCTAGACAGAAGTGGTATTCAGCCGGTTCAGACCAGTTCGACCGAACCAGTAGCAGAAATCACAGGTGGGCCCCGGCTCTATGCCATCCTATTTAGGCATGTTTTTAAGGCCGGGTGCATGTGCAGAAGGCGTGTGCATGAGCAAAGTGCATGCGCAGAAGGCTGGGCACATGTGCAGAAGGCAGGTGCATGTGTGAACAGGGCATGCACGCACACAAAGCGAGCATGTGCGCGTGGGGCAAACTGGTAGATTGACCGTTTGAGACCCTATCGCTGCACAATGGGCTGAGCTCCCTTTCCTTGCTCCAGCTCCCCCCTCAACCTAGCAGTTCAAAAGCATGCAAATGCAAGGAGATAAATAGATACCACTTTAGCGGGAAGGTAATAGCATTCCGTGTGCCTCCGCGTATAGCCATGCTGGCCACATGACCATCGCTGGCTCCTTCAGCTAGGAAACAGAAATGAGCATGGACCCCTAGAGTTGGGCACCCCTGTACAGGAGAAACCTTTAATCATTTTTGTTCTAGGAGCAGGCTACTGTGGAAGTAGACAATCACCTGTCTCAGGTAAACTGCACTTTAAGCCGCATTAGGCAAATGATGAGATTCGGTGGTTGTAATGCCCCCCTCATGTTTGAAGATTCAAGGTTTGGAAGTTGCTAACAATGAAGTGAGCTTCTCCAAACCTTGCTCCTTAGGTTGCTTCCAGCTTGCTATTTGGATTAGAAAACCCACAACCCTTCTCACTGCCAGATCCCTTCCGCACTCCCTACTTCTCCGAAACTAGCACACCAACAATCAAGAGCATCATAATGTGCCACACCCAGCTGCGTTCCTGCAGGGCTTTTACAGCTGCTTTTTTATTTATTTATTTTATTTATTTATTTATTAAATTTATATACCGCCCGCCCTTTTCCTAGTGGACTCAGGGCGGTGTACAGCCAAGAATAAAAAGCACTCCAATACAAAATTTAAAATATTAATAAAAGAATTTAAATAATTTTGGCCCAATAAATTTAAAAAACCCAATAGGCAATTAAAATTTAAAACCCATAAAACTTTAAGCTTAAAAAAGGGGGGGGGGGTTACGCCAGCCCAGCTTGACAAAATAAAAAAGTTTTTAGGGCACGGCGGAAAGCCCGGAGATCAGGTATCGTACGGATCTCTGGGGGCAAATCGTTCCAGAGGGCTGGTGCTGCCACAGAGAAAGCTCTCCCCCTGGGTGTCACCAGCCGACATTGTCTGGCTGACAGCACCCTGAGGAGTCCCTCTCTGTGGGAGCGAACTAGCCGGTGGGAGGCTATCGGTGGCAGAAGGCGGTCCCGCAAGTACCGGGAGCTGCAAGCTGTTTTACTAAACAGCTGGGCAGAGGTCTGAGAAGAGGTCTTAAAAGAACAGGACAAATACACCCCAATTTGTTGGAAATGTGAGGCGGATCTAGGGTCATACTACCATATGTGGTGGGAGTGCTCAAAAGCAAAAAGTTTTTGGCAGCAAATAAGGAGCTGGTTAGAAGAGACATTATTGTTCAAAACAGAAGTCAAGCTGGAATTTTTCTTACTGGGCAAATATGACAAAAATGTAACCTATTTAATATTGCATATACTTACCATGGCAAGACTAGCCTTTGCTCAAAATTGGAAGCGTAAAGAAATACCCTCAGAAGAAGCAATACACAAAATTTACAGCTGTGCAGAGATGGACAGGCTTACTTTAGAACTCAAAGACAAAAGTGAATCAACATACTATGAAGTCTGGAATAAATTTTATAATTGGTTAGATAAGAGGAAGAATATCAAAAACAAGGGGTAATGAATGTCTGGAAATGTATCTATCAAGGTATACCAATATATCAAGGTATATTGAATTTGTGAATGTAATATAGGTTTATTAAATATAGGTATAGCTGTTTAGGAAGTAAAATACTGTCTACTTGATATATAATGAAATAGGCGATATGTAAATTTATATATAGATTAAGGCAGTGATGGCTAACCTTTTTGTTGTCACATGCCAAAAGCGGGGGGAAAGCGGGGGGGATCGTGTGCGTGCGTGCCCACACCCATAATTCAATGCCCACCCGTGCCCTGCCCTCCTGCGCACGTGTGTGTGCTTCGCCCACACACACACCGTTTTTGGCACACAATGGCACAGTGGGCCCATTTTTCACTCTCCCCAGGCTCCAGAGGCTTTCTAGGAGCCTGGAGAGGGCAAAAACACCCCCAGGAGGACCTCCGGAGGCTGGAAACAGCACATTTCTCAACTTCCAGTGGGCCCGGAAGACCCGAAAATCAGCTGGCCGGAGGGCACATGTGTGCTGGAGCTGAGCTAGGACAACACTCGTGTGCCCTCAGATATGGCTCCGCATGCCATCTGTGGCACCCGTGCCATAGGTTCGCCATCACATGATTAAGGAATATATTACTTACTAACTTGAACTTGATGCAAATGTTAGAAACCAGAGGCGTTGAACAATGTCCATTGTTTTACTTTTAAAACTAATAAAATATTTTTTAAAAAAAAAAAGAACAGGACACCACCAAACCAGGGGCTAGCTAATCTCAGTCCACCTGCCATCTCACATAAATCTCCATTCTGAGTGGGAGATCATCCCCTCACTTCCTTAACACTACAGAGAAATACGCCACAGCTTGGCAACCAGCAATGTTTCGAACCGGCAAGCACATCAGGCGACACAGCAGAACTAAGATAAGGGACGGCATTGCTGAGCTTCTACACTTCTCCATTCTCGAGATGTAGTAGGGCTGTATTACTATCATCCTTCTCATCTCTCCTATTGGCATCTATGATTATCGCTTTGTTGTTTTATATATACGCGTCAGCCCTGGAGGCCATCTTATTCTTTGGATCTTCAGGGCTGCCACATTTGGTGCTGTGGGAAACTGGGAGGGGGGATTGCATGGAGTGAAGGAGATATCTAGCCATAACAACATTCCTTTCTTTGAGAGTCAAGGACATTTGGCCTGCACTTGGACTGCTGTGACTGGAAGGCATCTCCAGTTGGGACGGTGTATTGATTGGACCATGTGATGGACATGTGGGTGCAAGAGGAAGGGACTTGGACTTTCTTTTGGGTGGGGAAAACCTGGAAGCTTTCAGATTTGGGTTTTCCCAGATGTGCCAATATGTCATCTCTAATAAAATGGAACTTTGAGGAACTTCTAGCCTTGGAGTCTTTTTTCGTTGGGGGTGTTACTTAGAACCCTGACAGCACGCTGAAAGCTTCTGCTCTGGAGACTAATTTCTTGTGTGTCCAATCACACTTGGCCAATCAACAATATTCTGTCCTGTCCTGTCCTATCCTATTCCATTCCATTCCATATTTTCTATTTCATTCTACTCTACTCTACTCTACTCTACTCTACTCTACTCTACTCTACTCTACTCTACTCTACTCTACTCTCCCTCTATGCCCTGAGCCTTTTAACATCAGTTCATCCTTGGCTGCCTCATCTTCATCACTTTCAGCTCAAAAACACATTTACCAGTTGCCTCGGTTCCTCCCACAAGAATGTCGCGCTGGATTTTGCCATCATCTTCATCCAATGCAAACCAACGGTAGCTTGGGAACTCATACACTGACTTGTTGCCAATGTCTTCAATGACAACCTACAATCAGAGCAGAACGTCTCATCAGTGAAGTGAGAAACTGTAGAACGACCTACCTTTCGACCGATGTTGCAACTCACTCAGCAGATTTTTTTACCCATAAGTATTCATTAAGAACATTGTCTTTCTTAACAGACCAACAGAGTTGGAAGGAGCCTTGGAAGTCCTCCAGGCCAGAGGTTCCCCAAACTTGGCAACTTTAAGACTTGTGGACTTCGAGTTAAGAGAGTTTTATAAAGTACTTCATGTTAGTTTAGTAAAAGGGAATTAAAAGTTCAAGAGGGTGATAAGAGACTATAAATTATTAGCTTATATTAGTTTATGATTGTTAAATGTGATACCCTGTATTTTGCTCTGGGAAGTGGGAGGTGGGTGGGTTGGGGAGGGTAAGGGGGGAATGGGTGGGGGGAGGGGGGAGGGGAAATGTATGTAAAACTTTTAAAAATTTTCAATAAAAAAAAAAGATTTGTGGACTTCAACTCCCAGAATTCCCCAAACCACAAGTCTTAATTGCCACCTTTGAAGACCCTTGTTCTAATCCAACCCCCTGCTCAAACAGGAGGCCTTATACCATTTTAGGTAAATGGCTGTTCAATCTTTGCTTAAAATCCTCCAGTATTGGATCACCCACAACTTCTGGAGAAAAGCTGTTCCACTGATTAATTGTTCTTGCTGTCAGGTCCCTCCCAATTCTGTTAACCTGCCTCACAACATCCACAGTGTTTTCATGTGTTGACAATAGTTGTTTATTTGTTTCTTAAGAATCCAAACAGATGTCTTAATTTTTACATCCATCTCACTGGCAAAAATTGCTCACCAATCCCACCTCCCAAAAATAAGCAGTTTCTCATTTGGCTACTTTCAATTTTAATTTTTTTAAAATTTGATTTATATGCCGCCCTTCTCCAGAGACTCAGGGCGGCTTACAATGCGTTAAGCAATAGCCTTCATACTTTTTGTATATTTACACAAAATCAGCTTATTGCCCCCACAAACTGGGTCCTCAATTTACCTACCTTAGAAAGGATGGAAGGCGGAGTCAACATCGAGCCTGGGGAGATTCAAACTTACAGTAATGGCAGACAGCTGGTCTTTAATTACAATGCTTTAGTCTGCTGAGCTACCCAGCTCTAGGCTGGATCCAGGCTTAAGGAACTGCACAGCTGGAGGTGAGTGGAGGGCAAGCAAAACTGAGCCTGTATGGAATCTAGGTTGCATGCTCCTCAACCCCCACCCCCACCCGCTTTGTCGATGGAAAACTACTCAGAATTTCTGCCACTGGTTCTTCAGAATTGGTCAGAACCTGCTGAATACCACCTCTGAAACATCTGGCCTCCAGAGATTGCGGGTGTTCCATCACTTAGGTTTTTAAGAAGAGACTGGACAGACACTTGTGGGAAACGGTGTAGGTTCTTCTGCTTGAGCAGGGGGCTGGACTAGAAGACCACCGAGGTCCCTTCCAGCCAGTGGTGGGTTGCCCCCAGCTTGCACCGGTTCTATCGAACTGGTAGTAAAACCGGCAGGAGACTCCACCCACTGACCCTGACGTCATCAGAAGCAATCTGCGCATGCGCAAAAGGCCCGTGCACGAGTGAAGTGAACCGGTAATAAAGGTAAGTAGAATCCACCCCTACTTCCAGCTCTATTCTGATTCTCTACACTTTAGATCTATACCTTCAGCTTACACTTTCAGAAGTTAGTCCTCAGCAGTGGTGAAATCCAAATTTTTTTACTACCGGTTCTATGGGTGTGGCTTGGTGGGCGTGGCTTGGTGGGCATGGCAGGGGAAGGATACTGCAAAATCTCCATTCCCTCCCCACTCCAGGGGAAGGATACTGCAAAATCCCCATTCCTTCCCCATTCTTGGGCCAGCCATAGGTGGTATTTGCCAGTCCTCCGAATGGCTCAAAATTTCCACTACCGGTTCTCCAGAACCTGTCAGAACCTGCTGGATTTCACCCCTGGTCTTCAGGCAGGGCACAGAGGTTTACAAAGAAGGAAGAATCTTCCCCTTTGTCCTTGCATTCAGATACAGGGTTAAGGCAAATCTAATTAAGATCTTTTTAGCCTAAGTAATGAATTAATAACCTTATAGCAAACCTTATCAAGGAACCATCCGGCTGAGCTTCCCTTGTTGTTATGCCCAATGGTGATTTTCCTGAGCTTGCCCAGATTGGGAGCATCAAGGGTGAACTTGTCTTCTGACCCTCTCTCAAAATTGTCCTTGTCATTGTCCAACCTGCGCTCTCCTAGGCAACAGATATAATCAAAGTTAAACAAATATGGAGAGAGAGAGGAGAGAGAGAGAGAGGAGAGAGAGATCCCGTTGCAAATCAGTAGTAAAGGTAAGTAGAACCCACCCCTACCCCAAACCATTGTCTCATCATTGCTGTTCAAACATACCCATTGAACAGGAACCCATCAATTCTCTAGATAACTAATTGCACAGTGAAACCACTGTTAAATTTCAGTTTTGGTCCAGGAGTTGAGGGTCTTGAACATAGCTCAAGAAACAACACAACTTTGTCACAATGGCATAGGTTTTAATCCTGGGAACAGTAATTTGATATACGCTCTGAAAGGAAGTATTAATTTTATTTATCGAACCACCCATTTCCCTCACAGAGGGACTAGCTTATATTAGTCTACATTCGTCTACATACAGTAGTGGCCAAAATTGTGGAAACCTTTTGGGGAAAATGTATTTTTGAGGTTTGATGGCTAATAATACCACTTTTTTTTTTTCATGTTTCAAGATAATCCTATTCCACTGCTGGAATGGCCTGGGAATAGCCCAGACCTTAATCCTATTGAAAATCTATGGAGCCGACTAAAGAAACATGTTAGTCAGAAGCGACTCAGCAATAAAACCCAGTTAATAGAAGCCATCATTCCATCTTGGTTTCACATGATAACAGCTGCAGAACTAAAAGGTTTGGTTCACTCCATGGGAAGACGTTATAAGGCTGTCATTCATGCTAAAGGTTACCCAGCTAAGTATTAACTGACATGGGGATCATTTTTGTATATCTCGTTTTTTCCTACGTGTTTCATTTTTCTTCTTTATACTGTAGCTGCTATTCTAATAGCAAATCCTTCACAAACATTATTGCATTACATTCTTAATTGAATTATCTTTCCATTGATATATAATTTTATGGTACTACTCCAAAAAAAGTGGTTAGTTTTAGAAAATACACTTTTTCCAAAAGGTTTCCACAATTTTAGCCAGTACTGTAGACTTATATACTGCTTTACAGTGCTTTTACAGCTCTCTCTAAGCGGTTTACAGAATCAGCCTATTGCCCCAACAATTTGGGTCCTCATTTTACCCACCTCGGAAGGATGGAAGGATGAGTCAACCTTGAGCCTAGTGAGATTTGATCTGCCAAACTGCAAACAGCCGGCAGTACCGCACTGCACTGCACCACCTCGGCTCAGTGAAGATAAGCTGGCTAAAAGGTTTCCACAATTTTGGGCAGTACTGTAACTACTGTGTACCCTAGAGGATGTTACCTGTATCTCCGTTCTGCCCAAAAATGTTAATGAAAACATCAGCATCTGTTCCACTGCCATTAACATCACCTGTAAACACTCGGACCACATATTTGTTTACTGCAGGGAGAAAAAAAACACATCATACAATTAATTAAAACCAAACCAGGTAGATGCCTGTGGAATGATCAAGCAAGCTGGAAGTAATAATAGCAATAGCACTCAGACTTATATACCGCTTCACAGTGCTTTTACAGCCCTCTCTAAGTGTCACTGCATTATTTATATTTGCCAGCTGAGCTTCCATTCTGAACATTACGATAGCTTGCCAGAGAAGCTTATCTCTGAGATAAGCCTATCTTGTGATTTTTGAAGCTACTGTGCATGTCTACATTTTTTTTTTCTTTCTAACTTCCTGATTTACTTCTTCCTTTGTCCGTCTCTGCTGATAAACTGCCGGTAAAATGTAGTTAGTTAGGTTTTTTACTTTTATAATAAAAATGTTTCTTAGAATGTATACTTCGGGTTTTCCTTTCTTTGAGAGTATACACCACGGAAAACAAGATCCATTCACCTCTAATTAATTATAGTTCCCCGGGGGGGGGAACGAGGCTGATTCACACTTCGACACTAACCAGCTTATAGAATCAGCCTCTTGCCCCCAACAATCTGGGTCTTCATTTTACCCACCTCGGAAGGATGGAAGGCTGAGTCAGCCTTGAGACTGGTGGGATTCGATCTGTCAAATTGCAGGCAGCCGGCAGTCCGCAGAAGTAGGCTGCAGTACTGCACTCTAACCACTGCACCACCGCAGCTCATGTACCACAAACACGTGTTTGCATTTGAATTTACATGTAAGTTGTGAGGTCCACCATCTCGTGGAAAAATAATCATCCTTTTTTGGGGAATGGCAACATCCTTAGGACGCAGCTAGATTGGTTGTGCTGGTGCTCCATTGAGATGACCCAGCAAAAAATTATAATATCCGCTCCTATCCCAATGGTGCTTTTCCAAAAGGCTACTGGGTTTTCTTAGTTGTTGTTTTTTTTTTCCTTGAAATATTTCACTGTGAATGGTGTGGGAGTAGGAATGGATTTCCAGAGGAAAAAAATTGCAGACTACAGGAACCAAGAGCATTACTCAGGTGACCCTGGAAAAACAGATAAAACTCCAAGTGCTTCAAGGATCCTCTAACAGGATACAAATCAGTGGTGAGTTTCAAAATTTTTTACTACCGGTTCTGTGGGTGGGCGTGGCATGGCTTGGTGGGAGTGGCATGGGAAGGATACTGTAAAATCTCCATTCCTATCCCACTCCAGGAGAAGATTACTGCAAAATCCACATTTCCTCCCGATCAGATGGGACTCGGGAGGCAGAGAATAGATGGGGGCGGGGCCAGTTCGAATTTTTATTACCGGTTTTCCGAACGACTCAAAATTTCCACTACCGGTTCTCCAGAACTGGTCAGAACCTGCTGATATCCACCTCTGATGCAAATGACCAGCTGTCTGCAAGGGGTATAAATCCTTCCCTTCCCCACTATCCTGTCAAGAGCTGAGGAAGCTTCTTGGATGAGAAGCAAAATGTCTTCAAAGAAAAAAAAACACGAAAGTCCAGTTGCCTCCTGAAAAAAGCACCTTCGGGACAATCATGACTTGGATGATTGAGAATCTCCACAAACCTATTGCATTGGTTTGTAACAAACCTTTGAACTAGTGCTCTAAAGCAGAGATCTTCAACCTTGGCCATTTTAAGACTTGTGGACTTCAACTCCCAGAATTCCTCAGCCAGCCAAAGCTGGCTGAGGAATTCTGGGAGTTGAAGTCCACAAGTCTTAAAATGGCCAAGGTTGAAGACCCCTGTTCTAAAGTAGTTGTCCTGCTCCCCCTACTGGTCAGATAAAAAATTCGATGGCTTCTTATATTAGCTTTTGTTCTAAAACTCAACATCTGGTGCAGAATTTTGAGAACCAAAAATACCCACAGCTTTCTAGTCTCTTTTATATTAAAAAAAAATAAAATAAAATAAAGGAGTCAATGCAATCCAAAACTTGAAAGGGAAACAGAGATAAAAAGAAAGGCAAAATGAAATTTTGAATACATTCGGG
This sequence comes from Masticophis lateralis, assembly GCA_030761175.1. Taxonomy (NCBI): domain Eukaryota; kingdom Metazoa; phylum Chordata; class Lepidosauria; order Squamata; family Colubridae; genus Masticophis; species Masticophis lateralis. Next base: position 274,701,283 of record JAUDYJ010000002.1, on the reverse strand, counting down.
GTATATAACTAATGGGAATTAAGGATGGAGTAAAATCCCCCCGGTGGGGAGGTCAAAAGAGTCACCGCAAGCTGCAGTTGTGTTGAAAAAGCGCACAGTGCCCGCATCACGACACCCCAGTTGCCATCTCACCAATATTAGGAACATAATTTGCAACTGAATATATTAGCCACTCTGTTGGTCTTTGTTATATAATCTTCCTTTTTAAAAATTTGCTGTCCTTTTTTTCTTAATTTCACACAGGCTTGAATTACTAACAGAATAACAGAGTTGGAAGGGACCTTGGAGGTCTTTTAGTTGAACCCTCTGTTCAAGCAGGAAACCTATGCTATCATGATGGGAAACCTATGGAACGTGTGCCCAAAGTGGCACGCAAAACCATGTTGCCTAGCACACGCGGCCTTGCCTGTTTTTCTTCCGGGTTTCTGGCATGCATGCACGTGCGATGATCAGCTGTCCTTCGCGTGTGCAGCAATGCCGAAAACCAGCTGGCGGATGCACGCCAGTCAGCTGATTGTCGGGTGTAAATGCGCGTTAGAACCCGGAAGTTCAGCTTTTCTGGGGCGCAAGGGGGAGGCGCATCTGTCCCATGGCCAGTTTTTGCTCCCAGAGAGGTGCAGGAAGCCGAGTGCTGCCTGTCACACACCCCTGGCCACACCCACCACGGCCACGCCCACCCACCCTGTCAGTCATTAGGGCAAAGAAAAGGTTGTTAAATCATTTGAATCCCACCACTGTATGCAGCCCTCTGGTCTCTCTGATTACTCAAGAAACAATATTCACCGTACTGTTGATTTTAACCCGGCAGAAGGGAAATGCTGGGCCAAAGCCTAGTTTTAAACATGAACTCAGCACCTTGGCAACCGGCGAGAAAGAAAAATTTCGACTATCCAGGGGATCTTTTACAGCTGCGTGTCTACATATCTGGTATTTTCTTTCTTTAGCACAGCACAGATTTTAAAAATGTAAAGCGGAGTAGAAGTGAAATGAAGAAGAGGAATCGTGTTCTAATAATATTCGAAACAGAATGGCTGCCATTCCTGTAAGCAAGAGAAAATGTAAAGTAGACACCTTTTTAATGTAAGATTGGAGCAAACCAAGGCTCTAACATTTTGTGTCACCTGATAGCCAGCTAAAAGCCTATGAAGATTATCAGTCATCCAAGGTCATGGTTTTCCCAAAGATGTTTTTTCAAAAGGCAGCTACAGTAGTGGCCAAAATTGTGAAAACCTTTTGGGAAAAACATATTTTTAAGGTTTGATGGCTAATAACACCAATTTTTTGGGGGGAGTTTCAAGACAATCCTATTCCACTGCTGGAATAGCCTGGGAATAGCCCAGAGCTTAACCCAATTGAAAATCTATGGAGCCGACTAAAGAAACGTGTTAGTCAGAAGCGACCCAGCAATAAAACTCAGTTAATAGAAGCCATCATTCAATCTTGGTTTCACATCATAACAGCTGCGGAACTCAAAGACTTGGTTCACTCCATGGGAAGACATTGTAAGGCCGTCATTCATGCTAAAGGTTACCCAACTAAGTATTAACTGACATGGGGATCATTTTTGTATATCTCGTTTCTTTCTTTGATGATCATTTTTGTATTTCTCATTCTTTCTACGTGTTTCACTTTTCTTCTTTATACTGTAACTGCTATTCTAATAGCAAGTCCTTCATAAAAGTGATTGCATTCCATTCTTGATTAAATTATCTTTCCATTGATATATAATTTTTATTTTATTATTTTTTTATTTTATCGGACTTATATGCCGTCCTTTCTCCGCAAGGACTCAGAGCAGCTCACAACAATAAGCTACGACAAGTCCGGATTAAAATTCAGACAATAAAAGAAATAAAATTCCCATTAAAACCCTATTCAGTCCAGGCCAGCCTGGCGAAACAACCATGTTTTAAGGTCACGGCAGAAAGAGCGAAGGTCTTTTTTGGCACTACTCCAGAAAGAAGTGGTGTTACTAGCTAGTTTTAAAAAATACACTTTTCCCAAAAAGTTCCCACAATTTTGCACTGCTGTAGACTTTCTGGTTTTTCTTTGAAGACATTTCACTTCTCCTCCAAGAAGCTTCTTCAGTTCTGACTGAATGGTGGAGGATGGGAAGGATTTATTCCTCCACCATTCGATCAGAACCAGGAGTGAAATGTAAAATTTGTTACTACTGGTTCTGTGGGCGTGGCTTGGTGGGGGGAGGGTTAATGTGACTGGGTGGGCGTGGCCAACTTTTTTTTTTTTAACTTTTCAAAGCATTTTTTCTGATGCATTGAAAAGCCTCTGCAGATCAGGCAACTCAGCTGGGATCGTCAGAGAGGCTTTTTAAAAAATGATGGTGTGGCTCAGCTGGGCATGGTGGGGGAGGCTCAAGGATTTTTGCTACCGGTTCTCCGAACCATCCACCGCCATCGTTACCGGATCAGGTGATCCGGTCCGAACCGGGAGCATTTCACTCCTGGTCAGAACTGAAGAAGCTCCTTGGATGAGAAGGGAAACATCTGCAAGGAAAAATAAAGCCCAGTTGCCTTTTGAAAAAGCACTTTTATGATGGACAGCTAGTTATATTAAACTTAAAAAGATTATATAAGCTTAAAACACAACATTAGTTCTTGCCCCTTGTCCCTCCTCAACAACTGGTCTTTGTAAAGGATGCTTAAAATGGGTACAGGGATTCCTCAACTTACAAACATTCCTTTAGTGACATTCAAAGTTATAATAGCATTAAAAAAAGTGTGACTTAGGACCATTTGTTATTTTATTTTATTTATTTGTCATGCATATATATGATAACAGATATAAGTATAAACATGATTATGAAAAGAGGATAAGGATACGAATAAATGGGAGACAGTAGACAGGGACGGTAGGCACACTGGCATTTATGCATGCCCCTTACAGACCTCTTAGGAATGGGGTGAGGTTGAAAATAGACAGTCTTAGGTTAAAGTTTTGGGGATTTGGGGATGAAACCACAGAGACAGGTAGTGCATTCCAGGCTTTGACCACTCTGTTGCTGAAGTCATATTTTCTCAGTGGTGAAATCCAATTTTTTTTACTACGGTTCTGTGGGTGTGGCGTGGTGGGCGTGGTGTGGCTTGGTGGGCGTGGCGGGGGAAGGATACTGCAAAATCTCCATTCCTACCCAACTCCAGGGGAAAGATATTGCAAAATCCCCATTCCCTCCCCATTCCTGGGAGAAGGATATTGCAAAATCTCCATTCCCACCCCACTCTGGGAACAGGCAGAGGTGGTATTTGACGGTTCTCTGAACTGCTCAAAATTTCCACAACCGGTTCTCCAGAACCTGTCAGAACCTGCTTGATTTCACCCCTGTATTTTATGCAGCCGAGTTTGAAGCTGTTTACCTTAAGTTTGCATCTATTGTGTGCTTTTGTATTATTGCGGTTGAAGCTGAAGCTACATTGACAGGTAGGATATTGGGGATCGAAGGGTTTCTCTTGAAGCCAGAAACGCAAAACCCTAAAGCACAAGATTCTTTGCACAGCACGCAGCCTTTAATTAAGTTAATCACCTCTCAAATGTCTCTTATGCCCAATGGCCAAATTGTCTGTTACCTGACCTGGTTTGAGAGAAGGGGGTTTGGCTGATTGTTTTTTTTAAATCATTTGCTGCTGTAGGAAGTTAAGACACTTCGACTTAAGAATTTATTACGGGAAAGAAAACACCAAGGGGTGGAACAATATCCCATCCTTCGCAATTAATCCCCAGGATGAAAACGAATATCAACCCCGCTTGGGAGCACTTAGGTAAATAAGAATCTGCGGCGGTGTAAATGTGAGAATAATTGCTAGCATATGGCAAACTGCAAATTTGACAGTGGAGCAGACGGGGTTTCTGGCTGAGCCTCATGACCTGCAGCATTTTCCTTGTCAGAAACCACACAATTTGTGAAAAAGATGGTGTGATGTCAGGTTAAGCCGTAACGGAAAAACAGCTCCAGTTTTTGGCAGGACCCGCGCGCAGGAAATCAGCGGTGCCTTAATAGAGTCACCTCTGAGTTTTACATTCGGGGATTTGAAACCTTTATCATCCTATCGTTCGTTGCCGTGGAACTGAACTGAACGGATGAACTACTATTGACCTACTATTGACTGAGGTGAAATCGTTTTCAAAAAATAAAGAAAGACTAAGGGTGACATGATAGCAGTGTGAATCCTGTGTCCGGTTTTTGGTCACCACACTATAAAAAAGATGTTGAGCCTCTAGAAAGAGTGCAGAGAAGAGCAACCAGGATGATTAGGGGACTGGAGGCTAAAACATACGATGAATGGTTACAAGAACTGGTCATAGCTAGTCTAGTGAAGAGAAGGACCAGGGGAGACATGAGAGCAGTCTTCCAATATTTGAGGGGCTGCCACAGAGAGGAGGGGGTCAACCTATTTTCCAAGGCACCTGAAGGCCAGATAAGGAATAATGGATGGAAATTGATCAAGGAGAGATTCAACCTGGAAATAAGGAGAGTTTTTCTGACAGTGAGAAGGATCAACCAATGGAACAGAAATTGCTTTCGGAAGTTGTGGGAGCTTCATCACTGGAAGCTTTCAAGAAGAGACATCTGTCAGAAAAGGTGTAGGATCTCCTGCTTGGGCAGGGGGTTGGACTAGATGACCTCCAAGATCCCTTCCAACTCTGTTATTCTGTTAAACTTGACAATGATAATGCAATGGGCACACATCAAGGACCTCACCACACAGGATGTTACGAAACAGCTGACTAGTCTGCAAACATCAACTCCATCAACTAATCAAGATGTAACAACACAGACAACCAACCCGCTCACAGCAACAAAACCAGCAGCCCACACCTCCCCACCAGTATTTATAGAGAGAAGGCAGCTCTGATCACGCTTTCCTCACACAAGCACGAAGCCAAGGCAACAATTCGGATATTACTTTGAGGAAGATTTAAACCGTTGCGATTTTTCCTCCTAGAATGCATTGATTACCATTGGAGAACTCTGTTGCAAAAGTAGAGGACTGAACATTTCAAAGGTGTCCATTTATTTTCATTATTTCTATGCTGACTCTTAGGGTTTCCTAGTTTACCATTTACAAGGCACTGTGGTTTCCTTTAGCAAAAGGATAAGTAAACTTTAGCTTCTGTGACTTTTGAAAGTGAAAAATTAGATTTATTGTTTGCAAAAATTAAAAGAAAAATTGGATTAGATGGGAAAAGGTCAGGTAGTCCTTGTTTTACAACCATTGTTTTAGTGTTTGAAATGACAACGGCGCTGAAAAAAAGTGACTTATGACTGTTTTTCACATGGCCATTGCAGCATCCTCATGGTCACATGATCAAAATTGGGACACTTGGCAACTGGCCGGTATTTATGACAGTTGCAGTATCCCAGGGTCATGTGATCCCCTCTTGCGACTTTTTGACAAGCAAAGTCAATGGGGAAGCCGGATTGACTTTACAACCGTGTTACTCACTTAACAACTGCAGAGATTCGCTTAACAACGGCGGGAAGAACGTACATAAAATGGGGAAAAATTCATTCCACAGCTGTCTCACTTAGCAACAGAAATTTGGGGCTCAATTGTTGTCATAAGTCAAGGACTATCTTGTAGACCATTTTAATACAGGCATTCGGTCATGCATTCACCGCTGTATGCAATGATGTACCTTTGGGAACATCCATGGGGTTAAGGCTGCCAATCAGATCTCTCACATAAAGTCCGTCCCCTTCATCTTTACTCAGCCAATTGTTGCACGGGAAATAAAAACGGAGGTGGGGCCTGTTCATGTCTGTCACAATCACACGGTCGAGATACCAACTGGCGTTCATTCCGGTGTTGTCATGCTCAATTCTGCAATAAAAATAGAGTAAGAGAAAGAAGGGTGCAGGTTGGCAATTGTTAAAATCGATATTTTGCAACCTGTTCTGACCCAGCCTTAGCAAAAGCAAGAAACAGACTTTACGAAAAAAACCACTCTTTATTTTCCTTTTGGGAATTAATAGCATTCACCCGCCGAAAAGTCCAGGTAAGAGTCCTTCAAGGAGTTAACTGCAGTAACAGACCTTATCAGTTCCTTGCGATAATTTCAGGGCCGGGAACTCCCAGCTGAAAGGCTACAAATTAAGTTCTGGCAAGCAGTCTTTGTGATATGAAACACAATGAGCAAAATCTTCAGAAATACGAATGGTTGTCTCCTACGACAACCACTCCCCTTTCCTTCTATTTATTCCCCAGCCAGGGAGGGGCCATTCAGCGTCCATGCTTTGCTTCCCGAATCGACTCTTTGTCCTCCATTGTTCTCCTCTCCTAATTGCTCTGTGCCTACGTGCATCTAGAACAGGCCCCAGCTGTTCTTCCTCCTCACTCATCTCAGCCTCCAAAGGCAGCTGCCTCTCCGGTGGCTGGGAAATGTCGGACGGTCCTGGCTCTATCTCTACGTCTGATGCACAGCATGTATCAGAGCTTTTCCCCCAGACTCCAGCACTGGTCCAAATTCCTCCCCAACCTCCTCGTCGTCCAAGTCTGCCACCAGCTCCGTTGGCAGCTGGCGGGCCACAACGCAACCTGCTGCCCTCAGATGCATTAGAACGGCAGATCCCATAATCCCCTTTCTTCACTGGCTGAGAACGCTGGGAATTGTAACCTCAACACAACTAGAGGATATCTGATTGAGGGAAGTTGTGGCACATTTCTCTTTTGTCATCGCACTTTTGGCAACAGCCACACAGACTTCACAAACGGGAAGTCAAGACTCTGAAATAACGATTTACCTCTTGAATTTAACACAACAAAGACTTTTATGCAAACTTCTCTCTACAAAGGCAATCAGCTGGTTTCATATTTTTAGGTTTTTGAAGTGACAAGCCCTTTGAACATCTATGCATTGTCAAAGAGGGAGGGGGGGGGGTTTGGGAGAAATCTGGAATGTACACTAAAAATTTGCAGTTGAGAGTTAAAAGTTTCAGTTCCTAAACTTTTGACTTAGTTTTCATTACACAAAAACCATGAGAAGACTAAGAATCTACAGGATAATATCAAGTTCCTTTTGTCTAAGCTCCTCCCGAGCTTAGCTCCAGCGTGCATGCGCGCGCTGTCCAGCTGATTTTCGGGCCTTTTGGGCCCACCGGAAGTCAGGAAAAAGGCTGTTTCCGGCTTCCGGAGGGCCTCCAGGGCAGTGAGGAAAGCCATTTTTGCCCTCCCCGGACTCCTAGAAAGGCTCTGGAGCTTGAGGATAGCGGAAAATGGGCCTACCTTGCAATCACATGCCAAAAGTGGGGGGAGCGCGGAGGGGGGGGTCGCACACACATGTGCAGGGTGCATAGAATTATGGGTGTGGGCATATGCGTGAGTGCTCCCCCCACACTCCCCCCACTTTTGGCACTTGATGGCAAAAAGGTTAGCCATCACTGGCCTAGATATTAATATATAGAATACTTATTTCCTTTTTATGAACCCACATATTTTAAAATTTAATATGTAATGTAATATACGTATAACCTCTTGAATTTTTTATACCTTACAAAATCGACCACACATCTCCATCTTATACATATCATATTATTATGTGTTCTTCCCATACACTTTTCTGCTGCTATTCTAATTCTTGAGTATTTTATGCCATATACTCAATCAGAATAGAGCTGGAAGGGACCTTGGAGGTCTTCTAGTCTAACCCCTTGCACAAGCAGGAAACCCTATAGATCAGGGCTGGCCACATCCATGCCCGGTTCAGCAAAGGGGGGGAAAGTCCCAATGCATTACGTGATGCCGCCATGATGACATGAGTTTGACACCCCTGCTATGGATCAAATGAAAGAAATATTACAAAGCTTTCAGAAGAACGTAAGATCTAGGAAATGACCAGAATGAGCCTGAGGAAGGGGTCTAATGTGTCATCAGTCTTGAGTCCCTTTGTGTCCATAAGAGATCTAAGACCAGACCACCTTGAAATCAGTTGACTCTTATCCAGGGGTGAAATGCTCCTGGTTTGTACCGGATCACCTGATCCGGTAGCAATGGCGGTGGGTGGTTCGAAGCAAAAATCCCTGCACCCACTACCACCCCCACCATGCCCAGCTGAGCCGCACGATCATCAGAGGTTTTTTTTTTACTTTTAAAAGCATTTTTTCTACAACCTCTTTTGAAGAAAACACGCGCGGCTCAGCTGGGATCATCAGAGGCTTTTCAAAGCATTTTTTTTCTGCAACCTCTTGGCCGAAGAGGTGGTAAAAAAAATGCTTTGAAAAGTCCCCCCCCCGCCCCTCATTCCTGTGATAACACATCACACCAGCCATATAATGGGCTCCATCCCACTCTGGATTCCCCAGGCCCGGTGGCAGAACCAGGTTTCCAGCACCTTCCGGAAGATTGTAGAGTGGGGGCCAATGGTGGGCTGCTGCCGGTTCAGTCTGGTTCAGGCAAATCGGTAGTTCGGACCAGCGGCTGGCCCCACCCACCCGCCCTGGCACTACCATGTCTTATATAATCGCCGGTTTTTCAATGCCGCACGCATGCATGAAAGGCGCACATGCTCACATTTTCAGTTCCGGGTAAACCAGTTGTTACAACCGGGAGCAGCCCACCACTGGTGGGGGCCATTCTAATCTCTGAAGGAATGATGTTCCAGAGAGAGGGAGACACCAACGAGAAGGCCCTTCTTCTGGGTTCCACCATATGTATCTCCCTAGGGCCGTGATGGCGAATCTATGGCACGGGTGCCACAGGTGGCACGCGGAGCCGTATCGGTGGGCACTCGAGCTTAGCTCTGGCATTCATGCGTGTGCCAGGCAGTTGATTTTTGGGCCTTCTGGGCCCACCAGAAGTCAGGAAACACACTGTTTCCGGCCTCCGGAGAGCCTCTGGGGTGGGGGAAGGACATTTTTGCCCTCCCCAGGCTCCTAGAAAGGCTCTGGAGTCTGGAGAGAGCAAAAAAGGGGCCTACCGGGCCCACCGGGCCATCATATGCTAAAAGCGGGGGGAGCACAGAGGGTGGGGCGCATTGAATTATGGATGTGGGCACGCGTGCATGTGACCCCACCACTCTCCCCCCACTTTTGGCACTCCATGGCAAAAAGGTTAGCCATCACTGCCCTAGTGGATGGAACCCACAACATTCCTTGCCTCCCCACTCTGATAGGTCAGGTAGATGTAACTGGCAAGAGATGGTCCCTCAGATAACCTGGTCCCAAGCCATGAAGGGCTTTAAAGGCGATAACGCCTTGAATTGCACCCAGAAGCAAATTGGCAACCAATGCAGCTCCCGCAGGAGAGGCAAAACATGCGCACACCAAGATCTACACAAAACCATGTGGGCCACTGCATTTTGCACCAACTGGAGCTTCCGGATGCTCTTCAAGGCTTCCTGTACAGCATAATTAGTCAAATAGCCACCTTTTAGGGTACTTTAGGTTGGCCTTAATCTTCTGATAATACCTTATTTTCCGGATGGCTCCAACGTTATTGGTTTTCACTCGAAACACGTCCGTTTTGCTTCTTTCAAAGGCAGAACTGCTCCTGAAAGAGATGGGTCATCATAATGAAATATAATGAAATCAGTACACACTACATATGAGATAGTAACTGTGGAAACGTCTAGATCAGGGCAGGGGTGAAATCTACTTACCTTCCTTACCGGTTCGGAAGCGCATGCACGAGCACATCACATGCGTGCGCAAACCTTCTGCGCATGGGCAAAAGGTAAAAAACACATTACTTTCTGGTTTTAACCAGGAAGTAATGACACCTGGGTGGGTGGGCGGAGCTTCACCCTGCCATCGCTACTGGATCGTCGAATCAACGGCCAAGATTGCTACCGGACCAGGCGATCCGGTCTGATCTGGGAGCATTTCAGCCCTGGATCAGGGGTCTCCAAATTTGGCAACTTTAAGACTTGTGGACTTCAACTCCCAGAATTCCCCAGCCAGCCATTCAGCCAGACTTCAACTCCCAGAATTCCTCAGTCAAATCAGAATTCCTCAGTTGTGACTGCCTGAGGAATTCTGGGAGTTGAAGTCTGGCTGAATGGCTGGCTGGGGAATTCTGGGAGTTGAAGTCCATAAATCTTAAAGTTGACACATTTGGAGAACCCCCCCCCCATCTCTGCTCTAGATAAATCTTGATTATGAGCCACGTTATCACATGTCCTTTACATGCCAGCTGGTAGTGGCTGAAACAGATTGTGGTTCTGTGGGCGTGGCTTGGTGGGCGTGGCTTGGTGGGCATTGCAGGGGAAGGATACTGTAAAATCCCTCCCTACTCCAGGAGAAGGTTACTGCAAAATCCCCATTTCCTTCTGATCAGCTGGGACTTGGGAGGTAGGGAATAGATGGGGGTGGGGCCAGTCAGAATTTTTACTACCGGTTCTCCAAACTACTCAAAATTTCCGTTATCGGTTCTTCAGAACTGGTCAGAATCTGCTGAATATCACCTCTGATTTGCGGTGATCGGAAACATGCCGTCTTTGAAGAAATCCATCACACTTTATCTCCTCTCCAGCTTGGAGAAGAAGGGTATAAAAATGCCATGCATTCACAGCAAGGCATTTCATTTCTGAATTCTCTAAATTTAGCATGTAGGGAATCCCATGAGATTCTCCCTTCTTGCTGTATTGCATAAACAATGTGGCAAACTGGCATGCTCTTTCTACCCCGGTAGCCTACAGGTAGTCCTCAATTTATGACCACCATTGAGCACAACATTTCTGTTGCTAAGCGAGACAACTGTTAAGTAAGCTTTGTCCCATTTTGTGCCACAGTTGTTAAGCGAATCACTGCAGTGGTTAAACCCAAAATAAGACATCCCCTGATAATAAGCCCAATCGGGCTTTTGAGAGCGTAGCAATAAGGCCAAGAGCTTATTTCAGGGTTCAAAAAATATATCATATCTGCCTGGTTTGGCACAGCAACCAAACAGGACAGGAACAGACTTCAACAGAAGAACAATTGCAACCAGCCTGACTTCCATTGAGGGCCTGTCTACTGCATGAGCCAGAAAAAGGGCTGTGAAAATATCTATAGACCCCTCACAACTTCTCCCCTCAGGATGCCACTATGGGGCATTGCATTGCTCCGTTCCATTCCATTCCATTCCATTCCATTCCACTCCATTCCACTCCACTCCGTTCCATTCCATTCCATTCCCTGTTCCATTCCGTTCTATTCTATTCTATTCTATTCTGTTCTTTTCTGTTCTGTTCTGTTCTGTTCTGTTCTGTTCTGTTTCATTCCATTCCGCTCCATTCCATTCTGTTCCGTTCTGTTCCATGTTTTCTGTTCGATTCGGTTCAGTTCCATTCCATTCTGTTTATTTATTTATTTATTTATTTAATTAATTAATTTTTTATACCACCCTTCTCCCGAAGGATTCAGGGCAGTGAACAGTCAGAATAACATACATATAATTTGAAATAAAATTTAAAATATATTTAATTGTTTAATTAATATTTAATTTAAAATAATGAAACTGATTTGGCTCGTCAATTAAGATCCTCCACGTAGAGTTTGGATAAGCTGAAAATTTATGCCAGTCCAGCTTGGTGAAATAGAAAGGTCATCAAGGCATGACGAAAAGTACGGAGATCTGGGAACATTCGTATCCCTGGTGGTATCCTGTTCCATAGGGTAAGTGCCCCCACAGAGAAGACTCTCCTCCTGGGAACCACCAGCCGACATTGCTTTACTGACGGCACCCTGAGGAGGCCCACTCTGTGGGAGCGTACTGGTTGGTGGGAGGTTATTGGTTGCAGAAGGTGGCCTCGTAGGTACCCAGGTCCTGTTTCTCATGTTCTGTTTGTAACATGGTGTTTAAACAAATCTGGCTTCCCCATTGACTTTGCTTGCCAGAAGATGGCAAAAAGGAATCACATGACTCTGGACCAGAGGTGAAATGCTCCCAGTTCAGAATGGATCGGTAGCAAAAATCCCTGCCCCCCACCTCCCATTGCCCAGCTGAGCCTGAGCTGAGGCTTTTCTTTTCATTTTTAAAAGCATTTTTTTCTACAACCTCTTTGGCTGAAAAAATGCTTTTAAAAGTAAAAAACGAAAAGCCTCTGATGATCGCGCGGCTCAGCTGGGATGATCAGAGGCTTTTAAAAGCATTTTTTTTCTGTAAGAGGTTATAGAAAAAATGTTTTTAAAAGGAAAAAAAGCCTCTGCCGATCAGGCGAGCCAGCTGGGATCATCAGAGGCTTTAAAAGCATTTTGTTTTACAACCCATTCAGCTGAAGAGGTTATCGAAAAAATGGCTTTAAAAGTAAAAAAAAAAAAAGTTGGCCACACCCACTCAGTCATATTAACCCGCCCTCCCCCATCAAACCACGCCCACAGAACCGGTAGTAACAAATTTTATATTTCACCACTGCGCTGGACATTGCAAACGTCATAAATACAAGTCGGCCGCCAAGCATCTGAATTTTGATTGGGTGACCATGGGGATGCTGCAACAGTCCTAAATGGGAAAAATTGCTCTAAATCACATTTTTCAGTACCGTTGTAACTTTGAATGGTCACTAAACAAATGGTGGTGAGTCAAGGACTGCCTGTAATAAGTCCCATGGTCTTCTACCGATCTCATGGAGAGAAGCTTGTTTGTAAATTCAGAGCTATTTACATTTGAGATTGTTTTTTGTTTTGCTTTTTTTAAAATTTGATTTATATGCCGCCCTTCTCCGGAGACTCAGGGCGGCTTGCAATGCATTAAGCAATAGCCTTCATACTTTTGTATATTTTATACAAAGTCAGCTTATTGCCCCCACAAACTGGGTCCTCAATTTACCTACCTTAGAAAGGATGGAAGGCTGAGTCAACCTTGAGCCTGGTGAGATTCGAACGGGTGTAATTGCAGACAGCTGGATGTTAATTATGGTGCTTTAGTCTGCAGAGCTAAACCAGGCTCTTGTTTATATATCAAACTTTTTAACTGCCCATCTGTCTCATACAGGGAGTTCCATCTCAAATACAGCTACGGGGAATGAAAGCTTTTGATGAGGCTCTATTTAAACTAAGTTTGTATATTAGGGTTTGCATGACCTCTGTAGTTCATCATCTTCTTTTAACGACTCCATAATCCCTTGCGGGGTGGAGTCTGGGCAACTGAATGGAGCTAGCGGAGGGTTTACTGGCCGGATACCCTTCCTGTTGCCAATGCGGAGTTTTGTTCAGGAGATATATTCTCTTTGTGCCCAATAGAGAGAAAAATTTGCCTCTACCTAGGATCAAACTCACAGCCCCCTGATTGTGAGGTGAGAAGCTCCACCTTTAGGCCAACCGCACCACTCTGCATGACCTCTGACGTGACATGCTGTACACTAAATCCGTGATGGCGAATCTATGGCACATGTGCCACATCTGGTACACAGAGCCCTCTCTGCGGGCACGCAAGCTGTCTCCCAGCTCAGGTACACTGAGCATGTGCACGCCGCACGCCGGCCAGCTGATTTTCAGGGTGGGTTGCATGCAAGCAACATGCATGAATGTGCGGGGCTCACGTGCGCATGTGAAGGGGCATAGGGTCACATGGGCATGTACAGGGGCGGGGGAACATGGGGGGAGCAGCGGGCACATTCCAACAGTGTGGAAACGGGCCTGTTTTCAGCCTCCAGAGAAATGGAGCCTCCAAAATGGCCTCCCACTGGAGCTCGAGGGAGGCCATTTTCCCTCCCGGAGGTGCAAGGAAACCCTCCTGAGCCTGGAGAGGGTGAAAACGGCCCCTTCCCCAGGCTGCTGTGGTGCAGGTTGCTAAAAAATTTTAATCCCACTCCTCGCACGCATGCATGGAGGTGGGGGGGGGGTCATGCGTGCATGTGCGGCGGGCACACATTGAATTATGAGGAGCCTGAGTAGCGTAGGGGGCTAATGCCTCCTACTAAAGGCAGCAATTAACATCCAGCTGCCTGTAATTCTGTGAGTTCAATTCTCACCAGGCCCAAGGTCGACTCAGCCTTCCATCCTTTCTAAGGTGGGTAAATTGAGGACCCAGTTTGTGGGGGCAATAAGCTGACTTTGTATAAATATATACAAAAAGTATGAAGGCTATTGCTTAACGCATTGTAAGCCGCCCTGAGTCTCCGGAGAAGGGCGGCATATAAATCAAATTAAAACAAAAAAATTATGGGTGCGCTTTTGGCACACGAAGAGAAAAAGTTTAGCCATCACTGAACTAAGTAAATAAAATTAAAAGCTTTTCAGACTTTTAAAAAATATTTCTCAACCACAAAGAAATACCGGGTAAGTAGTCATATTTGAATACAGAAGATTCTTAAAGCGAATGAAAAAATTAAACCAGAGACATTCCTTTTAGTCTTTAATGGGCCAAGAATTTGAAAAAAGAAAATCTGGAACCTTTCTGTTATAGGTGTTGAAAGCAGCCAGAATGCTTTATGCACTAAAACGGAAAGATAACTTTAATTCCCACCAGGGATGAATGACTGGAAATACTGATGGATTTTTTATTTAGCAATTTAACAGAGATGGCTAAATTAACCCATCTAATCAAAGGAAAGAATGCATCCAACTTTGTTTCTTCTTGGAAACCACTTCTAGATGTTGTGTTTGAGATGGAAAAAAATGATTTTTTTTTTTTTTTTTTTTTTTTTTTTGCTGATTAAATACATTTGTTGTTATGGAAATGGCTCGTACATATCCAGTATGTAAAAATAAAAAGCTGAGGCTGTAATGTTATTATTTTATTCTACTGGGCTAAAAATAGTCTGAAGTCAATGCTTTTCATTCTTTTTTCGCCTTTACCCTACACAGAATAGAATAGAATAGAATAGAATAGAATAGAATAGAATAGAATAGAATAGAATAGAATAGAATAGATTGGGATGGGATGGGATGGGATGGGATGGGATGGGATGGGATGGGATGGGATGGGATGGGATACAATAGAATAGAATAGAATAGAATGGAATGGAATGGGATGGGATGGGATGGGATGGGATGGGATGGGATGGGATGGGATGGGATGGGATGGGATACAATAGAATAGAATAGAATGGGATGGGATGGGATGGGATGGGACGGGACGGGACGGGACGGGACGGGACGGGACGGGACGGGACGGAACGGAACGGAACAGAACAGAATAGAATAGAATAGAATAGAATAACAGATTTGGAAGGGACCTTGGAGGTCTTCTAGTCCAAGCCCTTGCTTAGGTAGGAAACCCTATAACATTTCAGACAAATGGTTGTCCAATCTCTTCTTAAAAACTTCCAGTGTTGGAGCATTTACAACTTCTGGAGGTAAGTTGTTCCACTTCGTTCTCTCTCCTTTTCCCTTCTCCGTTTTCCCACCTTCATTTTTTAATTTTATATTTTGATAAGCTTAATAAAATTATTGAAAACAAAAGGATTCCTCTACCAGTAAGTTTAAAGTTATCATATCAGGATTGCAAGAATCCCCATGGCCATTAGAGAGCAGCCAACAAAATTTCTGCATTTCTTTGCTGCCATCTAGTGGTCATATGGGGTTTGTTGTTGTTTTTTGCAGCTGAGATACAATAGGTTTCCCCAAGTTTTATCCCTCAAATATGCCAAAAAAGCATGAATGCCCCTTCAGCATTTTCGAACTATTTTACAATATTTTCACTTTTCAGTTGATTTGCCCAGAAATGAAGGTTTTTTGAGAGAAAAATTTAAGAGCTGTACCTCTTGCAGAGATGCAGAAAGTCCTCAAGATACAACCATTTGTTTAGTGACCGTTTGAAGTTACAAGGGCATTGAAAAAAAGTGACTTATAGGACCGTTTTTCACATTTACGACCGTTGCGGCATCCCCATGGTCACATGATCAAAATATGAATGCTGGGCAGCGGTTTCATATTTACGACGATTGCAATGTCCGGGGGGGGGGTCATATGATCCCGTTTTGCGACCTTTTGACAAGCCAAGTCAATGCGGAAGCCAGATTTGCTTAACAACCGTGTTACTAATTTAACAACTGCAGTGATTCACTTAATATTTTTAATTAAATATTTTTAATTAAATATTTTTAATTTTTACATTCGCTTTAAGAATCTTCTGTATTCAAATACGACTACTTACCCAGTATTTCTTTGTGGTTAAAACGTTTTTTAAAAGTCTCGAAAGCTTTTTATTTTATTTATTTAGCACAGAGGTCTTCAAACTTGGCAGCTTTAAGACTTGTGGACTTCAACTCCCAGAATACTTAGAACAATTCTAAAAATTTGAATATTTTCAACAATGCATTTATCTAAGCAAAAAAGAAAAGAAAATTTAAACGATAGAGGGTTATGATTTAATTAAATAAGACTTATTTAATTGGCTTTTATATAAATGGTATTGTTAAATAGAGAATTTAGGGAAAAAATGGGAATTGTATTATGTTGTAATTTGAATTAAGAGCTTTGTTTAATTGTTAAATTGGTATATTTTTAAGATTAGGGATAAGATTTAAATTTGATGAAGTAATAGTTAAATAAAGAATTAAGGAATGTAATAATAAAATGTAAGGAAATTTTAGAAATTGAAATAAGATTCAGAAAGATAAATATGTTTGAACTGTATTGTTAATAGTGAGGATTTAGGGTAAGAATTGTGAAATGTATTATGAGGTATTATTTGAATTAAGATTTAAGGTGGATTAATAGAAGGGTAATTGTTTTGATTATGTTAATATGAGTAAGCTTATTATAAAATGGTAATAGTTGAGATATGTAGCAAAAATAGAATATATAAAATTGTGTTAAAGATGGAACAAAAAGCTGAACAAATTTATGACCGGATCAATGCTCTGTTTCGAAAAGATGTACTGTCTGTTTGTCTGTGTGTTTTAAAACATTTTTTTAAAAAAATTGCAAAAAAAAAAAAAAGACTTGTGAACTTTAACTCCCAGAATTTACCTAATACCTGTGGCAAGAAAGATCGTAAAATGGGGCAAATTTTACTTAACGTCTTGCTTCACAACAGCAGTGTTGAAATCAATTGTGGTCATAAATCAAGGATTATCTATATAGAAAGAAAGAAGATGTGGAGTTACAGTATAATTCTGGGAGTTTTCCAAAAGAACACAAGCAAGCATGCTGTGAAAAATTCATCATTTTTTGTTTTTTTGTTTTTGTTTTGTTTTGCCTTATGCAGGTAGTCCTTGACCTACGACCACAATTGAGCCCAAAATTTCTGTTGCTAAGTGAAACATGTGCTAAGGGAGTTTTGCCCCAATTTACGACTTTTTCTCGTCACTGTCGTTAAGTGAATCGCTGCAATTGTTAAGTTAGTAACCCCGTTGTTAAGCGAATCCAGCTTCCCCATTGACTTTGCTTGTCAGAAGGTCGCAAAAGCGGATTACATGGCCCCGGGACGCTGCAACCGTCATAAATAGGAACTAGTTGCCAAGCATCCAAATTTGGATCAGGTGACCTGGAGGATGCTGCAACGTTCCTAAGTGAGAAAAACGGTCATTAGTCATTTTTTTCAGTGCCATTGTAACTTTGAGCAGTCACTAAATGAACTGTTGTAAATCGAGGAGTACCTGTAGTTATTTCCCCATTAAGAAAGCCCTTCAGTGCTTTCTGGATATTTTGCATTTTACTCTCATCCCTCTAGCTGGCATAATAAACGGTGAGGCTCAGTGGGAAACAGATGTGCCTAGCACATCTGGAGGGAAACAGATTGCCTAGACATGTGATAATGTAAACATTTACTCCTGCACACAAGTCATTTGTCAGCCAGAGTTCACCATGTGTGCTTGTGATAACTACCTTGGCATTCTCCACCCTACCTGCGAATGTTCACATTTCTAAAAAGGTATATTTAGTAAATGATACAGGAATTCTATTACAAATAAGCTGTTATTTGTAATCTGCACGTCCTCTATAGCTGTCTGGTTTGGTTCTGCAACCCAACAAGACAGACACAGACTTCAGAGGATAATTAGAACTGCAGAAAAAACAATGGCTACCAACCTGCCTTCCATGGAGGATCTGTATACTGCAGGAGTCAAAAAGAGGGCTGCGAAAATATTTACAGACCCCTCACATCCTGGACATCAACTGTTTCAACTCCTACCCTCAAAATGACGCTAAAACGAGCCGTGATGGCGAATCTATGGAACGCGTGCCACAGGTGGCATGCAAAGCCACATGTGCGGGCATGCGAGTTTATTTATTTATTTATTTATTTATTATTTCAATTTATATACCGCCCTTCTCCCCGGGAGGGGGACTCAGGGCGGTGAACAACCAAATTAAAACACATATATTACAAATATTAAAAGAATTTAAAATTAGATTAAATTAATTGGCGTCCAAAATAAAAGTCTCAAACCCCATTAAAATACCCAATTTAAAACCCCAGAGATTACTAGTACAAAAATTTTTTAAAACCCCATTAAAATCAAGCAAGCAAGGCCGGCTTGTTGGAATAAATAAGTCTTAAGGGCCTTTCGGAAAGCACGGAGATCCGGGATCAAACGAATTTCAGGAGGCAGCTCGTTCCATAGGGTGGGTGCCCCCACAGAGAAGGCTCTCCCCCTGGGGGCCGCCAGCCGACATTGCTTGGCTGATGGCACCCTGAGAAGGCCCTCTCTGTGTGAGCGTACTGGCCGGTGGGAGGTTATCAGTAGCAGCAGGAGGTCCCGCAAATACCCCGGTCCGATGCCATGGAGTGCTTTAAAGGTCAAAACTAACACCTTGAAGCGCACCCGGAAGACCACCGGAAGCCAGTGCAGCTCGCGCAGGAGAGGTGTCACGTGGGAGCGCCCTGTCGCTCCCATAATCACCCGCGCGGCCACATTCTGGACCAGTTGGAGCCTCCGGGTGCACCCCAAGGGGAGCCCCATGTAGAGAGCGTTACAGTAGTCCAGGCGAGACGTGACGAGTGCATGAGTGACTGTGCACATGGAGTCCCGATTCAGAAAGGGGCGCAACTGGCGCATCAGGCGAACCTGATAAAAGGCCCCCCTGGCCACGGCCGCCACATGCCCTTCCAAGGACAGCCGTGAATCCAGGAGGACACCCAAGTTGCGCGCCCCCTCTGTGGGGGCCAATGACTCACCCCCAATAGCCAGCGATGGCACTAGCTGGCTATACCGGGACGCCGGCATCCACAGCCACTCGGTCTTGGAAGGGTTGAGACGAAGCCTGTTCCTCCCCATCCAGACCCGCACGGCCTCAAGGCACTGGGACATCACTTCGAGGGCATCATTGGGGTGGTCAGGGGTGGAGACGTACAGCTGAGTGTCATCAGCGTACAGTTGGCAACTCACCCCAAAACCACGGATGATCTCACCCAGCGGCTTCACATAAATGTTGAACAGGAGCGGCGAGAGGACCGACCCTTGTGGCACCCCGCAAACGAGGCGCCTCGAGGTCGACCTCTGCCCCCCTGCCAACACAGACTGCGATCGGTTGGAGAGATAGGAGGAGAACCACCGTAACACGGTGCCTCCCACCCCCAGACCCCCCAACCGACGCAGCATGATACCATGGTCGATGGTATCAAAAGCCGCTGAGAGATCTAACAGGACCAGGACAGAGGAGCATCCCCTGGCCCGAGCCCTCCAGAGATCATCCACCAACGCGACCAATGCCGTCTCCGTGCTGTACCCAGGTCTGAAACCGGACTGGCACGGATCTAGATAGACAGTTTCCTCCAGGTACTGTGGGAGCTGGTGCACAACCACACTCTCAACAACCTTCGCAACAAAGCGAAGGTTGGAGACAGGATGAAAATTTGCCAAAACAGCCGGGTCCAGAGAAGGCTTCTTGAGGAGGGGCCTCACCACCGCCTCTTTCAAGGCGGTAGGCAAGAAACCCTCACTCAAAGAAGCATTTATAATCCCCTGGAGCCAGCCTCGTGTAACTTCCCAAGTGGCCAGTACCAGCCAGGAAGGACACGGGTCCAATAAACATGTGGTTGCGTTTAGACTCCTCAAAGTCCTGTCCACGTCCTCGGGAGTTACAAGATCGAACTCATCCCAGATAACGTTCTCAAGACCAGCCTCAGTCACCTCGCTGGAGTCTACCCAGTCAGAGTCCAAGCCTTCCCGAATCTGAGCGATTTTATCGTGCAGATACTGTGCAAAATCCTCAGCCCGCCCTTGCAAGAGGTCCTCCCGCGCTCCCTGATGTAGGAGGGAGCGGGTCACTCTAAACAAGGCGGCTGGGCAGTTATCTGCCGATGCAATAAGAGCGGAAAAGTAATTACACTTTGCCGCTTTTATCGCCACCAAATAGGTCCTAAGATGGGACCTAGCTAGTGTTCGGTCGGATTCAGATCGACTCACCCTCCAACCACTCTCTAGGCGTCTTTTCCGGCGCTTCATCTCCCTCAACTCCTCAGAGAACCAAGGAGCCGGGCAGGTTCGGTGCCGGGTCAGAGGCCGCAAAGGCACGACTCGGTCCAGGGCACTGGCGCCCGCCCTATCCCAGGCGGCCACCAGGTCCTCGGCCGAGTCGTGAGCCAGAGTTTCGGGCATTGGCCCAAGCTCCCTCTGAAACCCATCAGGGTCCATCAGGCGCCTGGGGCGGAACCACCTAATCGGTTCCGCCTCCCTGCGGTGGGGTTCGGCGGTCAGAAAGTCTAGCCTCAGGAGAGAATGGTCCGACCATGACAGGGGTTCAATAACTATATCCCCTACATCTAGGCCATTCAACCACTGACCAGAGACAAAAACCAAGTCCAGAGTGTGTCCTCCTGTGTGAGTGGGGCCAAGAATTAATTGTGTCAGGTCCATGGCTGTCATGGAAGCCATAAACTCCCGAGCCAACCCAGACGCCTCACCGACAGACGGCAGGTTGAAATCCCCCATGACCAGAAGCCTGGGGGTATCAACCGCCACCTCGGCAATAACGTTGAGAAGCTCGGGCAGGGCCGCTGTCACGTGGCAGGGAGCCAGGTACGCGATCAGCAAGCCCACCCGCATACCATGGCCCCACTTCACCAGGAGCGACTCACATCCGGCTATCTGAGGTACAGTGGTCTCCCTTGGATCCAGACTTTCCCTTATAATGACCGCCACCCCCCCACCCCTGCCCTGGGCCCTTGGTCGATGAAATGCTCGGAAACCTGGCGGGCACAACTCTACGAGGGGGACCCCCCCCTCTTGGCCCAACCAGGTCTCCGTAATACCTGCCAGGTCCGCACCCCCCTCCTGAATAAGATCACAGATGAGGGGGGCCTTATTAACCACGGACCTGGCATTACACAACATCAACCTCAGGCCCGGGCGCCGTAACTCTGAACAACTCGGGGAGCGAGAAGAGTCTTGAGGGCCGAGGCACGCCACCGCTTGGAGACAGCGGCTATGTGCCCCCAATACATGATACGGCCCCCTGCTCCCGCCATATCTGCCCCTCCCAACCATGGCTCTGATGAAATTACCCTCCTTACCTTCTGCAGCGAGCTCCTCCTCACCCCGTTCCCCGCCTCCCGTTTCAAGCCCCTGTGACGAGCCCGGCCTATAGCCCTCCCTCCCCTCCCCCCTCCCCCATCCCCCTAAAAGGTTAGACAAAGACAATTTTAAAAAACTCTGCAACCCCCTCTTTGCGGCATGCCACCTCTCGGGGCTCCAAAACCCGTCATCGAGGTAGGCCCTCGATAGAGTGGAGGGCCAAGCCTGCGAGAGGGGGGAATCTCGCAGACCAAGAAGCTCCGCTGCTGAGTACATCTTGATTTCAGCGGGTTAACACGACCATAGTCTGAGGGTCCATAAAGATCCAAGGGAGAGAAGAAATAAGAAGACATGGTGGGGTCCCAAAGACCTGTTCACGGGGCCAAGTCCACTGTCCTCTCACCACAGGGGACAAAGTCCAAATTCCAAGACGACCACAATCCGGGGGAGCAAGAAAAATAAAGTCCAACTACCCTCTCACGGTCATTGGTTAGCTGATCAACCCTTTCTTGTGGTGAATGGCAGCAATGAACCGGTGCCAACCATAGCGTCCAGGGGTCAAGGTCCAAAAAGCCGCCCTCTCACAGCGGCTGGTCCACGCCCTTCCGTTGACAAGGTACAACATGAAGTCATCTCGGTTCGGCCTCCAGGGACCTCGACACCAGGCCACCCTCTCACGGTGATTAACTGATGTCCAGCCCCCTCGGCCGACGGGATGAAGCCATATCCCGGCCTCCAGTTTTCAGATGGAAATAGTTCTCTCCACAGTCAGGGGAATGCAGATGACAAATACATGGCGATACGTGAGTCTCACAGGCTAATTTCTGGTCAGGTGGGCATAGGTCTCAAAAAGGGAAGTGCTGGGGAAGAGGGGAGCGGAATGGGGCAGTTATCTCCAGCACCCCCAGACTCCATAGGGCTCAGATTAAAAGCCCCCCAAGGCCCAGGCCAGGATATCATACCAGGGGCCAGCCAAGTTCCAGCGACAGTTTGTATTCTATTTGCCCCCCCCAACTTCCACTCGAAAAGCGGGGGGGGGTCGCCAGCGTCTTCCAGCTGCCTAGCAGCTGCCATCCAATTACCCCCCAATTCCAACCCCATGAAGGGGGAGGAGTATTGCCGGGGGGGGATGGGGGTGCCCCCAGGGTCCTCAGGGGGGGTGCCCAACACCTTCTACAACCCTTTGGGCACCCCCTGGGTTTCAATCTTCACCCACCATGGGCTGTCCTCAGGCGCAGCGCTGCTCCGCTGCTCCGCTGTCCTGGGAGTCTCCGCCATGAGGAAAGAGCCGCTACCGCCGCCGCCGCCGCTGCCGCCGAAGGCCCCACCGCCGACCAGCTGAGCAGCCCGACTGCTCTCAGCGCCGCCGTTTCGCCCCCTGCTCAGTCAAGGAGGGGAGAAAACCCTCTCCTTGCTGGCAGGGTGTTCCCCCAACTGGTCCTGGGGTCATAGCTTTAAAAAACTGACCCCCAAGGACCCAAAAGATAGGTCGGCGCCCCCCGCCTAGATCGTCGTCCCAGCGGGCATCGCCATCTTGGACATGCGCAGAAGGGAAGTTTTAATGAAGAAAAAAATGTATAAATAAACAAGTGGAAAAAATAAATAAGTGATTTAATAAAACAATTTTAAAAATCTAGCACAGAGGTATCAAACTCAAGGCCCGAAGCAGAGGTGGCTTTCAGCAGGTTCTGACCAGTTCTGGAGAACCGGTAGTAGAAATTTTGAGTAGTTCGGAGAACCGGTAGTAAAAATTCTGACTGGCCCCACCTCCATCTATTCTCTGCCTCCCAGGTCCCATCTGATCGGAAGGAAATGGAGATTTTGCAGTATCCTTCCCCTGGAGTGGGGAGGGAATGGAGATTTTACAGTATCCTTCTCCTGCCACACCCACCATGCCATGCCCACCAAGCCACACCCACAGAACCGGTAGTAAAAAAACCCTGAAACCCACCACTGGTCTGAAGGCCGGATCCAGACCATGGGGTGCTTAGATCTGACCCATGTTGTTCCGAACTAAACTCCCTTAAAAAGCAGGAAGCAGAGTCTGTGTCCCGGCAAAACCTCTTTTATTTACACGATTGTGAATTATGTTCATTCACAGTCAGCAAGGCTTGGCCAAACAGTTTTTCAAAAGGAATAGTTATCAACACACCTTATCTCGCTTGGCAAGCTGCCAGGTAAGGTTGTTTCCAACCTCAGTGCAAGGCAAAACTTGGCACAGAGTCTCTCAGACTCACGGAATGAACGAATTGTTTCCTGCCAAAGCCCCCTCCCCGTTCGCTCCTCTTTTATTTCCTATGGGAGGGGCCAATCACGTCCAAGGTGTGGCTTTTACTCCCGAGTCGACCCTGATTTCTGAGTTGTTCTTGTCTTCTGACAGCTCTGTGCATGCGCACACTGGGAACGGGTTCCAGCTGTTCCTCTGCCCCACTGCTGTCTACCTCCCTCTCTGCCCTCTCTGCCTCTGATGCAGAGCCCTCATCTGAGCCTTCCCCAGACTCCAGGACTGGCCCATGTTCCTTCCCAACCTCCTCACTGTTCAACTCTGCTGCCAGCTCCGCTGGCCACCAGCGGGCCACAACGCATGTGGCCGCCCTGGAAACAGCAAAGGACCATCCTGCGGTGCCTCTGCCAGTGAAAACGGATCTTGCGAGGGCCACAGGCAGCCCTCCCAACCTGAGTTTTCACTGGCAGATGGTTGCAGGAAGCCATCACAGGTGCAAACAGAACTCAGGAGCCTGTTTTCATTGGCAAAGTGCTTGGGCCACCACAAGCACCTCCGACACAAGGGACATTGAGCTGGCCATGCCCAACCTGGTCACGCCTACCCAAACCCAAACACAACCCTGATGCGACCCTCAATGAAATCGAGTTTGACACTCCTGGTGTAGCATGTTGCAAAAGGTTAGCCTTTTGTCTTGTCTTTGTTGTCCAAATCCCTTCTGCGCCTGGGACCCTACATTTTCTTACAAAGTAAAAAAATCATGGGTAGCTGAAGGCCCTTATATTCTATTTGAAAACATGCCTACCTGTCCCAAACAGATTTAAATGGGACACTAACACATTGTAACACAAACTGTCCCTGTACAATTAGTGCTTGACTTACAATAATTCATTTAGTGACCATTCATTTAGTAATCATCTTTGTTGCTCTTCTCTGTACTCTTTCTTCCTTTTTTTTCCAATTCCACAATCATTTTATTAATTAAAAGCGTGCAAACCATTTTCACCTGATTTTTTACAGCTTTTAAACATTACATTTGCAAATGGGTATTTCTGCTTAAGGTATAGCGCTCAGGAGAAGATAAATACACCGGGAGACATGAAGTAATAGGCATATAGTTATAAACATGCTTTTAAGGGATCAGCCAAATGTTAGCTTAAAATCAGAACATCTTCAGTAGCTTAAATGCAATGCAGAAAAGGCTACTTTCAACTGGCCAGAAATGGAGTAATTTGGAGAGGGGGAGAGAGAAAAGTCCTCTTGGAAAATATTTAAATAGCTTAAGACAACAATGTACACTGTTTAAAATAATTGCAGCAGGCAAGCATCCGTTCTTCGTCACCTTAAACCTGGCCACATCACTGAGGAATACAAGCTAAGGTACAAGCCAGTGGTGAAATGTAAAATTTGTTACTACTGGTTCTGTGGGCATGGCTTGGGGTAGGGGTGGGGGGGGTTGGTGGTAATGTGACTGGGTGGGCGTGGCCAACTTTTTTTCCCCACTTTTTTTTAAAAAAATTATAAACTTTATTAATAAATAATAAAATCACGCAGACTACATATAATAAACGCAACAAAAAACAAAAAGAGAAAAAAACCATTACATTAAAACATTATATATATTCATTCCTTTGAAGCATTGGTTCCTAGTAATATATCTATTTACCCAGTATTACATAATTCCCATAGATCTTAACACACTGATTTATTTTAACCTCTTTAACCTCGTCTATCTTCACCTAACTAAGACAACTTTTTGTACTAGATATCTCTGTAGGTTAAGGACATCATAAATATGTGGTAAATTACAGTTCTACTACTCCTCTTAACTATTTTCTACTTGTGTTTTTTCCACTTTTAAAAGCATTTTTTCTACAACCTCTTCGGCCGAGATTGGAGGGACTGGAAAACCAATATAGCTTGAATTTTCAAAGATAAAGTCAGGAAAAATGTGGGAAAGGCATTTCCAGAAAATGCAGGGCAATGCTCTTCTCTGCACTCCTTCTAGAATCTCAATATCTTTTTTATAATGCTCTACAGATTTTGTGTATTTTGGCAGTACTCACTTGCTGGTCAGATGGACTTTTGGTGTGATGCCAAATTCACCGAAGAGTGTAACGAAGACGTTGGCATCAGTCCCGGCTCCCCTGATGTCTCCAGTGACTGTCACCACTTCATAGACTAGTAAAGGAAAAAGGCAGAAAGGTAATCAAAACAAAACAAAAAAAGTCAGAGGAGCCATATAGATTTATAGCTGATCCTAAAATCAGGGCGGAAAAACTAGAATTCTGTTCTGAGTAAATGCAAGATCTGGAAACTCTTTTTTTTCTACTTCAGCACACCTGATTGACTCACCTGGGTTCTGCCAAGGACATCTTCAGTTTGGAAGATAAGCACAGAAAGGTTACCATGAATTGTGTAGGCTAAAACACAAGGTTTCTAAAGAGAATTGGAGAAGTTGGGACTGTTTAACTGAAGGGAAAGGCATGAAATGGTATGGCAGGGGAAGGGAGGGGAGGGGAGGGGAGGGAAGGGAAGGGGATAAGTGAATGAAGAAAGGAAGGGAAGGGAACGAGATAAATGAATGAAGAAGGGAAGGGAAGGGAAGGGAAGGGAAGGAAAGGAAAGGAAAGGAAAGGAAAGGAAAGGAAAGGAAAGGAAAGGAAAGGAAAGGAAAGGAAAGGAAAGGAAAGGAAAGGAAAGGAAAGGAAAGGATAAATGAATGAAGAAGAGAAGGGGAAAGGGAAAGGGAGTTGTTAACTGAGTTTTGCCCCAAACAGTCATAAGTCACTTTTTTAGTGCTGTTATAATTTTGAATGATCCCTAAACGAAATGTTGTAAGTCAAGGACTACCTGTACTGTAATTATATTCATGTTCTGCACAATGTAAAAAAGATGTGGAGACTCTAGAAAGAGTGCAGAAAAGAACAACAAAGATGATGAGGGGACTGGAGGCTAAAACATTATGATGAATGGTTGCAGTGACTGGGTATGTCTAGTTTAATGAAAAGAAGGACTAGGGGAGACATGAGAGCAGTCTTCCAATATCTCAGGGGTTGCCACAAAGAAGAGGGAGTCAAGCTCTTCTCCAAAGCACCTGAAAATAGAACAAGAAGCAATTGGTGGAAACTCATCAAGGAGAGAAGCAACTTAGAACTAAGGAGAAATTTCCTGACAGAACAATTAATCGGTGGAACAACTTGCCTGCAGAAGTTGTGACTGCTCCAACACTGGAAGTTTTTAAGAAGATGTTGGATAACCATTTGTCTGAAGTGGTGTAGGGTTTCCTGCCTGGGCAGGGGGTTGGACTAGAAGACCTCCAAGGTCCCTTCCAACTCTGTTATTTTAATTCTATTTCTGTTTAGTCATACTTCAGTAATAATCACACCTAACAAATGGTCAACAGTAAGGATAGTCCTCAACTTCTTAACAGTTCATTTAATGACCTTCAAAATTCAGATACTTAGTAACTGTCTCATATTTATGACAGTTGCAGTGTCCCGGGATCATGTGATCCCCTTTTGCGATCTTCTGATAAGCAAACCCAATGGAGAAGCCAGGTTCTTAACAATCGTGTTACTGATTTAATAACTGCAGTGATGCACTTAATTGTGGCAAGGAAGGTCATAAAATTGGGGCAAAACTCACTCAACAACTTTCTCGCTTAGGAACAGAAATTGTGGGCTCAGTTGTGGTCATAAGTCAAGGACCACCCTGCATGCAATATCAGATTTTCAAATTTAGTCAAAAGTCTCAATATTATCTCTTGTTTTTGTAATAGTTGTGCTACTTATTTCAAGACATGGAATGGAATAGAGTCGAGTCGAGTCGAGTCGAGTCGAGTCGAGTCGAGTCGAGTCGAGTCGAGTCGAGTCGAGTCGAATAGAATAGAATAGAATAGAATAGAATAGAATAGAATAGAATAGAATAGAATAGAATAGAATAGAATAGAATAGAATAGAATTCTTTATTGGCCAAGTGTGATTGGACACACAAGGAATTTGTCTTGGTGCATACGCTCTCTGTGTACATAAAAAGAAAAGATACATTCATTAAGAATCATAAGGTACAACACTTAATGACAGTCATAGGGTACAAATAGGTAATAAAATCATACTAGGAAACAATCCGTGTAAATCGTAAGGATACAAGCAACAAGTTACAGTCATACAGCTATAAGTGGAAGGAGATGGGTGATAGGGACGATGAAAAGATTAATAGTAATACTAATGCAGACTTAGTGAATAGTTTGATAGTATTGAGGGAATTATTTGTTTAGCAGATGGCATTCGGGGAAAAACTGTCCTTGTGTCTAGTTGTTCTGGTGTGCAGTTCGTTTTGAGGGTAGGAGTTGAAACAATTTATGTCCAGGATGCAAGGGATCTGTAAATATTTTCACAGCTCTCTTTTTGACTCATGCAGTATACAGATCCTCCATGGAAGGCAGGTTGGTAGTAATTGTCTTTTCTGCAGTTTTCTGCAGGGGTACTGCATAGTAAGAGACTCAATAATTTTTTTTATCTTTGTCCTGTTATCAGTAAGATTTTACAATCTAAACAAATTATTATATCCCCATTGAGCAAATTTCCTAGAGCCTTCATTTTAGTAGAAATATTTACTAATAAAGCAAGTGGGGAAAAATCTGGAATTACTCTTTTTTCCTGTGTTTATTCCGAACATTCAGTCAGTTATTTAATAATGCAAAATAACTTGTAGATTGTTTATGTGTATCGATACCCCTTCGTGTATCTCTACAACCTTTCTGTTTAACCGTCTCCCTCTGTGGAAGTAATATTATATGTTCATTTATTTATTCATGGTTAATTGAACCATACATTATTCAATTAACCTAAATTCCTGGTTTTACAGAGGAGATTAAGCCATAAACTAACCATATGGAGCGGTTCAGCTACACGCTGGGCTAAAACATTAGAAAGTTCATAATTCAGTGTCTGTGTTATGCAAATACAGTCATTATCCTGAATTAAAGTGCCTAACATCCGAAGGTGATAATAATTCTTTTAGCACTTAAGAACAACGTGTTATTAGCTTTAATGGAGTAGGTCCCAGTTTACAACTATTACTACTGGTTAGTTTTTATATTACACTGTAAGGTAAAAGTAAAAATGTTATTTAACTGAGCCTGATTCGTGGCAACTGCACAGACCTAAAGGTAAAGATTCCTCTCGCACATACATACTAGTCATTCCCGACTCTAGGGGGCGGTGCTCATCTCCATTTCAAAGCCGAAGAGCCAGCGCTGTCCGAAGACGACTCCGTGGTCATATGGCCGGCATGACTAAACGCCAAAGGCACATGGAATGCTGTTCCCTTCCCACCAAAGGTGGTCCCTATTTTTCTACTTGCATTTTTTACGTGCTTTCAAACTGCTAGGTTGGCAGAAGCTGCAACAAGTAATGGGAGCTCACTCTGTTACGCGGCACTAGGGATTCGAACCGCTAAATTGCTGACCTTTCGATCGACAAGCTCAGCATCTTAGCCACTGAGCCACCACGGCACAGACCTACTGTAACCAGATATTTATCTTGGCAAAAATATATAAGTGATTTACCTCTGCCTTCCCGCAGATTTTTTTTTCCAACTTCAAGCCATAAATATAGATAATCCTAGACTTGCAACTATTTATTTAGTGACCATTCAAACTTACAACAGCACTAAAATAGTGACTTATGACCATTTTTCACACGTACAACTGTTGCAGCATCCCACGTAAAATGAGGCATAATTCACTTAACAACTGTCTGGTTCAGCAAAGGAAGTTGTTGGGCTCAATTGTGGTTGTAAGACGAGGACTACCTATACTGGTCCATAGAGAGAATCGTGGAAATTGGGGCTTAAATGAATTTATTTATTTGACTGATTCATGGTTGTGACTCTTTGCGGTGTTCAGAAATAAAATATCCATTCAGGACCAACCTGTATGAAGAATAAAATCAACAACCGTAGAACCACAAAAGAAAAAAAAATGATGTAGAATATTTCTGTGGCAGAATAATCTGCCCTTGAGCTTCTCAGAGTCTCTAAAAGGTGGTTTTTCTTAATTACACCATTCATGGGTCTCACAAAATTGTTTACCCAACGGTCCAGCAGCTGCCTCAGTCTCTGTGTCTCTTCTTTCTCTGTTGTGGCCCACCAGCGGGCCTGCGTGGATCGTGGCTGATCCCGACAACAAGGAGGCTGGTGTGGGGTCATGCCAGCAGCCGGCACAGCCGGCGCTCGCATCGGACAGCGAGGAGACTGAAGAGGATGTGGTGCCAGAGGCAGAGACTCAGCCTGGGCCTTCAGAACCTCCAGAGGCTCCTTCAAGTGGAGAGAGCGAAGTGGAGGAGCCTCTCCTCAATGCTCGAGCACACAGGGCTGCCAAAAGGCAGGAGTGGCTACTCAGGAGGAGGAGGAGGTCTCCTCGAGAGTAAGGTTTGAGGATAATTGGCCACTCCCTTAGCCTATTTAAGTTAGTAACACGCAGTTAGTAACACGCAGTTAGTAATTTCTAGCTGGAAACAACGTGTAATTATTACAGAGCATTTTGGAGAGTGAGTGTCTTATCGTATGTTGTTTTCTGGGCTGGTTGCCAACCTTTGCCAGACTTTGTTTATTCTTGGTACGTTATAAATTTGATAAGGACCGTTGGTGTGTGTCACAATCCTTGGGAATCCGGAGCTGGGGCAGAACATTTTCCTATTTCCATCCATTTTCCTTGGGAATTGTTACCGACTGAAATGGGTACTTCAACACTAGAGTTTTGTTTTTTTAAAAAAAGAGATTGGACAGCCATTTGTCTGAAATGGTATAAGGTTTCCTGCTTGAGCATGGGGTTGGACTAGAAGGCCTCAAAGGTCCTTTCCAACTCTGTTATTCTGTTCTGTTCTATCTATCATTCTGCTAACACTGAGACTCCACGTTTCCCAAAGAAGAGAATTTGTCTTTTTCATCTTAAGCGACTCTCAAAACTCTCTCTTCTTTTTAAATACTTTGTTTTCATTCCACCTTTCCTCCAAACATTTCAGAAAACCATACTGACGTATGTCCAACCCAGGGATGAAATCCAGCAGGTTCTAACAGGTTCTAGCGAACTGATAGCGGAAATTTTGAGTAGTTTGGAGAACTGGCAAATATCACCTCTGGCTGGCCCCAGAGTAGGGTGGGAATGGAGAATTTGCACTATCCTTCCCCTGCCATACCCACTATCCTTCCCCTGCCATACCCACAGAACCGGTAGGGAAAAATTTTGGATTTCACCTCTGGTCCAACCGCAATTTTTATTCCACCCACAAAACAACCTTGTGAAGTTGATCAGGGAGAGAAACCAGGAATGGTTTAAAGCAGGGATTTTAAGAGTGGTGGACATCCACTCCCAGAATTCCTCAGCCAGGATGAAATTACCAAGTTTGAGGATGCCCTAATCTAAAGCCAAGGAGTTAATTTTAGAACCAAAGAGGATTAAATGGAAGTCTTCCCTTAAGAGCCAGCTACGCACCAATTCAGTTTCTGCTGCCTGGATGACATATTCATTAAACCATTCATCAATCTGTTCTTCACCATGGGCCCCCTTTAAATAACTTTTATGGCCATGGACCCCCAAGATTTAAATCATAACATTTTTTTTAAACTCAAGTTTGAAATCATAATTTTTTATCAAGCCTTCACAGAGCCCCTATGATGATATCACAGCCCTCCAGGGGTCTGCAAGCCACAGGTTGAAAACCACTGCATTAAACCATAAGAAGCAATAGCTTTAAAAAAACACATTTTAATAAATTTATCCACCTCACCTTTTTTCTTGTTGTACTCGTCTTCGGTTTCATGAGAAGATTCTGAGTGATAATCCAGAAGCTCTTGTTTGTACATCTCTGCAAAGTTCTCGTCATCCTTTCTCTTCTTCTTATCTTTACTCTTAGATTTCTTACCTTTCTTCTTTTTCTTCTTCTTCTTTTTCTTCTTTCTCTTATGGCCATAATCATGGTCATCATCTTCACTGCTGTCACTGCATTCTTTCTTTCTTTTCTTCTTCTTCTTCTTCTTTTTCTTCTTCCTCTCCTCACTGCTGTCTTCTGATGAGTCTTCACTTCTCACCTCTGCCGAGTCCCTTTTTCTCACATTCTTCTTTCTTTCACAGCCCTTCTCCTCATCTTCCTCCAAGTCCTCCTCCTCTTCCTCCTCGCCTGAAGACGAACTCATTCTTGTCATCCACTATTCAGCTAACCTTCTTCTTCTCTTCCATGCCATTACTTGCTTCTCCAAGGTGGACTTGTTTCCTTTCTTCTAAGTTTGTTCGATTTTGCTTCTTGATTTGATCCTCCCCTTCTAAGTACCTTCCAATCCTCTACTGTTTCTTGAACTTTCTTATGGCATCTAACTCTTCCTTCTGCCTCTGCTTTATGTGACAATTTCCTTTCTCCCAATCATATAAAGTGTTGGCTTCTTAAAGCGTCGGACTTCTTCGTTAACTTTACACCTTCCGTCTTCCAGTGGTTTGATCCGAATGCCTTTTTCGTTCACATCTTCTGTTTCCTCTTTGACTTGTGTTGTTTTTCAGTCCCATTACTTATTCATGGGACTTAGCTGTGAAGGGCTTCCTTCCTCTGTGTGAGTATGAGTGTGCATGCACGCACAATATTATAGATTATAGAAGGAGTCAAGCTATTCTCCAAAGCAGCTGAGGGCAGGACAAGAAGCAATGGGTGGAAACTCATCAAGGAGAGAAACAACCTAGAACTGAGGAGAAATTTCCTGACAGAACAATCAAGTTAGAGCACTCATAACTTGCCTCCAGAAGTTATGAATGCTCTAACGTTGGAAGTTTCTAAGAAGAGATTGGACAACCATTTGTCTGAAATAGTATAGGGCAGGAGTGTCAAACTCACGTCCCACAGGCCGGATGCATCACATGCTGGCCACATCCGCCCCGGTTTAGCAAAGGGGGGGGGAGTCCCGATACGTCACGTGACGACGACGTGACGACGACGTGACGACGATGTGACGATGTGAGTTTGACACACCTGGTATAGGGCTTCCTGCCTGAGCAGGAACTTGGACTAGAAAACCTCCAAGGTCCCTTCCAACTCTTCTCTTCTCTTCTCTTCTCTTCTCTTCTCTTCTCTTCTCTTCTCTTCTCTTCTCTTCTCTTCTCTTCTCTTCTCTTCTCTTCTCTTCTCTTCTCCTCTCCTCTCCTCTCCTCTCCTCTCCTCTTCTCTTCTCTTCTCTTCTCTTCTCTTCTCTTCTCTTCTGGGATGAAATGTAAAATTTGTTACTACCGGTTTTGTGGGCGTGGCTTGGTGGTGGGGGTAATGTGACTGGGTAGGCGTGGCCAACTTTTTTTTTTTTTAACTTTTCAAAGCATTTTTTCTAATGCTTTGAAAAGCCTCTGCCGATCAGGCAACTCAGCTGGGATCGTCAGAGAGGCTTTTTAAAAAATACCTCTCTGCCAATCAGGCAACTCAGCTGGGATCCTCAGAGACTTTTCAAAGCATTTTTTTTACCACCTCTTCGGCCAAGAGGTTTCAGAAAAAAATGCTTTGAAAATCCTCTGAGGAGTCCCGCTGAGCCGCGCGATCATCAGAGGCTTTTTTTTTTTACTTTTAAAAGCATTTTTTTCGTCAGAAGAGGTTGTAGAAAAAATGTTTTTAAACTTTTTTAAAAAAAGCCTCTGATGATCGCGTGGCTCAGCTGGACATGGTGGGGGGGGGGCGCAGGGATTTTTGCTACCAGTACTCCGAACCACCCGTCGCCATCGCTACCAGATCGAGTGATCCGGTCCAAACCGGTAGCATTTCACCCCGATTCTATTCTATTCTGTTCTGTTCTGTTCTGTTCTATTCTATTCTATTCTATTCTATTCTATTCTATTCTATTCTATTCTATTCTATTCTATTCTATTCTATTCTATTCTATTCTATTCTTTAGATTAAATCTGGCAATTTTTCTATTCAGTCTCATCAGACCTGCCTTTGAATAGAAGTCAGATGAGAACATATAGTCTAGTGCACTGTATCCTTGGCATAACAGGTGGAAAATATTTTGCTATTTTTGGTCAGGATAGCATCTGAAGCTTTAGAAGAAACAGACCTGCTGTTTCTTAAGTCAGATAACCAGGTACAGAAAGACAAGGGGAAAAAGAACTAACAGACAGACACCTAGTACTTGTCTATCTGTTAGTTTTTCAGCACAGTGTATCATAAGGGGGGGGGAATATGGGGCCCTATATTAGTCTTATGCGGTAGATAGGTAGTCCTCAACTTACAACAGTCCATTTTAGTGACAACGGCAGTGAAAAAAAGTGACTTATGACCATTTTTCACACGTACAACTACTGCAGCATTCCCATTGGTCACACGATCAAAATTTGGATGCTTGGCAACCGACTCATACTTATGACCGTTGCAGTGTCCCGGGGTCATGTGATCCCACTTTGCGACCTTCTGACAAGCCAAGTCAATGGGGGAAGCAAGGCTCCCTTGACAACCGTGGAACAACTCCCGTGATTCACTTAACAACTGTGGCAAGAAAGGTCATAAAATGGAGAAAAATTCACTTAATGAATGTTTCGCATAGCAACAGAACTGTTGGGCTAAATTGTAGTCATAAATCAAGGGCTACCTGTATGCAAACAGGGCTTAAGGTAAAGATAAAGGTTCCCCTCGCACATACAGCTAGTCATACTCGACTCTAGGGGGCGGTGCTCATCTCCGTTTCAAAGCCGAAGAGAAGCGTTGTCTGAAGACGTCTCCGTGGTCATGTGGCCGGCATGATTAAATGCCAAAGGCGCACGGAATGCTGTTCCCTTCCCACCAAAGGTGGTCCCTACTTTTCTACTTTTATGTGCTTTCAAACTGCTAGGTTGGCAGAAGCTGGGACAAGTCACGGGAGCTCACTCCGTTACGTGGCACTAGGGATTCGAACTGCTGAACTGCCGACCTTTCGATTGACAAGCTCGGCATCTTAGCCACTGAGCCACTGTGTCCCATATAAACAGGGCTTAAAGAGAGATAATTTACAATCTAAAAGATAATGAGGGTTTTGGGGAGGATATGTTGACATTATTTGTTCAACTCAATCTCCCTTTCTGGAGCATAATCCAAAGCAAGAATCAGAGTATTGTAATAGTGGTGAATATCTGTAACTAGGGTGTAGGATGAGGGTGAGGGTGAGGGTGAAAATCTTGAAGGATACACTCCCTTCATAATCAAAATATCTCATTCTCTGCCCCTTTCTTCCATTGTGACTTCAGGAAAATATAGGCTGGGGTGGCAATGCCAATGTCAACCCTGAAGCTGACCTGACTGAAAGAGAGACAGGGAGGTTGGAGCAGAGACAGCTGGGTGGGGTTGTAGCCAAAACCAAATACTTTCTCTTGGGAACCAAGGAAATTCCAGCAGGTGCTTGGAAGGAGGGGACTGAGGTCACCTAGCAACTGGACTGTATCCTGATTGGACCACGTGACTGGTTGTTTTGAGAAAGCGAAAAACTTCTACTTTTAATTAGGTGAAAATCACGGGAATGTTTAGAGTCGGTTTTCACCAGCCTGTGCCAATATGGCATATCCAATAAAGGAATCTACCTGCATCGGAGTTTTGTTTGCTGTGGATATGTTACTTGACAGCCAATTCTTGCTATGCTCCATGGGAAAATATATGCTTTTGATTTTTAACATTCATATCTAATAATCTATTATTCGCTCAAGACTTGACAAGCCAATAAACCGATGAAAAACTGACAGGCCCAGTCAAGCTTTTATAGTCTGCAGTGAGGAAATAGATCCTCAGAATCAAAGATCACATTTCTTTGTCAAAGTCATGGTCTCCATGCCTGCCTTAATTAAACGTTATTGTTTATTATTTTAAATTAATTAAATTAAAGGCAATACACTGAGGAGCCCTCCACCGTTCTTTCTTTGAATAACAAATGAGGAAAGCAACAGAATGAGAAACTGGTGATGCATAAAGAATGACTGGGGAAAGAGACTATTTGGCAATAAATATTTGTTAAAGCTGCAGGGAGGAACAATATTCACAATCCTGTTTTGTTCTGAAATTGTTTTCTTAAAGACTTTCAAGTCTGAGGACCCGGTTTGTGGGGGCAATAAGCTGACTTTGTATAAATTTACAAAAGTATGGAGGCTATTGCTTAACGCATTGTAAGCCGCCCTGAGTCTCCGGAGAAGGGCGGCATATAAATCAAATTAAAAAAAAAAAAAAGGCAAAGACTGATCTCAGGTTTTACCCCAAAATGGAGATTAAAAACTAATTGGAAGCTCTTTGTGAAGTATCTAGGATACTAAAATGTTTTGGATTATTCAATACACCTTGGCATTTTGTCTTTACAGGTAGTGTTCGATTTAGGACCACTATGGATTCCAAAATTTCTGTTGCTAAGGTATACAGTTGTTAAGTGAGTTTTGCCCCATTTTATAACCTTTCTTACCACAGTTGTTAAATGAATCATTGCAGCTGCTTAGTTAGCAGCATGGTTGTTAAGTGAATCTGGCTTCCCCATTGATTTTTGCGGGTCACAAATTTGCAAAATGAAATCACAGGATCCCAGGACCAGTGGTGAAATCAAAAAATTTTTTACTACCGGTTCTGTGGGCGTGGCTTGGTGGGCGTGGCAGGGGAAGGATACTGCAAAATCTCCATTCCCACCCCACTCCAGGGGAAGGATACTGCAAAATCCCCATTCCCACCCCACTCCAGGGGAAGGATACTGCAAAATCCCCATTCCCTCCCCATTCCTGAGGGAAGGATATTGCAAAATCTCCATTCCCAACCCACTCTGGGGCTAGCCAGTAGTGGTATTTGCCAGTTCTCCGAACTGCTCAAAATTTCCGCTACACTTTCTACAGAACCTATCAGAAGCTGCTGGATTTCACCCCTGCCCAGGGCACTGTAACCACCATAAATATGAACCAATTGCCACCATATTCTGAATTTCAATCCCGTGACCATGGGGATCAAATGGTTGTATGAAAAACAGTCATATAGTTAAGTCAGTGTTTTCAGTGCCACTGTTAACTTCAAACAGCCACTTAGCAAATGGTTTTAAGCAGAGGTGGGTTTCAGCAGGTTCTGACCAGTTCTGCAGAACCGGTAGTGGAAATTTTGAGTAGTTTGGAGAACCAGTAGTAAAAATTCTGACTGGCCCTACCACCATCTATTCTCTGCCTTCCGAGTCTCAGTTGATTGGGAGGAAATGGGGATTTTGCAGTATCCTTCCCCTGGAGTGGGGTGGGAATGGAGATTTTACAGTATCGCTCCCCTGCCACGCCCAGCAAGCCACCCCCACCTAGCCATGCCACGCCCAGCAAGCCACGCCCACAGAACCAGTAGTAAAAAAATTTGAAATCCACCACTGGTTTTAAGTCAAGGACCATCTTTACCAGTGGTGGGTTTCAAATTTTTTTTACTACCTGTGGGTGGGGCTTGGTGGGCTTGGTGGGCGTGGCACTGTAAAATCTCCATTCCCACCTCACTCCAGGGGAAGGTTACTACAAAATCCCCATTTTCTCCCGATCAGCTGGGACTTGGGAGGCAGAGAATAGATGGGGGCGGGGCCAGTCAGAATTTTTACTACCGGTTCTCCGAACTACTCAAAATTTCCGCTACTGGTTCTCCAGAACTGGTCAGAACCTGCTGAAACCCATCTCTGATCTGTACTGCAGTTAGATCTGTTCTCCACAAGATGTTCAAAGTGTTAACATCACTTTGAAACCATAAACAAGACGTTCAGAAGACAAACTTCCCAAGCTAAATTCTGGGAATATCAGGCTGGATGTAGTATCTGTTTTATAAGAGGGTCTTTGACTTTGCTTGTTAGAAGGTCGCCAAAGGAGGATCACATGACCTCAGGACACTGCAACCATCATAAATACATGCCAGTTGCAAAGCATCTGAATTTTGATCACGTGACCACGGGGAAGCTGCAACCGTCGTAAGTGTGAAAAATGGTCATAAGTCACTTTTTTGAATGCCGTTGTAGCTTTAAACGGTTACTGAACGAACTGTTGTAGGTCGAGGACTACTTGTACTGTATATCATGCCGATAGCATGGATATATGGAGCCACACTGCAGCCATCTCTCGAAAAGTAACTTAAGAGTCAGACTGGAATTGTTTGCCCAGCTTCAGTGATAATATTTATCACACAATATGTTTATCACCCAGAGTAGCACTGTTGACTATAAACCCATGAAGGTGGTTAGGGCAGTGGGACT
Source organism: Masticophis lateralis (assembly GCA_030761175.1). NCBI lineage: Eukaryota > Metazoa > Chordata > Lepidosauria > Squamata > Colubridae > Masticophis > Masticophis lateralis. The sequence goes on along the minus strand of JAUDYJ010000002.1, from coordinate 274,663,497 downwards.
AAAAAAGAGAAATATCTCTAATCTTATCAGGAAATGAATCTGGTTACAACTTGCTTATTTTCAATGCTAAGGACAGATTGCCCCCTTCTGGAAAAAAAATCCTTTTTTTTTTTAAATTCACAATGTCATTGTTTTAGTTGGGAGCGACGTGTTCAAAACCGTCAAAAATGGTTTTAAATGTTTGCCAGTATTTTGAGTTCTCTCCTAAGAAGAAATTTTCTGACAGTGAGAACGATTAATCAGCGAAACGACTTGCCTCCAGAAGTTGTGAATGCTCCAACACTGGAAGTTTTTAAGAAGAGATTGGACGACCATTTGTCTGAAATGGTAGAGGACAGTGATGGCTAATGTGCATGCCCACATCCCTAACTCTATGCGCCCTGCCCCCACGCATGCGTGCACAACCCTCCTCTCCCCCCACTCACTCCTGGCACATGATGGCCCAGGAGGCCCGTTTTTCTCTCTTCCCAGGCTCCAGGACCTTTCTAGGAGTCTGGGGATGGTGAAAAGGGCCTCACACACACACACACAAGGAGGCCCTCCGGAGGCCAGAAACGGCCTGTTTGCCAACTACTGGTGGGAGCGGAAGGACTGTTTTTCTCTGTCCCCAGGCTCCAGAGCCTTTCTAGGAACCTGGGGAGGACAAAAACGGCCTTCCCCACACATTCCCTCAGAGGTCCTCCGGAGGCCGGAAATGGCCCATTTGCCAACTTCCGGTCCCAGGCAAAGTCCTTTCCAATTCTGTTATTCTAATCTATCTCCACAGCAATTAAAATCTGACAAATGATCAGGCAGCTGGAAGGAACAGCTACGTCTCTCATCCGCTGAATTGAGAAATGATGATTCAATTATTTCCTTTCAGCCCAACTTCCTTCCTCTTCAGTTGTCAGAAAACAAGAGTCAGGATAAGCATCCGGCCACATATCCCCTTTCCAGGGTCTATTTTTTAATGGTTCCCAGAATGCCCTGATATCTCATTGCTAAAATTTGGTGGACAAAACATTAGATTTTAGCGGTGCAATGCCTATGTGCGTGGGTGAAAATACAGGTAGTTCTTGATTTATGGCCATTCGTTTAGCGACCATTCGATGTTTTACAAGGCCACTGAAAAAAAAGTGATTTAGGATTATTTTTCACACTCATGTTGCAGTCTCTCCATGGTCACGTGATCAAAATTTGGACACTTGGCAATTGGCTTATATTTATGTAGGCTGCCGTGTCCCGGGGGTCATATGATCCCCTTTGTGACCTTCTGACAAGCAAAGTCAATGGGGAAGCCAGATTCGCTTAACAACCTTATTCCTAACTTAACAACCGCAGTGATTCACTTATGGCAAGAAAGGTTGTAAAATGGGGCCAAACTCACTTAACAACTGCCTCATTTGGCAATGGAAATTTGGGCTCATTGTGGTCAATTGTACAGTAAAATAGATAAGCTACATCTGTGCTAAGCTTTATAACCTTCCACACCTTTAATTATTATGTATGTATGTATGTATGTATGTATGTATGTATGTATGTATGTATGTATGTATTTATCAGTGGTGGGGAGCCCCCGGTTCGGACCAGTTCTGTAGAACCAGTAGTAAAACCGGCAGGAGGCTCCACCCACCGATCCCGACATCATCAGGAAACTTCTGCACATGCGCAGAAGTGCACACGGCCCTGTTGCAAACCGGTAGCAAAGGTAAGTAGAACTCACCCCTGGTATGTATGCCAGTCAGTCAGTCTGTCTGTCTGTCTGTCTACCTATCATCTGTCTATCTCTATCATCTATCTCTATCTATCTCTATCTATGATCTATCTATCTATCATCTGTCTATCTCTATTATCTATCTCTATCTCTATCATCTGTCTCTATCTCTATGATCTATCTATCTATCATCTGTCTATCTCTATTATCTATCATCTATCTATCTCTATCTATCTCTATCTATCTCTATCTATGATCTATCTATCTATCATCTATCTATATTATCTATCTCTATCTCTATCATCTATCTATCTCTATCTATCTCTATCTATGAACTATCTATCATCTGTCTATCTCTATTATCTATCTCTGTCTCTATCATCCATCTATCATCTGTCTATCTCTATTATCTATCTCTATCTATCTCTATCATCTATCTATCTCTATCTATCATCTATCTATCTATCCATCAATCCATCTATCCATCTACCTATCTATCTAGCTCATCTATATTCAGTGGTTCAAAAATTTTTACTACCAGTTCTGTGGGTGTGGCTTGGTGGGTGTGGCTTGGTGGGCGTGGCTTAGTGGGCAAGGATACTGTAAAGTCTCCATTCCCACCCCACTCCAGGGGAAGGTTATTGCAAAATCCCCATTTCCTCCCAATCAGCTGGGACTCGGGAGGCAGAGAATAGATGGGGGCGGGGCCCGTCAGAGGTGGTGGTGTTTACCGTTCTCTGAACTACTCAAAATTTCTGCTATCGGTTCTCCAGAACTGGTCAGAACCTGCTGAAACCCACCTCTGTTGATATTTATATACCTTTAAGTATGTTAGTGAAAAGAAAAACATGGGGAGAAATGATAGCAGTCTTCCAATATTTGAGGGGCTGCCACAAAGAAGAGGGAGTCAAGCTCTTCTCCAAAGCACCTGAAGGCAGGACAAGAAGCAATGGGTGGAAACTAATCAAGGAGAGAAGCAATTTAGAGCTAAGGAGAAATTTCTTAACAGTGAGAACAATTAACCAGTGGAAAAAGTTGCCTTCCAAAGTTGTGGGTGCTCCATCACTGGAGGTTTTTAAGAAGAGCTTGGACAGCCACTTGTCTGAAGTGGTATATGATCTCCTGTTTGAGCAAGGGGTTGGACTAGAAGACCTCCAAGGTCCCCTTCCAACTCTATTATTTTTTTAATCCCTCCCTCTCTCCAAAACTAAATCAAAATGCTTGAAATGCTAGCCCTCCTCCTCTGTTTTCACCAAGTCATCCTTGTATCATCTGAGCCCTCCAGGCCATTTTTGGAAAGAAAAAAAAATTGCCACCACAAAGACATTTTTCACCTTGGTAGAACAGGAAATCGGCATTTCACCATCCGAGGTAGCCTAAGAAAGCAGCATTGCCTGAGGCAAAGAACAGGATTCTATGAAAGCCCCGTGGAGCAATAGTTAAGTATTCCTTCAGTCTGTTTAGGGAACATTTTCTGCTGTGACCATTGAAAGCAAAACACATTTTCAAAATTTGTGTGTGCGTGTGCTCTTTCCTCCAGCAGTGAATTGTGGCTTTCCAACATCTACCATCCAGGGGTGCTGTGATGAAATTCAATTTTTTTTACTACCGGTTCTGTGGGCGTGGCTTGGTGGGCATGGTGTGGTGTGGTGTGGTGTGGCTTGGTGGGCATGGCAGGGGAAGGATACTGCAAAATCCAGGAGGAGCCTGGATAGCTCAGCAGACTAATGCATTGTCATTAACTCCAGCTGTCTGCAATTACTGTAAATTCAAATCTCACCAGGCTCAAGATTGACTCAGCCTTCCATCCTTTCTAAGGTAGGTAAATTGAGGACCCAGTTTGTGGGGGCAATAAACTGACTTTGTATAAAATATACAAAAGTATGAAGGCTATTGCTTAATGTATTGTAAGCCGCCCTGAGTCTCTGGAGAAGGGCAGCATATAAATCAAATTTTAAAAAAAATAAAAATAAAAAATCTCCATTCCCACCCCACTCTGTTATGGAATGAAGTGACCAAGCAACATCCCTGGGTCAGTCAGAGAGAGAGTTTTTATTTGCGCAAAGACTCAAGTTAGGTTTGCCAATCTTAGCTCTGAGTAAAGTCTCCATGTTTGTATGACACATTATATACTTTTCTAAACAAAGGATTCTGCTAACACAGCAACTTTCCATATATGGTTAACATACATTTGTTATTTTTAATTGACATCTCCTAATTACTAAAGTTTTACCTCATCCTTGCCAAACAATCATTATTCTTCTGTAACTGGCTAAAGTACAAATTCTTCTTTTGATATTTGCTTCTCGTCCAGGTGCTATTCTCTGGCCTAATCACCCTTGACTATGTTTCATGAAGATGCTCCCTTTTCTTCTGACAAGTTAGGGGGTCACTTAGAGTATCAAGGAGTTCATGCTGACGTTGTATTTTCTCTAGCTGGCAGTATTTCCTGTCTTCAGAATAAAGTTGCTTTTAGAATATCTTTTAGAATATAGTGAATATAAAGTTATCCAGTGGCCATCCAAACGCTCCCACTTTAACTCCAGGGGAAGGATACTGCAAAATCTCCATTCCCACCCCACTCTGGGGCCAGCCAGAGGTCGTGTTTGCCAGTTCTCCGAACTACTCAAAATTTCCACTACCAGTTCTCCAGAACCTGTCAGAACCTGCTGAATTTCACCCCTGCAGGGCTGGTATTCACTTACTTTCCCTACCGGTTCGCAAATGTAAGAGTGCAATCCGATCCACACATGCCCCCAGCCTTCCACGCAGGTACTTTGCTGGCACGCGCACCTTCCACCAGAGGTGGGTTTCAGCAGGTTCTACCAGTTCTGGAGTACAAATAGCGGAAATTTTGAGTAGTTCGGAGAACCGGTAGTAAAAATTCTGGCTGGCCCCGCCCTTATCTATTCTCTGCCTCCCAAGTCCCAGCTGATCAGGGATTTTGCAGTATCCTTCCCCTGGAGTGGGGTGGGAATGGAGATTTTACACTATCCTTCCCCTGCCACGCCCACCAAGCCCCACCCACAGAACCTGAAATTTGAAACCCATCACTGCCTCCCACGCATGCTCCCGGCCTCAAAAACATGCCTAAATAGGATGGCATAGAACTGGGGTGGGTAGGCAGAGCCACCTGTAATTTCTGCTACCGATTCGAGCAAACCGGTCTGAACCAGCTGAATAGCACCTCTGCTACCATCTGAATAACTGTCCCACTCTGCTTTCTGGCAAAGGTAGACCAGAAAATTAACACTGACATTTTGTGCCTTCTGAACTTTTAAAAAATGAACTTGGTGCCCAAGGACCATAAGATGGTACTAACCTGTTAAAATTCCCCTACGGCTCTGAGTTTTACAGAGCTCAGACAATTTCAGAGGGAAACGTTATCACAAGAGATTTTATGGGTAGGACGGATAGAGGCATAAAAGACTGAATTATACACAGTTACTGAGTTGTACAGACATATGAGGAATACTTCCGAAATGGAAGTAAAATTTAATGCTCTTTTTGCCTGAAATATGTACCTATTTCATATAATCATGGGGAAAAAAGTCTTTTGCTTATTTCCTTTACCTCTCTCTTAGCCTGTGGAGGGAAATTCTAGCTATTAATTAAAACAGTTGAGAAAACTATACAACCAGAGTAACAGAACAACGGAGTTGGAGGGGACCTTGGAGGTCTTCTAGTCCAACCCCCTGCTCAGGCAAGAAACCTTACACCATTTCAGATAAATGGCTGTACAATCTCTTTTAAAAAAAAAACCCCTCCAGTGTTGAAGTACCCATTTCAGTCGGTAACAGATACCAAAGAAAATGGATGGAAATAGGAGAAAGAAGAGACACAGAGACTGAGGCAGCTGCTGGACCTTGGTAGCGCAGCAGATTAAAGTGGTGTTAAGTGACACCAGCTGCCTGCAATTACTGCAAGTTCGAATCTCACCAGGCTCAAGGTTGACTCAGCCTTCCATCCTTCCAAGGTAGGTGAAATGAGGACCCGGATTGTGGGGGCAATAAGTTGACTTTGTATAAAAAAGAACACCGCTTGAGGGGGCCGAAAACCCTACTAAGCAGGTATATACAAAAAGTATAAAGGCTATTGCTTAATGCATTGTAAGCCGCCCTGAGTCTCCGGAGAAGGGCGGCATATAAATTGAACTAATAAATAAACGATTTTTTCAGACAAATAAATGGTTGTCCAATCTCCTTCTAAAAACTTTCAGTGTTGGGACAGCCACAACTTCTAGAGGCAAGTTGTTCCACTGGTTAATTGTTCCCACTGTCAAAAAAATTCCTCCTTAGGGTTGCTAATTTAACTACTGTATCTTAACAACTGTGAAAGGTCATCAAATGGGGCAAAATTCACTTAACCCCTGTTTTAATTTAGCAACAGAAATCTTGGGCTCAACTGTGATCGCACGTTGAGTATAATGGTCATCTGATTCCTAACCCTGATTAGTCTAGTAGCCAGAAGCAGTTTGTTTTTCTCTATTTACAAAGATATTCACTGGATCAGGGTTCCCCAATCCCGCCCCCCACCCCCAGAGTCATCCAAGCCCTAAATTATGGGCTTAAAGGTATCAATTTCCCAAAAGAAAAGGGTCATTTATTTTTCATAACCGTGTGTGCCAAGATGGCAAACGTCTTCAGATGTTATTTAAAACTAATCAGCGGCATCATCCTAAGTAGGAGCTTGGCAGGGCAATAAAAGGAAGGAACATTACCTCACTTTGCAGCCAGCGGTCAGAAATAAGAGCAGACTGATACAGTTACCCATGTGGGTTTACTCAGAATAAAAGGTCTTCAAGACCAGGGTAAAATAGGGCTTCTGATATCGCAAGGACGGTAGCAACTGAAGCGAAAAGGGGAAGAAGAAATTCAAGCCTGATAGAGGAATATCTCTGGGGAGAGAGAGAGAGTATAGTATAGATTACACCTTGTGAAAAGTTTCGTGTCTGCCTTAATAGCAGCCAGCAAGGCACCGTTGGGATTCAGCTAGGTGACAATATCTGGTTGAACTTCTCTGATGTCTAAAAGCTATGCCTTGTTCATCAGGAGTCCAGCAGAAGATCTCCAAATTACAAAGTCGGTCCCCTGCCTTTTTTTTTTTTTAATAAAAAGCTTCTATTGCAGGGCTTTAGTTTTAAGTTCCTCTTTGTTTTTTCTTCAACATTCACTAAAAATCTTTTTTTTTTCCCCCCCTTTCCAATCCTCTCCACACCTGTTACGGGTTTTTATTTCTTCTAATTTTTAAAATTCTCCACAAATTTTAGTCCAAAAATCAATTTTCTTGTTGGGATTTGTCACTTTGAACTTCCGCTTTAATCTCCCTCCTTCCTTTCCCCCAGGCCCGTTAGCTGCTGTTATTCCGCTGGGGCACTTTTAACAAATTTAAAGATCTTCCTCTTTTTTTTTTTGCCTATGAACTGGCAATCACTCACCCGGCATCAGTACTCTGTTCGATTCACCGCTCCTGCTTAATACTTGGTCTGGTTGGCCCAGCTTAATGACGGCCGCAATGGCCGCCACCCTCACTGCAGAGTCGAAGAGTTTCCTCTGACCTCCGAGGAACTTGCCTGTTCCTCTTGATCTTCCGAGGTGTCTCTCTTTCTTCTCTGTCCCTACAAGACAGATTTGGTCCGAAGACCCCTTGGCAGCGGCTTGTCAGCCTGGGATTTTGCAAGGCTCATCAGAGCCCGCTATTCTCCAACTGTGTCTCCACAACGCTTCTGGTCAAATCGACCAGCAGAAGATCTCAAGGCAATACAGGTAGCCCTTGACTTCCAGCAGTTTCGTTTAGTGACCATCCGAAGTTACATCAGCACTGAAAAAAAGTGACTTATGATGACCGTTTTATACTTATCCCCATCACAGCATCCCCATGGGCGCACAATCAAAATTCAGATACTTGCCAACTGACTCATATTTATGACGGCTGCAGTGTTCTGGGGGTCACAAGACCTTATGACAAGCAAAGCCTATGAGGAAGCCGGATTCACTTAAAAAATTGTGTTATTAACTTAACAATTGCAGCAATTCACTTAATAACTGAGGCAAGAAAGGTCATAAAATGGGGCAAAATTCATTGAACAATTGTCTTGCTTAGCCATGCTGAGGGATTCTGGGAGTTGAAATCCACATGTTTCTCAGCATGCTGGGTGAGGGATTCTGGGAGTTGAAGTCCATAAGTTCCTCAGCACGCTGGCTGAGGGATTCTGGGAGTTGAAGTTCATAAGTTCCTCAGCATGCTGGCCGAGGGATTCTGGGAGTTGAAATCCATAAATTTCTCAGCACGCTGGCTGAGGGATTCTGGGAGTTGAAGTCCATAAGTTCCTCAGCACGCTGGCTGAAGGATTCTGGGAGTTGAAGTCCATAAGTTCCTCAGCACGCTGGCTGAGGGATTCTGGGAGTTGAAGTCCATAAATTTCTCAGCACGCTGGCTGAGGGATTCTGGGAGTTGAAGTCCATAAGTTCCTCAGCATGCTGGCTGAGGGATTCTGGGAGTTGAAATCCATATGTTTCTCAGCACGCTGGCTGAGGGATTCTGGGAGTTGAAGTTCATAAGTTCCTCAGCCTGCTGGCTGAGGGATTCTGGGAGTTGAAGTCCATAAGTTCCTCAGCACGCTGGCCGAGGGATTCTGGGAGTTGAAGTCCATAAGTTCCTCAGCACGCTGGGAGTTGAAATCCATAAGTTCCTCAGCACGCTGGCTGAGGGATTCTGGGAGTTGAAATCCATAAGTTCCTCAGCACGCTCGCTGAGGGATTCTGGGAGTTGAAATCCATATGTTTCTCAGCACGCTGGCCGAGGGATTCTGGGAATTGAAGTTCATAAGTTCCTCAGCATGCTGGCTGAGGGATTCTGGGAGTTGAAATCCATAAGTTCCTCAGCACGCTGGCCGAGGGATTCTGGGAGTTGAAGTCCATAAATTCCTCAGCATGCTGGCTGAGGGATTCTGGGAGTTGAAATCCACTGGCCGAGGGATTCTGGGAGTTGAAGTCCATAAGTTCCTCAGCACGCTGGCTGAGGGATTCTGGGAGTTGAAATCCATATGTTTCTCAGCACGCTGGCCGAGGGATTCTGGGAGTTGAAGTCCATAAGTTCCTCAGCACGCTGGCCGAGGGATTCTGGGAGTTGAAGTCCATAAGTTCCTCAGCACGCTGGGAGTTGAAATCCATAAGTTCCTCAGCACGCTGGCTGAGGGATTCTGGGAGTTGAAATCCATAAGTTCCTCAGCACGCTGGCTGAGGGATTCTGGGAGTTGAAATCCATATGTTTCTCAGCACGCTGGCTGAGGGATTCTGGGAGTTGAAATCCACATGTTTCTCAGCATGCTGGCTGAGGGATTCTGGGAGTTGAAATCCACATGTTTCTCAGCATGCTGGCTGAGGGATTCTGGGAGTTGAAATCCATATGTTTCTCAGCACGCTGGCTGAGGGATTCTGGGAGTTGAAATCCATAAGTTCCTCAGCATGCTGGCTGAGGGATTCTGGGAGTTGAAATCCACATGTTTCTCAGCATGCTGGCTGAGGGATTCTGGGAGTTGAAGTCCAGAAGTCTTGACATTGCCAAGTTTGGAGACCTCTGGTTTACAGTAACAGAACCTTGCTAGTTGGAATGCGTTTTGCCTTCCCTGTCTGCATGTTAATGCATACAAGGGAGGTCATGTCTGAGGCGCTTCCTCAAATTACTCCTCTGCCCCTGACTCAGGTTTCATTTATCTGACATTGGTTATGTTTCTTCTTCAAGGTTATTCCTGATGCCCATTAGAGAATCAGGAAAGCTTTCACTTTTTCCCTTTGTAGGGCATCTATCTATTTGATTCCCCAATTCCATAAAACATTTACTATATGTCTTAAGCTTGGGGCTGTTGCTCTCATCTTTTTTTATAAGACTGTAAAGCTAGTCCTTGACTTATGACCATAATTGAGCACAAGATTTCTGTTGCTAAGTGAGACCATTGTTAAGCGTGGTATGCCCCATTTTACAACCTTTCTTGCCACAGTTGTTAAGCGAATCACTCCTAGTTAGTGACACGGTTGTTAAGCGAATCTGACTTTCCCCGTTGACTATGCTTGTCAGAAGGTCGCAAAAGGGGAATATGTAACACTGCAACCGTCATAAATATGAGCCAGTAGCCAAGTGACTGAATTTTAATCACATGACCATAGGGATGTTGCAACGGTCATAAGTGTGAAAAAGGCCATAAGTCATTGCCATTGTAACTTTGATTACTCGCGAAACAAATGACATGTTTTATTACTTCATTGATTTGGAGTCATTGTTTTGACTAATAGAGATAATATTAAAGAGAAACAGTATTTGCATGTGGAAATATTCCCCCAGAAATGAAACTGAGTGAAGAGGTTACAAACATAAGCCATTCACAGTCTGTCCAGCTAAGATGGGTCTCCTTAAATAATTTAATGTTCCTTATACAAGATTTATGCATCTAAATTTGCCAGCGTGATTTTTTTTTCTTTTTGCAAATATTATCACTACCTAAAAGAACATGAGTCCAAATATAAGATTTGTTCCTCTCACCTTCCCCTAAGGAAAGTTAGAAAGAGAGAAAAAAAACATAAACCGTTACCGTACATTCTGTAAATCTGAAATTAGCCTCTCAATTTAAAGCTAACCATTTTGGAAGAGGGAACACTGGGAGCTGGCTGCAAAAAAGGTCAATTTTAGGATACAGTTCTTTATTTTTATCCTGCCTTTATTACGTTTATAAATAACTCAAGGTAGCAAGCATGCATCAAACTCCTTCCTCTTCCTATTTTCCCCACAACAACAACAACCTTATGAGGTAGGTTGGGCTGAGAGATAAAAAGTGACTGACCCACAGTCACCCAGCTGACATTCATGCCTAAAAATATAGAAAAACAGAGCAATTGAATAATTGCAATGAGAGGGAGTGACTGCAAGGAATATAAATCCTTCCGTTATTCACCATTCAGTCAGAACTGAAGAAGCTTCTTGGATGAGAAGTGAAGCGTCTTCAAGGAAAATCAAAGAAAGTCCAGTTGACTCTTGAAAAAGCACCTTTGCATCCTGCTGTGTAAAGTTCCATTTGACAATCACTTGGCGTCACGAAAAAGATCAGACTACATGGAATCCAGTCAATGGTGGGATTCAAGTAAGTTAACAACCAGTTCTCTGCCCTAATGATTTCTTCCAACAACCAGTTTGCCAAACTGCTCAGAAAGTTAACAATCGGTTCTCCCGAAGTGGTGCGAACTGGCTGAATCCCACCACTGGATCCAGTCCTAATAATATCAAACAACTATTATCCCACCAAATTAGGCAAAGTTAATTCAGGGAACATGTTGCTGTTGTTTGATTACCGTATTTTTCAGACTATAAGACGCTCTGAAGTATAAGATGCACCTAGCTTTTGGGGAGGAAAACAAGAAGGAAAAAAAATCTGCCTCTGCCTCCAAGCAATTTGCCTCTTTGCAGCAAACAGCGTGGACAGTTCAGCACAGCCCGATTTAGCACGAGCAGCTGATTGGCAGCTGGATCAACCTCCCAGAATACCTCCTATCAGCTGTTCTAGGCTGCAGGGATTGCCGCCACCCATCGGTGCTGCTGCCGCTGATCACTACTGTCGCCTATCGCCACATCCATGTGCCCCATTTTCAGCATCCGTGTATCCTGTTTTTGGCCCATTCCAGGCAGTGGGAATCTGCCTGGAATGGGCTGAAAATGGGACATGCGGAGGCCAAAAATGGAATGTGTGGAGGCCAAAAATGGGGTGCACAGTGGCCAAAAATGGGGTGCATGGAGGCGGCAATAAGTGATAGTGTGATGGGCGGCACTGGTGCCGTTAGGCGGCAGCGATCCCCACAGCCTGGAACAGCTGATAGGCGGTATTCCGGGAGGCCAATCCAATTGCCAATCAACGTGCTAAATCAGGCTGTGCTAAAGCTGACCACGCTGCTTGCTGTAAGGAGGTAAATTGCTGGGAGGCAGAGGCAGAAGGGTGGGCGCCGGCGGGTGGATGGGGCTTCAGCAACATTCACTATATAAGAACCACAGACATTTTCACCAACTTTTTTTTGGGGGGGGGGTGCATCTTATACTCTGAAAAGTACGGTAATTGCAATTATCCAAGCATGTTAAATAATTAGGATGCAAGAAGTGTCAACACCTCTAAGAATGTCTATATTAAGGTCTTAAAATAAGTGTGTAAGTGTGTGTGTGTGTGTGTGTGAAGGAGAAAGAAGACAAACTGAAGGCTAAAGAAAATATATTTTCTTGAGGACAAGAAAATATATCAGCTTTAAAAGAGGAAATAAGAAAATCTGAGTTCCTAATGGAATTGAAGCAAAATACCTGACAGAACAATTTTCCTGATAGTGAGAACAATTAATCAGTGGAACAGCTTGCCTATAGAAGTTGTGGGTGCTCCATCACTGGAGTCTATTTGAACACACTTTATTGACAGAGTCAGGTTACAGGATATGCTCATCACTTCTTGGTCGCTTTAGGATGCTGTGGACCGATCCTTTCTCTTCTAGACATTTTAGCTAGGACCAAAGGACTCGATTCCTATTTTCTGTAGAACCATCTGACTAGGTCAACATCTGATGGGTATTTTCTCTTCATAGAGACTACCTCAAAATGGCATTTGGTAAGCTCCTCCTAGATAGAACTCAACAGATATACACAACCAGACCTTTCCTATGGAACCAAAACCTTCTATCAGGAATTGAATTCATGGAAGTCAATCTTATCTTGCACTGTGCTAAAAAGAGTCGGAAGTCAACCCCTTCTTCTTTCTTCCCTTGTACTTCATATTTTCTTTCCCTCTGGTAAAATTGTTAGACATTGTTCTGCTTTAAAATAGTTGGAGAACATTGCTGACCAATATGTAACAATGTTGTGTTAGAATAAACCTTCTTTTGTTCTGCCCCAGCTACGGATCCCAAAGAACACAGCACACACAAACTCTGAACAAAACTTAGTTTACTCAAATAACACAGTTTTAGCAAATGCCGGCTGTTAATAAGTGTTCTTAACAGCCTGCCAGAATTCCACAGATAAGATAATCAGAGTCTTACTGGAGTTGGCAGAAAGCCCAGAAACAAGGTTTGCAGAGATATCCCAACGCAATGATTAGCGAACTAAAGTTGTTTCCCGCAGCTTGTTACAAGCTGTGTTCTTTCTTAAGTAGGCTAAGGGCATGGCCAATTAGCCCCAAGCCTTACTCTTGAGGAGACCTCCTCCTGAGGAGCCACTCCTGCCTTTTGGCAGCTCTGCGTGCCCGTGCATCGAGAAGAGGCTCCTTCTCTTCATCCTCTTCACTTAAAGGAGCTCTGGAGGTTCTGAAGGCCCTGGCTGAATCCCTGCCTCTGGGACCACCTCTTCTCCGGACTCCTCGCTATCCGACTCAAGCACCGGCTGCACAGCCTCCTCCTCGTCCGGATCAACAACAGCAGGCCGCTGGCAGGCCACAACATCTTTTGTTTTAGGACCCTTAGAGGCCTTGAAAAGGGAGACATTCCTTAATGCTAGTAGAGATAAGAAAGAACCATCCTTGCAAATTATTTTATGGGCATAGTTATGGGGATAATGTAGCGGGAGCTGTTGGATGACCACGGAATAACTTTATATTCACTATATTCTAAAAGATATTCTAAAAGCAACTCTATTCTGAAAGCAGGAAATCATCCAGCTGGAGAGAATACAAAGTCAGCATAACCTCCTTTGATACTCTAAGTAACCCCCAACTTGTCATAAGATAGGAACAAATCTAATGAAATATAGTTAAAAGGTGATAAGGCCAAGGATGTCTACCTGGTTGGAATTCATCCATCAACAAAAGATAATTTGGACTTATGCTCCAGTAATTTACAGAAGAATTATGATTGTTTGGCAAGGATGATGTAAAACTTTAGTAATAAGGAGATGTCAATTAAAAATAACAAATGTATGTTAACCATATATGGAAAGTTGCTGTGTTAGCAGAATCCTTTGTTTGAAACTGTATATAATTCGTCATGTAAGCATGGAGTCTTTACTCAAAGCTAAGATGCAAAACCAGCTTGAGTCTTTGCGCAAATAAACTCTCTCTCTGGCTGACCCAGGGATGTTGCTTGGTCACTTCATTCCATAACAGGGAGGTATTGATGAGCATGTAATTAGGGAAAAGAGATGATGTTCTCTCTAAAAGGAGCTTTGGATTAGCTGTTTTTGGTCATTGGATGCAATGTAGGAGGGGCATGGGGGCGGGGGCATCGGGATAGGGAACTATAAAATGTAATGCTTTTGAAATTTCAGGTGTGGCTTCCTGGCTCAAACTCCTTGTTGAGATCTGCTGGGATACCAGCCTATTTTGCAAAAGAGCCTTGGTGGAGCAGTGGACTAAGTGCTGTTAAAGTAGCACTTAGCTGCCAGCTGCCTGCAATTACTGCAAGTTCAAATCTCATCACGCTCAAGGTTGACTCAGCCTTCCATCCTTCCGAGGTAGGTAAAATGAGGCCCGGATTGTGGGGGCAATAAGGTGACTTTGTATAAAAAAGAACACCGCTGAGGATGGGCCGAAAGCCCTACTAAGCAGGTATATATATACAAAAGTATGAAGGATATTGCTTAACGCATTGTAAGCCGCCCTGAGTCTCTGGAGAAGGACGGCATATAAATCAAACTAATAAATAAATAAATTGTTTTTATTATTTTCTTTTAATAAAGTCTCTTTGTTTTCATCGATCCATGCTTGTTGGTTGAATTCATTTCCAACAATACCTGCAGGAGAAAAGGAAACTGTTTTAGAACTGATGACGACAAACAAATAAAAGGGATCTTAGGATCTTATTCCATTCCAATGTCAGATTTGCTATGCAGGATTGCTGCTTGTCAGATCATGAAATGCAGCATTATTACCTTTGAGATGTACAGAATTGTTCTTGGACATTAATATGCAGCTTTGACAGTGTGAAACTCTCATCCCCTCTGGCAGCGTGGAAGCGATAAATATACAGATTGCTAATGTTCTTGAGAAAATCACAGCTTTTAAATAATTATTCCAAAAGGAGAAAAAAAGTTTCGCTGAATATTTCAAAGGTTACAATTTACCTTCAAAGGATAAAATTATATTATATTATATTAATTTTATAATGAGCATACTTACGTTTATTCTACAGTAAATTTACAATCATTTCTTTAGTGACCATTCAAAGCAGTGATGGGTTACTCCCGGTTCCGCCAAGTCGGTATATGACATCACCGAACCGGTTCTAGGGCCACCCCGCCCCCTGATCCCCCTCGCCCCCCCGTGTTATTCTTACCTTTTATTTGGCCCCACCCCCAATCTATTGCTGCCTCCAGAGTCCCAGCTTATTGGCTAGAGGGGAAAAAACTGTTTAAACTCTTGCCCCGGGGCTTCAAAGGGCCGTCCTACAGTTGATCAGTGTTAAAAGAAAACAAATGAGTAGACCGGTGCCTGCAAAAATAAATGGAGACACTGGTAGACCAGTGTCTCCAAAAACAAATGAGTAGACCTGTGCCTGCAAAAATAAATGAGTAGACGGGTGCCTGCAAAAATAAATGGGTAGACCAGTGCCTCCAAAAACAAATGAGTAGACCAGTGCCTGCAAAAATAAATGAGTAGATCAGTGGTAGATCAGTACAGCTCTGCAAGCAGTTAAAAGCCTGATAGACCAGTACCTCTGCTAAATCCTAAAGAATTGTCACATGACCATCAAGCCACGCCCATAAAATAAGCCACACCCACAGAACTGATAGTAAAATAATTTAGAACCCATCCCTGGTTCAAAGGTAAAACAGCACTGGAAAAAGTGACTTATGACCATTTTTCACACTTATGACCACTGCAGCATCCCTGTGGTCACATGATTATAATTCAAATACTTGGCAACTGGCCTTTACTTACAACGGTTGAAATGTCCCGAGATCACATTATCCCCTTTTACGACCTTCTAACAAGCAAATGGGGGAAGCCAAATTCACTTAACAATTGTGGCAAGCAAGATCGTAAAATGGGGCAAAACTCTCTCTCTTGCTTAGCAACAGAAATTGTGTACCGCAACTGTGGTCGTAAGTCAAGGATTATCTCGATGGAGTTGGCCGAAATGGCAAAACTGACTACTTTGATTAAAGAAAAGGACACAAGTACATTTGTTTCCACATGGAAACCGCTTCTGAACTTTATGCTTGATGTGGAAAAGAATGAAACTCTTACTTTGGGTTTCACCGATTAGTTTGATAGATCTTTATAGAAATGGCTTGTTCATATTATTATGAAAAAGCAAAAAGTTGTGATTTGATGTTAAGGCCTTATTTTACTGCAACAGAATTTTCTTCTTCTTCACTTTTCCTTTCCTTCCCTCCCCCGCTGCTTTTCTATTTACTTTGTAATTTTATAATACTTTATAATTCAATTAAAGGGACGCGGTGGCTCAGTGGCTAAGACACCGAGCTTGTTGATCGAAGGGTTGGCAGTTCAGCCATTCGAATCCCTAACACCATGTAACAGGGTGAGCTCCCGTGACTTGTCCCAGCTTCTGCCAACCTAGCAGTTCAAAAGCACGTAAAAAATGCAAGTAGAAAAATAGGGACCACCTTTGGTGGGAAGGGAACAACGTTCCGTGCGCCTTTGGTGTTTGATCATGCCGGCCACACGACCACGGAGACGTCTTCGGACAGCGCTGGCTCTTCGGCTTTGAAACAGAGATAAGCACCACCCCCTAGAGTCAGGAACAACCTGCACATATGTGCAAGGAGAACCTTTACCTTTATAATTCAACTAAAAAAACCATTGACTGAAAGTTAAGGATTATCTGTAGTGCTTTAAAAGGTTGAAGAATTTTAAGCATGACTTTAGGTGTCGGTTTATTTCCTTTTGATGCAAAGCAATTCTACGCATTGATCAGATCAAGAACTGGTTTGAATCTGCCAATCACCAGCCTGGTGCTTGCCGTCTTCCCCTTCCATATAAATGTATCAGGATCAGTCAGATTCAAGCTTCTTCCAAAGAAATTTTTTTTATTCAATTACCTAATCTGCAGGTGACACTATATTGCAAAGTCAGCATTCCAGATACTTTGCAGACAAGAAAGGAAGAAAAGATATATTAGTTTCTAATATAAATCGATGATGAGAATAAAGAGTGACAAGTAACAAAGGTGATTAGGGGACTGGAGGCTAAAATATATGATGAACGGTCATCATATATGGGCATGGCTAGTCTAGTGAAGAGAAGGACCAGCGGAGACATGATAGCAGTCTTCCAATATTTGAGGGGCTGCCACAGAGAGGAGGGGGTCAAGCTATTTTCCAAGGCACCTGAAGGCCAGACAAGGAATAATGGATGGAAACTGAACAAGGAGAGACTCAACCTAGGAATAAGAAGAAATTGAGAATAATCAACCAATGATCAACCAATGTGAATGCTACAACACTGGAGGTTTTAAAGAAGAGATTGGGCAACCATTTGTCTGATGTGGTATAGGGTTTCCTCCTGAGCAGGGAGTTGGGATTAGAAGACCTCTAAGGTCCATTCCAATTCTGTTGTTCTCTTATGGTTTCACTTGAAGCTCTTTTCTTTGTAATGTCCAACCCTTGCAAACATCATCTTACATGAGGTAGTCAAAAGCATGAAAAAGATCCAAACTGTTAAATGCAAGTAATTTTTAGAGACATCCAGACTCCCGTGGCTGTCCAATCTCTGTAGGTCTTAGTGGACAATCAATTAAATATGAGCCAATCGTGTGCGGGGGCAGCCAAAAAAGCCAATGCAATCCTAAATTGCATTAACAGAGGGACTGAATCAAGATCACATGAGGCACTAACACTATTCTAGGAAGCCTTAGTAAGATCACACCTAGAATACTGCCTCCAGTTTTGATCACCACACTATAAAAAGAATGTTGAGACTCTAGAAAAAGTGCAGAGAAGAGCAACCAGAATGATTAGGAGACTGGAGGCTAAAACATACAATGAATGGTTGCAGGAACTGGGCATGGCTAGCCCAGAAGAGAAGGACCAGGGGAGACATGAGAGCAGTCTTCCAATACTTGAGGGGCTGCCACAGAGAGGAGGGGGTCAGGCTATTTTCCAAGGCACCTGAAGGCCAGACAAGGAACAACGGATGGAAAGTGATCCAGGAGAGATTCAATGTGGAAATAAGGAGAAATGTTCTGACAGTGAGAGCAATCAGACATTGCCTTCAGAAGATGACCAACAAGGTCCCTTCCAACTCAGCTATTCTGTTCTGTTCTGTGTGCACATGAAGATGTGTAATAATAATAATAATAATAATAATAATAATAATAATAATAATAATAATAATAATAATAATAATAATAATTATTATTATTATTATTATTATTATTATTATTATTATTATTATTATTATTTTATTTCTATACCGCCCTTCTCCCGAAGGACTCAGGGCAGTGTACAGCCTATTAAAAGCACAAAGACAAACATAAATTAAAAATAATTAACATTATTAAATAATTTCGGCTCAAATATAAAAATATGAAACCCCAAATTTTAAAACCCCAAATTTAAAACGTACAGTTAAAATCATTACATTGATAGCCCAGCCTGGTGGAACAACAAGGTTTTGAGGGCACAGCGAAATACACAGAGGTCGGAGATCTTACGCATTTCCGGGGGCAGTTCATTCCAAAGGGCAGGGGATCCCAGAGAGAAGGCCTTCCCCCTGGGTGTCGCCAGCCGACATAACTTGGCTGATGGCATCCTGAGGAGACCCTCTCTGTGGGAGCAGTCTGGTCAGTGGGAGGCTACTGATGGCAGAAGTCGGTCTCGAAGATACCCAGGTCCAATGCCATGGAGTGCTTTAAAGGTGGTAACCAACATCTTGAATCGCATCCAGAAGACCACTGGGAGCCAGTGCAGCTCGCACAGGAGGGGTGTTACATGGGCATAACGGGTTGCGCCCATAACCACCCGCGCGGCCGCATTCTGGACCAGTTGGAGCCTCCGGGTGCTCTTCAAGGGGAGCCCCATGTAGAGAGCATTACAGTAGTCCAGTCGAGAGGTGACAAGGGCGTGAGTGACCATATGCAAAGTGTCACAATCCAGAAAGGGCTGCAACTGGCGGATCAGGCGAACCTGATAAAAAGCCCCCCTGGCCACGGCCGTCATATGCTCTTCTAAAGACAGCTGTGCGTCCAGGAGGATGCCCAGATTGCGAGCCCTCTCTGTGGAGGGCAAGGATTCACCCCCAATACTCAGCGATGGCACCAGTGACTATATCGTGACGCCGGAAGCCACAGCCACTCGGTCTTGGAAGGACTGAGTCTGAGCCTATTTCTCCCCATCCAGACCCGCATGGCCTCCAGGCAGCGAGACATCACATCAAGGGCATCATTGGGGTGGTCTGGGGTGGGGTATAAGAGCAAAGAGATGTTGGCAAGGGAAGCATCAGCCTGGATCGTTAGAAAAACAATCACTGAAGAGAAACATAGGGCTGCACACATGTGCATTTGTGTTTCTTTTCCATCAGTAACCAGGAGGGAAGAAATTGCTGAGTTCTCAGCGACCTTGCTCTGTACAAGGTGACTGCGGCAACTGAGCAAGGCAAAATGCATTTACATTTGTGTGTTGCAGCACCCCGTTGGATTTGATTAGTAGAAGAAACAGCGGACAGTCAGTGAGTCTTTGTGCACCCCAGCATGATCCCAGTTTCACACTCCTTCTTTCCTGGAACCAGCGTCAAGGTGAATTAAAAACAGAGGGTGAGGAGGCTTTTTCTAAAAAAAACAAAGAACATTTCCCCCATTAATCCTTATTTTTCTGTCCCTGTTGCTCCTGGGGATAACCAGAGACACAGAATTGATCAATTTCAGCTTTATTTTCCAGGTGTTAAATGTCCTTCGTGGGTATAAACGTGTGGTAGAGCTTGCAAAAAATCCAGATTACGGCAGGAAGAAGAGATTCCCTTAAGAAGGTGAGAGAAGGAATGGCAGAACCAGAGGGAGGGGGTGTGTGAAAAAAGAAGGATTAGCTTAGAAGATTCGTGGGCATTTTATGCCCTCCAGGCAGGGGTGAAATGCTACCGGTTCGGGCAAATCGGTAGTAAAAAAATGCTTTAAAAAAGTTTTTAAAAAAAGGTTCCAATGATCACAGCTGTGCCACATGATTGTCAGAATCTCTCTTTTTAAACCTTTTTAAAGCATTTTTTTTTTACTACCTAGTCACTGCTGGCCGAATTTCTATCAACGGTTCGCGCGAACCGGTGCGAACCAGTTGAATACCACTTCTGCTTCCAGCTCTGTTCTATTCTAAGCTTCTTCGGTTCCGACTGAATGGTGGAGAACAGATGAATTCCTTCTCCACCATTCAGTCAGAACCGAAGAAGCTTCTTTGGATGAGAAGTGAAATGCCTTCGAGGAAAAACAAAGGAAGTCCAATTGCCTTTTGAAGAAGGGGGAGGGGAAAAACACCTTGGGACAATCAAAACTTGAATGATTAAGAATCTCTATAGATACTTATTTTGTTCATTTATTTGTTGGAAGTATTTCATTCTGCATGGTGGGGGAGGGGGACCTGAGCTCCCTAAAGCAACCTCACTGGAGCAGCTGGGAAAGGCATAAACCCAAATTGCTGGCAGAATAAATGATAGGATTGGTTTATTAGTTGGGGAGGGAAAAAAAGGCTGGATTTCTTCTACTGACTCATAACGCACAATGTGAGCCGTTTCAGTCATTCTTCCATTCTTTCCAAAGCTTTCCACCCCCCACCCCTTTGTTGTGTAGGAATGAATAGTAGGAGATTATCACCAGTGGCTATGAGGAGAAAATGTACTTGTCTTCCTGGAAATGGCTGAACAGCTGTCATCCAAATCTATTTTCCCTCATTTAATCACAGTTTTGCCTCTGTTATTTCTTTGTATTTGTATTTCTTTTGAGTTCCAAACAGGGTAGGTGAACGTAGCACGTTCAAAGAATATGGATATGGATTTGGATAACTATTTTGCTCATTTGTTCAGGGACAATTTAAAATAAAAGATGGAGGAGGATAAGATTTCTTTGGCCATTCCAGCAGCAAACAGGATATTCCCAAAGATGGTGGGTTTTTTTTCCAAAAGGCAACTGTTCTTGGTTTTGTTTTGTTTTGTTTTCCACTGAAAATGTTTTGCTTTTCATCCAAGAATTTTCTTCGGTTCTAGCTAGGGAATGGAAGGATTTCATTCTGCAAAGAATATAAACCCTTCCATTCTCCATCACTCAGTTAGAACAGAAGAAGCTCCTTGGATAAGAAGTGAAAAAGGAGGGAGGGAAGAAAGAGGGAGGGAAATAGGAAGGAAGATAAAAGAAAGAGAGAGGGAGGGAGGAAAATAGGAAGGAAGATGAAAGAAAGGGAGGGAGGGAGGGAAATAGGAAGATAAAAGAAAGAGGGAGGGAGGAAAATAGGAAGAAAAAAGAAAGCGAGGGAGGGAGGAAGGGAGGAAGGAAGGAAGGATATATATAGCAATAGCAGTTAGAGGTATACGTGGTTTCATAGTGTTTTATGGCACTCTCTGGGCAGTTTACAATGTCTGTTGTATTTGGACAAAGTTCCAAATAGCGCAATCTTGGAACGTGCTGGAATTTCTAGCATGTATGCACTATTGAAACAGCAATGCCTACGCTGGCTTGGCCATGTCGTGAGAATGGCTGATGGTCGGATTCCGAAAGATCTCCTGTATGGAGAATTACGCTCACATAGGACTGCCCGCCTCCGAGTTCCATTGGCTAGACAGTGTCGGCTGGTGGCCCCCAGGATGAGGGCGTTCACTGTGGTCGCACCGACCCTCTGGAATGGTTTACCTACTGGGCTCCGGCGGCCCCCGACCTCCATACCTTCCGCGCCGACCTAAAGACAAGGCTTTTTCAGCAAATCCCCTGATCTGCTGTGTATTTTAACTTGGGATTTGGGGTTTTAAATTGGATTTTAACATTTTAATGCTATTCATTGTTGGACTGTTATTCTATGAGCCGCCCTGAGCCGCCACCTCGGGAGAAGGGCGGCATATAAATATGACAATAAATAAATAAATAAATAAATAAATAAAATTAGTGCAGGGAAAGCGCCTCAGAGGGAGACCACAGCTGCGATATAAGGATATTTGCAAGAGGATATTTCTAAAGGCCCTGGGAATGGACATTAATGAGTGGGAAACCTTGACCTCCGATCGTTCAGCTTGGAGGCTAAAGACACATTACGGCCTTCTCCAATTCGAACAGACACTTGTTCGGCAGGCTGAGGCAAAGAGGCAGTCCCAGAACCAGCGAACCAGCGAAATCTGGGGGCTGGGCAGGGGACAGAATGTATCTGCCCTCAGTGTGGAAGCGATGACCACTCTCGAATTGGCCTTTTTAGTCACACCAGATGCTGTTTTAGGACCTCTTTCCAGAGCACGATACCCTAGTCTCTTGAGACTGAAGGTTGCCAATGAATGATGGGCAGTTTATAATGTCAGCATATTGCCCCAATAATCTGGGTCCTCATTTTAACAATCCTGGAAGGACGGAAGACTGAATCAGACTTGATCTATGTACATCTTATGAACAAAATATCATTACTCATTTTGCTGAATGTTTTCAATTAGCTCATCTCAAAAGTGGCTAAAATAATTGATAGGATCTTCTTGAATTGTTTGGATTGAAAGCTGCCCAATTGTAAAAGTTGGCTAAGAAATGCATAGGATAAAACAAATGCTTTTTTAAAAAAAGAAAACTATCATGCAAAGTTACTGTACAATTCCCATAAGTGAATACAGAAATTGGCTTGGGGTGAAAACACACACACACACACACATAATTTTTCAATTGCACTTCTTTTTGAAATGGAATTGACAGAACTGGTTTTATTTATTAAATGTTCATCTCCCAAGCATAGTTAACACAGTAGCTGATGAAAATAACCCTGACTGCTATTTTTCAAAAGATATGGCTTACATTAATTTATAGGCTTTCTTTCACATCGTACAATACATTAAAGAGAAAAAAAAATCCAAATTATAAAAATTTATGTTTGAGGGCTTGAGCAAATAAATAGTGGGTAAAAAAAACAGGACCATTAATGGATCTTTAAACTGCAAAATATTTTTTTCTCTGCTTCCAAATACCTTAACTGGATCCAAGCCAGACAAATACAATCAATTGTACCTGTATGTTGCATTTTTTAATTTGCATCTTAAGCTCTGTTAATAGCACAAGAATAAACTGTCCCTCCAAGAGAAGTTGTTGAATCTCCCATGACTGTTTTCTGTTTCCTTTCTCCATTTTCATGGAAATTTCTGACAAACGCACAATACCAAGAGAAAAGAATATATGAACCTCAGGACTGAACTGCAAAGTTCTTAGTGCTCTCTGAGCTTGGTTGTATCTTTGCAGACGTTTTTTTACCCGACTAGGTAACATCATCAGTGCCAGTGAGTGAGGGGTTTGCTCCCTGTTTATAAATAGTAGCTTACCCTGCCAATGTTGGTGAAGATGTGGTTTTCTTGGTAGCCTTTTGCTCCAAGATTTAAGCTACAGTATGGAGCTCAATTCACTGCAGGCGAAGTGGTACATAATCCCAATATATGAATGAGTGGGAGTCTTTTGCTGGTCACATCCGTTTCAAAATAAAAGTCAATGTGCTTATTCCATATTTATCAGTTTTGTCTTCTGCAGCCATATTCAATCTCTTTGACCTGTTGGCTACCCGGGGTAGTCCTCGACTTACAATTATTCATTTAGTGACCATTCAAAGTTACAGCAGCGCTGAAAAAAGTGACTTATGACCATTTTTCACACTTAGGACCATTGCAACATCCCCCGGGCACATCCCCCGGTCAAAATTCAGATGCTTGGCAACTGACTCATATTTAGGACGGTTGCAGTGTCCCGGGCAGCAGTGAAATCCTCTGAAGTCTGCTACTGGTTCTGTGAGTCTCCGACCGAGCGCGTGCTTTGCGCGCATGAGGCATGCCTGAGGCCCGCCCGCGCAGTGCTAAAAAAGGGACCTTTTGAAGCCTTCAGAGTCTGCAAAGGTAAGTAGAACAGCGAGGGGTGGGGGAATTCGCTGTGCCACGTGATTTAGATTAGCTGGAAAGCAGGAAACCTGATGATTCTAGCTAATATAAATCGCATATCACAGCTGATAGTCAGAAATTCACATGAACTGGTAGCACTTTTTTTTAAACTACCAGTTTGCCCAAACTGGTAGCATTTTATACTACTGATTCGCCCAAACTGGTCCGAACCAGTAGCATTTCACCCCTGGTCCCAGGGTCACGCAATCCCCTTTTGCAACCTTCCGATAAGCAAAGTCGATGTGGAAGCCAAATTCACTTAACAACCGTTATTACGTGAATTACTAATTTAGCAAGTGCAGTGATTCACTTAACAGCAGTGGCAAGAAAGGTCATAAAATGGGGGCAAAACTCGCTTAACAGCTGTCTCGCTTAGCAATAAATTTTGGACTCAGTGTCGAAGGCATACCTGTAATGGGGCAGCTTTTTTAAAGTAAAAGGAAATATGTTTATTCCATATTTATCAACCTGACTCTGCAATCATATACAATCTCTTGGACAGGTTGGCTGTACTTCACAGTGAACAGCAATTACCAACAAATAAATAACACTAATCCATAAACATTAAAGAATCTTCATGGCTTTCTAGTTGAAGCAATGGCCTTATAACTACAGGAAAAGGCACCCTGATAAAGTTGAATATTACTGAGATCTACTTACATCGTTCCTGGACTCTATATAAGGTCAAAGCGGGGCGGGATTCAGCCGATTCAGGCAAACCGGATGTTAATTTTAATCTGATTTGCCGAACTGGTTGTTCCAAGGACTGGCTGACTCCACCCACCCTGCCTTGCCCCTCCCAGGAATCTCCATGTGGCCAGTTTTGGATGCCAGGCGTGCGCGGCCGCTCTGGGAGGGCGAAAAACAGGCCTACCGGAAGTATTGGAAGTCCAGAAATGGGCCCATTTCCAGCCTCCGGAGGTCCTCCGGTGCCCAAGGGAGGCTGTTTTTGCCCTCCTGGAGGCTCGAGGAAAGCCTCCAGAGCCTGGGGAGGACGAAACACACAAACACCCGCCATGGTGTAGGAGGCCGAGTAGGCCACGTCCCCATGGCCACACCCACCCAGCAACCAGGCAGCAAACCAGTTGCTGGAATTTTTCAATCCCATCCCTGGGAGGTTCGAAGTGCTGTATGGTGGGGCTCCCAACTTTGTTTTGAGGAATCTTGAAGTTTCTCAGGGGTTCTTCAAACCAAAATGTTTTATTTGGAGAAGGAAACATTTGTTTTGGACAGCATGAAAGAAAGAGCTCTGTTGGAAGGAGGAAAAATGAATTCTCCCCTAGCATATGGCATGGTGTTAGTCACCAAAAATGGTTCTGCTAACTCAAGGGCCAAATCATTCTATGGGGGCATGGGATATCCGGACAATTTGGAGAGAATGAGATAAGCACAGCCCAAGATGGCCGCCTGCAGTGGTCATTCACAACAACGTCCGCTGACCAGGAAGCCCTGCAGAAAATATCTTCATCCGCTCCAGGAGATCTTTGTAAACTCAAAACCACGCCTGGTTTTCTTACTTTCTTACTTCCAGAAGCAGGGGTAAAATTTTCCCTACCGGTTCTGTGGGCATGGCTTGGTGGGCATGGCAGGGGAAGGGTATTGCAAAATCTCCATTCCCACCCCGCTCTGAGGCCAGCCAGAGGTGGTATTTGCCGGTTCTCCAAACTACTCAAAATTTCCGCTACCGGTTCTCCAGAACCTGTCAGAATCTGCTAGATTTCACCCCTGTCCAGAAGTCTATAGAGATTCCCATTCATCCAAGTCATGGTTGTCCCAAGAATGTTTTTTCCAAAAGGTAACCGGATTTCTTTGTTTTTGTTTTGTTTTTTAAAAAGTTTTGCTGCTTCTTCTTAAGCGTCTTCAGTTTCGTTTCTCATCCAAGAAGCCTCTTCACTTCTGAAGAAACATCTTGGATGAGAAGCGAAACTGAAGATGCTTCACAATTATTCACTTCTGAAGAAGCTTCTTGGATGAGAAGTGAAATGTTTTCAAAGAAAAAAACCCACGAAAGTCTAGTTGCTTTTTGGAAAGGCACCTTTAGGATTTACTTCTAGAAGGTAGTTATTTGTTTGCAGCATGCAGCTTCCTAGCTTCTTATGAGGGAACATGGAGGAAGAAAATAGATGTCAGGAAGCAGATTGGTGGTCTTAATTGGCACTCTTCTAATTTAGTTAAAACCTTTTCCTGTTTGGCACTGGCTTGTCCTAAAGATTTCCTCAAAATGAATCCAATTCAATTTTTCTCCCTGTATCACTCCAGCTGTACGGCCAATATAATTAATTTAAGGTGTGGTTTTATCGGATCCAGAGGTGGGTTTTAGCAGGTTCTGGCTAGTTCTGGAGAATCGGTAGCGGAAATTTTGAGTAGTTTGGAGAACCGGTAGTAAAAATTCTGAGTGGCCCCACCCAGTGGTGGGATTCAGCCAGTCCGCACCACTTCGGGAGAACCAGTTGTTAAATTTCTGAGCAGTTGGTGAACTGGTTGTTGGAAGAAATCATTAGGGCAGAGAACCGGTTGTTAAATTAGTTGAATTCCACCACTGGCCCCGCCCCCATTTATTCTCTGCCTCCCAAGTCCCAGTTGATTGGGAGGAAATGGGGATTTTGCAGTAACCTTCCCCTGCAATGCCCACAGAACCAGTAGTAAAAAAATTTGAAACCCACCACTGATTGGATCCATTCATATTAAGCAAGTTTGAGATTATCTTTGATTCATACAATATACTGAACCGATTCTGTCTATATGTTTAAAAATGGTTAACAGAGTCACGTCACAGGGATGCGATTGTGCTGGATGCCTGTACAGGTAGTCCTCGTTTAGTGACTGCCTCACTTCGTCACTATTCATCATTACGGCAGTGATGAAAAAGTAACATTTTTATTTTACTTATTTGTATCCCATCTTTATTATTTTTGCAAATAACTCAAGGCGGGAAACATATCCAATGCGCCTTCCTATTTTCCGCATAACAACAATCCTGTGAGTTGTATTGGGGCTGAGAGAGAGTGACTGTCCCCAAGTCATAGGCTGGCTTTCCTGATTAAGGCAGGACTAGAACTCACAGTCTCCTGGTGATATCTGACAGGCCCAAAGTCACCCAGCTGGCTTTCTTGGTTTAGGAAGGACTTGAACTCATGGTTCCTTGCTTTCTAGCCTGGTGCCTTAAATCAAACTTTTGCAACCAATCCTCACCTTTGCTATGATTAGTGGTTGCTAAATGAGGACTACCTGTATGGGATAGATAGAGGATTGGACTAGATGATCTATAGAATTTTTTCCAATTTTTATATTCTGTGATTCTAATTAGAAATGTAGACGTTAAATTCAGACAACATGCTAAGTTTGATTGGTTTAAAATCTTACCTGGAATTTTTTCTGTAAGGTAGCTTGTGGCACAAGTGTCGATTTTTCATTTAGTTTATGATTTATTATCTGAACTCAGAAAACAGACTATTTCAGTATGTTTAAGCAAGCTGTATGAATGCAGCCAGCGTGTGAGGGACACATTTTTTAATGACGCTACTATTGATTGATTAACATTTTTAGCTTTGTCAGGCTAACCAAGATGGTTATTTTTAAAAACATGTTTAATTTTAATTAGCAACTCTGAGACGAAAATGAGGATTTTTAAAAAAATAATTTCAAATAACTCCTAGCAAATAGAAAACAGCAAAGAAAAGCAACGGTCATTTTTTAAAGGGTGAAAAGTTAATTAGGGATAGAAAAAGATGCAAAATAATATATATATCGTTTCAAAATGTATGGCAGGTATAATATTTTTTCCCACTTGACCAGGGGGTTATACACCTTCATGGCTAATATGTTGCATATACAGAGAATCCTGGTTTAGCAACTGCCTTATATAAATCACAGTTAAAATGGGGATTAAAAAGTAACTTTGCAACTGATGCTTACATTTATAATCTTCCCAGGTCTGTAAAGCAAAAGAAAGCTGAAGTAAGATTGTAAAATTGTGGTGTTTCTCTTAGCGACGCCTTTGCTTAACGCCTTTGAGTTGCCGGTCTCAACTGTGATCACTAAACAAGCTCTACATATACAGATAGACCTCGACTTATCACCATTTGTTTGGTGACTGTTTGAAGTCACAACAAAAAAGTAAACTTACAACCATTTTTCAGCTGTAAGCTGTAAACTGTAAGCTGTGGTCACATGATCAAAATTCCCCATGGTCACATGATCAAAATTCAGACCCTTGGCAACTGGCTCGTATTTGTGATGGTTGTAGTCACGTGATCCCCTTTTGCGACCTTCTGACAAACAAAAATGACAGGGAAGCCAGATTCACTTAACAACCAGGTTACTAGTTTAACAACGGCGGGGATTCACTTAACAACCGTGGCGAGAAAGGTCGGTAAAATGGGGGACAAAACGCATTGAAAAGCTGTCTTGGTTAGCAATGTAAACTTGGGGCTCCATCGGGGTTGTTACGTTGAGGACTACCTGTACTCCATGCCTTTTGCCAATCACAATCCACTCCTTGAAAAGTTTTCCGATCGATCCTGGATCGATCTCCTACCATCCGTGCTAGAAAATGACGTACAGGCTTTCTATGATATGTTTATTCTTGATTAGAAAGGGACAGATCCTTGAGTCAAGCACTCATCTAGAACTACGAATCAAATTAGGGATCCAAACCAAGGGTGGGCTGCTGGGGGTTCACACGGGTTCGGGAGAACCTCTAGTTAAGATTCTGTGCAGTTCGGAGAACCCCCAAATCCCACTCCTGGCTGGCCCCGCCCACCTCTCCCCTCCCCTCCCAGGAGTCCCCAAGCGGCCCATTTTGGGTGCAGGTAAGTGCAAGGTGCACACAGAGGCTGAGGGAGGGTGAAAAATGGGCCTACTGAAACTTTGGGAAGGACCTCTGGAGCCTGGGGAGGCCGTTTTTGCCCTCCCGGAGGCTCAAAAAAAACCTCCGGAGCCTGGGGAGGGCAAAACTGCCGTGATGCAGGAGGTTGACTAGGCCACGCCCACCATGGCCACGCCCACCCAGCAACCAGGCAGAGAACCCTTTGCTAAAATTTTTGAAGCCCACCCGATCCAAACCCGCAGATGAATTCCTGTCACAAACTGTAGCACCTTTCTACTTGGGTAAATCTACTATCGGGGAGTCGAGGCTTGGCGTTGTGACCTTGTGCTTCTAGGCATGATCCAAGTCGACTTCACTTGCTTGGACTTTCAGCTGTTACCTTCTTGTGCTTCAGAGAAAGTTAGATGTGCTCAGGGAAACAGACGCCAGGAGGGTCTCAGAATGATTGATCAGCCGAAGGGAAGTGAGTACCCAAAGCGAATTATCTTAGCTACGCTGGCACCGCATACACATCCAGCCAGAGCTGAAGAAGCTTCTTGGAAGAGAAGCGAAACGTCTTCAAAGAAAAGCCAGAAAGTCCTCTTGAAAAAGCACCTTTGGGACCATGGATGGGAAGGAATCGAGGAGAGAAGCAACCTGGAATTCAGGAGACACTTTCTAACAGAGAGGACAATTAACCAGCGGAACAGCTTGCCTCCAGAAGTCGTGGGTGCTCCATCACTGGAGGTTTTTAAGAAGAGACTGAACAACCACTTAGGGTTGAGTAAGGGGCTGGACTAGAAGACCTCTAAGCTCCCTTCCAGCTCTTCTCTGATTCCTCATCTGCTTTTGAAGAGGCCAATGGATGGATTTTGTTTCAGTGGGTCTTTTCAGAAGACGGTTGCTGCAGATGCATTAGCGCATTCTATTTTAAGATTTCTTTTTTTTTTTTCCGTGTGGTGATTTTCTATTCTACCGTAAGCTGGATTCAGTACTTCTGCTAGCTAACATCTGCATAGCAGCTGCAGGCAGCTTTAGAAAAGTTCCTGATCGTTTTCAAGAAATGGATTGTATTCAGTTGTACAGGCGGGTAGCCCTCCCCATTGGTTTAGCGGCTGTTCAAAATTACAGCAGCACTTAGACAGCGACTTACAACTAGCTCTTGCACTTACAACCGTTGCAATATCCCATGATCACGTGAGCAAAATTTAGGGGATTGAATTGGTAAGTATTTATGATGGCTGCATCGTCCATTTCTGACAAGCAAAGTCGATTGGGGAAGCTGGATTTGCTTAACAATCTTATCATTCACTTAACAACTGAAGTGATTCGTTTAACAACCAAGGGCAAAAAAAGTTTGTACAATTGCACAGGATTTATTTAAGAACTGCCTTGCCTCATCACCCTCTTCTTCTAACAACCCTATAATCCCTTGCAACTGAACGGAGCTAGCTGAGTGTTTTGATGGCCCGGTGCCCTTCCTGTCGCCAATGCGGAGTTTCGTTCAGCAGATATATTCTCAGTGCGCCCAGAGAGAGAAGAATCTGCCTCTACCTAGGATCGAACTCACAACCTTCTGATTGTGAGGTGAGAACTCCACCTTTAGGCCACTGCACCACTCCAGAACTGCCTTGCCTAGCAATGGAAATTCTGCTGGTCGTAAGTCGAGGACTACCTGTATATTGGTTCCATGAAAATATTTAACAAAACACATATAGAGTCTTATCCCACATATGCTTATGGACTTTGGCACATATCTGTGTAAACCTATATTCTACAGTACATCTACTACTACCCCCAACATGGCTCAATTTTACTGCATAAAAACTACAAAAATATATATATATATACCTTTTATTTTTATTGTTCTACTACTGAGCATTTTTCTTCCGAAAGCTGACAAATATTCTGTCCATGCCATACAAAGGAAGCCACATTTCGG
This sequence comes from Masticophis lateralis, assembly GCA_030761175.1. Lineage (NCBI taxonomy): Eukaryota > Metazoa > Chordata > Lepidosauria > Squamata > Colubridae > Masticophis > Masticophis lateralis. The sequence continues at coordinate 274,633,004 of JAUDYJ010000002.1, read as the reverse complement.
CACAGGTTTCTGAAGTCTGAAGAAGTTCATAGACATTCAAATTGGGAATTTCTGTCTCTTTTTAACTTCTGAGAATTGTAGGGAAATGTGGCTTCCTTTGTCTGAGATGGATAGAAATACCGTCCAACTACTGAACGACATGTTTAATTAGGTGAAATGGCTTTTTACAATCATGAAATAAACACTTCCTTGTTCGTGTGATGGCTATTCCCACTTGAAGCAAGTGAGTTTGCAAACCTTCAGGTCCCTGAGATGTACATGGCTAAAATCCAACTGCAACTCATGGAAAATTCAGCATGTACCGTATTTTTCGGAGTATAAGATGCACCAGACTATAAGACACACGTACCTTTTTTGGTGAGGAAAAGAAGACAAAGAAATCTCCCTCTGCCTCTGAGCAATTTTGCCTCCTTGCAGCAAACAGCCTGCTTTACTTTCATGTTCGTTTTCAGCATAGCTTAATTAGCACAAGGGAAAAAAAATCTGCTCCAGCAATTTACCTCCTTGCAGCAAGCAGCAGAGCCCTGCACAAAACGGCTGAGAGCAAAACAGCTGAGAATCGGGAGGCAGATCCAAACAACTTGTGCTAATTAGGCTGTGCTGAAGCTGAAAGGAGCTGTGTTTTTCTTGCTGTTTGCTTGCAAGGAGGTAAACTGCTGTGAGGCAGAGACCAAAGGATGGGGGCCAGTGGATGGGCAGGGCTACATTTGGTGTATAAGACGCATCTAAATTTTCACCCCCTTTTAGGGGGGGAAAGGTGTGTCTTATACTCTGAAAAATACGGTAATTCCCATCCATTTCAAAAAAAAATTAAAGATGCCATTAGCCAGATCAGCCACCTCCTGTTCCTAATATTTGCCTCTCCGACTTTCCATGACATTATAATCAGCGATAGGTTTCACATATTCTTACCACCGGTTTGCTCCGCGCGCTCCTTCCGCCATGCACCTGGCCTTCCATGCATGTGCTTTGCTCGCGTGTGCATCTTCCACGCATGCCCCTAGCCTCAAAAATGTGGCTAAATAGGACGGCATTACATATGGGCAGGTGGATGCAGTCACCTGCAGTCGCCGCTACAGATTTGCCCGAACCAGTCTGAACCAGCTGAATACTTCACACTCTGAATCCTGTTGTCCCATCACTGCAGATTTTGTGCATGGTGGGTCCAAAAAAAAATACATCTGCACCAAAATAATCGTCATCTTCTGCCTTTGTTATCTTGTGACTGCCCTGCACACGGATTAAAAGTAAAGGTTTCCCTGTCCAGCCATATCCAACTCTAGAGCGTGTTGCTCTTCTTGGCCGAGGGAGCCAACATTGTCCGAAGACACTTCTGTGGTCATGTAGCCAACATGGCTATACGCCGAAGGCACAGAGAACGCTGGTACCTTCCCACTGAAGTGGTACCTATTAATCTACTCGCATTTGCATGCTTGTGCTCTGATTAAACTCTGATTAAATCATAACACGTGCTGTGCTTTAAGGTCTTTCAACCTCCCACTGTCCTCTGGAAAGTCAAAATGGGGGAGAGGGGAGATGTGTCCCTCTGGACAACTATCCTGCTGGATTAGAGCAAAAAGTTTACGTGGTCCATAGTTTTGATACCTGAGGACCTTGCACGACGTTCAGAGATGACGTAATGGGGGAAACCATCATTCTGAATGTTTCTGGCAAGAGGGAAAGAGTGGTAGGAGAAGGGCAGGCAGAGTCTCAAGGTGGAGTCAAGAGAGGAATTAGCCTGGAATCCTTATGTTCCCACAAGCAGTCCAAATCCAACCCATCTTGAATTCCATTAACTCTTACCTAGTGCCAATTTAGAGCTGACTGTTAACCAGGCAGGTGAGACTTTCCAGATTTATGACCTGTTCCAGGTCTATATTTCTCTCAACCTCAAACCCAAGTGAATTCAAATCTCCTGCCTGCCCCTTTATTAGCTCACTACGTAGGGAAAGAAGTACGTAATGTCAGACGTGAAGAATGAGGACCATGCATTCCTGTTGAGCTGTTTTCTTGCTCGTGTCTATACACAAGAATCTCATCAGCTAACAGCCAGCACTAAATTGGTGCTAGATAAGAATTAAAGGAATTCAAGATGGGTTGGATTTAGCCTGCTTGTGAGAATATAAGAATGCCAAGCTGATTCCTCTCTTGACTCCACTTTCCAGGGTCTGCCTGTCTTTCTCCTACACCTACCACTCTTTCCCTCTTGCATAAAACACTCAGAATGACTGTTTCCCCAGCTTCGTTATGTCTTCTGTGGACACGGTGCAGGATTCTCGGAGGTAAAAACTATGGACCAGGTAAACTTTTGCTCTGATCAGGCAGGATAATTGTCCAATGGGACATCCCTTCCCCTCCATTTCACCTCTTAATCATTGCATAATCATAAGACTTTGGACTTCAACTCCCAGAATTCCCCAGCCAGCATGGGAGTTGAAGTATTCTCTCAGCTGTATTTATATCTTTCTACCGATCAGGCCAGCTTTGATCCATCTTCTCCTCTAAAGAGCGTATTTCCATCTCATAGTTTCTTCTCATACTTTAGGAAGTTCCTCTTTGGCTCCAGAGAACTTCCATTGACAGAACTACCAGGTTCTGTGTTAGTAGAGCATTTCATACTGCGATGAGGAGGAATTTGGGGCTATTCGCCCCAAAGACTTACTCAGGAAGTAAGCTGAACCTGGCTAAGAGCAATGTGGCAGTTTGAGAAGGCAGTTAGTGGGAGGAAGGGAAACAGATGTGTATCTTTTCAAATACCGCTGGCCATCTTCTTCACAGCAGAGTTATCTGTGCGGTCACTAGAATGGAAGGGAAGGGAAGGGAAGGAAGGAAGGAAGGAAGGAAGGAAGGAAGGAAGGAAGGAAGGAAGGAAGGAAGGAAGGAAGGAAGGATAGGGAGGGAGGAGGGAAAGGAGAGAGGAAGTGTGGAAGGAGGGAGGGAGGAAAGGAAAGAAAAGGAGGGAGGGAGGGAGGGAGGGAGGGAGGGAAGAAAGGAGGGAGGAAAGGAAAGAAAAGGGAGGGAGGGAGGGAAGAAAGGAGGAAGGAAAAGAAAGGGAAGGGAAGGGAAGGGAAGGGAAGGGAAGGAAAGGAAAGGAAAGGAAAGGAAAGGAAAGGAAAGGAAAGGAAAGGAAAGGAAAGGAAAGGAAAGGAAAGGAAAGGAAAGGGAGGGAGATAGTGAGGGAGGGAAGGAGAGAGGAAGTGTGGAAGGAGGAAGGGAGGAAAGGAGGAAGAAAGGAAGGAAAGGAAGGAAGGAAGGAAGGATAGTGAGGGAGGGAGGGAGGGAGTACAGAATGATGTACTCCATGACCCCAAAAGAGATGACAGAGCTAAGAAAATACACCATGTTTCTACATTGAAGCCTCTCACGAATCCTGTCCTAATTCACAGCTGCTTTGCAAAACAACCCATCTGAATTTCCTGTTTGTCAAGCTCGGTGCCCTCCTAGAAATGAAATACTGAAATCCCTAAAACGATGTGCTCTATTTCTACTGTAAAATCTTTATAGCTAATGTGCTTTACTTGCTGGAGGCCCCAAGGCAGGGTGCACATTCCAGCCACACTAAGATGTGCTTCGCCCAAAGGACAATAGCCCAACATGGCTGATGAGGGGGAAAAGAGGGTGGGGGGGGGGGTTCACCCACTCTGAAGGAAAGCAGGAACCTGACGAGAAAATAAGAACCTCAAATATTATTGCATAATTCCCTTGGAGCGTTAAAATTCATTTGCACGGAATGCCTGGCCCAACCGACGTCTTTATCCTAGCCGACTAATTTTCTGCTTCCGAATGTGACAAAGGACCCCAAAACACATACATTTCGCTTTTTTTTAAAAAAAAAAAACCCAATCCGTCCGTTGAACTGCATCAGGAGTAGCTGCAGGTGTCCGTGTGGACTCTTAAAATCCCTCTGCTGTGCAGACGGAGGAAGTTGAACATCTCTGAAGGCATTGCATGGAATCCGGGCCGAGGTTTGACGTTGTCGTAGTAATGATGAGTTATAAATATCCCTGAGGGGTTCATGGGGAAACCCCAAAATCCAAATAGGTGCACCTCTTCACACAGCTCCAAGGCGGCCGTCACTAGGATCAGCCCTGTGGTGATACGCTTTGCCCGGACTCCTTGAGTCAGCCAGTAGCGTGAAACGTTAGTGAGATATCTGGGGTGGAAAAAGTAGACGGCCTTCTTGGATTCAAAGTCATCCAGGACGTACCTGACCCTGAGGGAGACGTCGGTATTGTGGGTGTTGTAGAAGGCAGGAAGCAACACGGAGGCGTTTTCATAGGCTTTCAGGACGTGGTAAAAAGGCCTTCTCCATTTCTCCAGCCTCTGGAACCTGGTGTAATTTGCCCGGAGGGGAGGAGCACAAGAGGAGTAAACAAAGAGTAAAACTGAGCGATCTAATACAACATTTAAATTCTCCTCTAATAAAAAGCGTGTTACAATTGAAGAGTTTTATGGTGGGCTTCTTGGGATCTGTGAGAGAGGAACGCCTCGTTTAAATGTCAACTGCCTCAAAGGCGTGGAAAAGGAAGGAAAAATCAGAAATGGTGGGTTTTTTAATCAAATGGCAGGGTCCTTTCCCCCCACCTCCCCACCCCACTTAAAGTCCGACTCTAGAACCCAACTCTGAGCCCTCTGGAGATTGAAGGTTTGGCTTCTGGGTCAATTTTCGGTTCCAGACACTATAAAATCAAGAATGAATGCTAAATGAATCTCCTTACCGTTCTCCAATAGAGGAGGATGCAAAACAGAACAAATGGAGCCATTGGAAGGAAAGAAGGAAGGAAGGAAGGAGGGAGGGAGGGAGGGAGGGAGAAAGGAAGGAAGGACTATGGGAAGGAAGATAAAAGAAAGAGGGAGGGAGGGAGGGAGGGAGGAAGGAAGGAAGGACTATAGGAAGATAAAAGAAAGAGGGAGGGAGAGAGGAAGGGAGGAAGGAAGGAAGGACTATAGGAAGGAAGATAAAAGAAAGAGGGAGGGAGAGAGGGAGGGAGGGAGGAAGAAAGGACTAGGAAGGAAGATAAAAGAAAGAGGGAGGGAGAGAGGGAGGGAGAGAGGAAGGAAGGAAGGAAGGACTATAGGAAGGAAGATAAAAGAAAGAGGGACGGAGAGAGGAAGCGAGGAAGGAAAGAAGATAAAAGAAAGCGGGAGGGAGAGAGGAAGGGAGGGAGCGAGGAAGGAAGGAAGATAAAAGAAAGAGGGAGGGAGAGAGGAAGGGAGTGTAGGAAGTTAGCACCCACCCCTCTCCTGGAAGAGTGAAATATTTTTAGGAAATATTAAAGGCAGAATATTATATTTTCCTGGATGAGAAATGGATAAGCATATTTTGAAACAACTCCCATCTTCCTGCCCCCACCCTTTGTCAATAGGCCATTAAGGCCTGGGCCAGTCTATTCTACATAACAAAGATCTATCTCCTTCAGGCACAGCCATAGTAGGAATTGCCAAATATCCAGCAAGATGGGATTAGCCCTCTACACAATAGTAGCAGAAACTCACCACATGTGACCTGGGTAGCACATTTGACATCAGCCAGCAAGGCTAGCTAAGACCCCCACCCCCTGGGAGTCTGACAACCAATCAGAATACTCTTTCTGGGCCCCAGGAAATTCAAAGCCAGAGAGAGCATAAAACCCGAGAACTCCCTGTATCCTTCCCTTTTCTGTTCAGGAACTCAAGCCATGTGATCCTGTCCACCATTAAACCATCTTTCCAAGCAGTCTCCATGTCTCCAGTGTCTTTGTCCCCACTTGGAGCAGAACCTACAAGGATGTTTCTTACAACAATTGGCGACCCAGATGGGACTCCAAGCTAACCTAACCAATGGACCAGGCCCAGGTAAGCATCCCTTGCTAGCAGCAGACCCATTGAGTCTGTGGGCATGTTTTCCTGGACCTTGGCCATTTGGAACTAGGTTTTAAAGGGGTTTTGAGTGTTGAGCTCAAAGGCTGCTTGGAAAGAAGGTGAGTACCTCTAAATTTTAATTTTAAAGCATGGAAAAGCATGGGAAATTTGTGTATGCTTGCATGTATGTGTGTTAGGGCCCTTCTCCCAATCACAGCTGGATCTTGCTTTCTCTGTGCATTTCCTAACCACCGAAAGACTAACAGTCTGGAGAGCATGGGGGTTTTGCCAGAGCACAGGACCTTCTGTTAGGGAAGGAGGAAGTGTGTGTGTGGGATTCCACCTGGAAAACAGTCTGATTTCACCTCTTTGAGTGACCTCTAGCCGCACCTCTGCCTACTGCTAGCTCCACCGAGCCATGATCAGTAGGATAGAGAAAGCAAGGGGGGGAAGCCAAATGTGAAACTTTGTGTTTTAAAGGAATGGAAGCTGAGTGAAAGCCAAGCATGTGAAGGGGGAGTAATAAAAAGTAGAAAAGTGAGTCCCGGTGTTCAAAGGAAAAGCAGCCCGAGGTGCGTGTGCACGGGGAGGTACTGGTACTAACTGTAGGGGCAGTGAGGTCCTCCCGGATCCCCTTTTTGGATTCGAAAAACCCAGGCAGATTTCCCGAAAGGAAATCTGCGTCCTTCTCAGAACCTTTTTTTTTTCTGAAAAACGAAGGAGAATCGCCCGGCTGAGCCAAAGTGAGCCTCACATTTCAAGGATCATGGGAAGCTGTAGCTCAAGGGCAGTGGAAAATCCCCTGGAAGAGTTGATTATGGCCTGGGACGCCAGGCGGGTGCCAGTCTTAGCTGGCATGAATAAAAGTGAATTGAGGAAATTGTGTAGTAATGGGTTAGGCTAAAAGATAACACCAGGAGACAAATTTGGCTAAATAAAGGTACTTAAAAGAAAAGGAATGTTGGGTTTTTTTGTTTTGTTTGTTTGTTTGTTTGTTTGTCTCTCTGTCTTCTATGCAACCACGTGGTATGTTTGTTAAGATTTGTGCCTTCCCTAATTTAACTGAGATTTATGGCGGGAATGATCAGTGTGTGTGTAAATCTCAGAGTTCTGTTTTCTTCTTGTCTTCCTTGTTTTATGTGTGTGTGTCTAAGTCTTTGTGCACCCTCGAGGTAATTGTAACTGTAAAATGTATCTGATCTCTAGAGACAAGAATTTTAAATTGTTAGAAAAGAAAAAAAAAGTTGAAGCAATGAAAAATGGGGGAGAGAGAGAAAAATAAAGAAGGAGCCTTTGCCCTGTGTTTGTCTGGCCAACAAATACAGATTAAAAGAGGACTTCTCATATTATTTCTGTTTTTTTTCTCTCTCCTTCCCTCTCTGTATCTTAAAGTAACTCAAGTTTATGAGGAAACATTTTAAGTTCATTTACAAGAAAAAAGTCAGTCTTGCATTTACTGTATGTGTTTAAATGGTTCTACCTGTTCATGTCTTTCCTGAAGCATGTGAATCCAGTTTCTTTTCTTATCTGTTGTGTCTCCATTTTGTTGAAACTGTTTTTTTTTTGGTTGTTGTTGAAACTGCATTATCTGTTTAGTAACTGCAATAATGTTGTGTTGGTTCTTCTCAAACTCTGCCTGCAAGCTATCTACCCCCCACCCATCTCTAATCCTGTTACAATGCCTTTCCTGGAAAGATTACCCACAAAAGGGGGGAGGGGACCCTGTCCTAATCCTAATCCAGGTCTTTCAGCCCTGCACCAAGGACTCTGCAACCTGTGGAAGCAGAGCACATGGATCCAGAGGCTGCCTCTAGAGGAGACCTTCCATCATGGTTTGAACCAGGAATTGGGTTTGAATCCAGTGTTCATTGAAAGTCAGCACAGCAATCAGAGTGCAGAGTGGAGCAGACCTTCCCAAGCCTGAGTGACCAGTCTTACCACCAAGCATGCCACCCAGCAGATGTGAAAGAAAAGACCCTGAGACCCTGAGTAAAGACTAAAAGACTCTTTTCAATCCCCAGAAGACAGCTGGAAAGACTATGGGGAGGGTGAAAATTCATTGTAAGGTTTTCTTTCTTGTCTCATTTATATTGTAATCAGTTTATTGTAAGAATTGTATTTGGGAGTGGTTGCCACAGCAAGTTATGTACACCTTAGATTTCTGTCTGGTGGGGAGGAGAAATATGTCCAAAATGTTTATATTGCCTGTATTTTAGAAGTAGCTGCATACACATGCATACACAGAGAGGCGCACCATTCAGAATTAGACTGAAACTATTCCCTTCACTTACCTCCACCCAAAACTTCTCCTAGATTGATTTTTGCTCTGCAGCACTAAAAGCCCAAGTAGTCATATCTCCCTGCTAATTCCATGGGGGAAGAGATAATCCCCCTCAGGCAATCCCCTCACTTGAAGAGATAGCAGAAAAGTGATATCCAAACCCAAGCCCTGACAGTGACTCACAAATGATGCTGCCCAGTTGCCCAGTAAAGAAAGATATATTGCACTGGTGGTCTCATGAGTAGAAGTTCCAGGGCTCATTGTGTGTAACACCAAAAAAAAAAAAAAAAAAAAAAAAAAAAAAAAAAAAAGGAAAGGAAAAGAAAAGAAAAGAAAAGAAGAAAAAAAGCCTGGATTGTACACTGGCTAACCTCAACTTGGACTCACAAATCCTGGATGCGCTAAAGTAAGAGCTAGGGCAGGTTCAGTAACCAACCCATGAAATGGGCAGCCTGTAATTTAAAGGAAAACCATGGCTGTGAGGAAAAAAAATTGGGACATGTGTTTGCTTAAACCTGACTGAAAGCTCACAGAAAGTGATATCTGAAATCTGAAATTAATTGGCATGGAAAATTGGATACTGTAAAATTTTTACCAGAACTTTCCCCTGGCTGCTAGACCTTCACGGTTGAAAGCTTTTGGAAGTCACTGAAGGAATCCTTTTCTGTTGCCTCTATCAATGCATTAGAACAATTAAAAGCACCTACCAAGTCTCCCTGATCTGATCAATTTTAATTTTAGTTTGCCAAGAACTTGTTTGAAAACTCACGTTTTGGAAAAAAAAAAAAGAAAAGAAAAAAAAGAGTAGGGATTGTAGGAAGTTAGCACCCACCCCTCTCCTGGAAGAGTGAAATATTTTTAGGAAATATTAAAGGCAGAATATTATATTTTCCTGGATGAGAAATGGATAAGCATATTTTGAAACAACTCCCATCTTCCTGCCCCCACCCTTTGTCAATAGGCCATTAAGGCCTGGGCCAGTCTATTCTACATAACAAAGATCTATCTCCTTCAGGCACAGCCATAGTAGGAATTGCCAAATATCCAGCAAGATGGGATTAGCCCTCTACACAATAGTAGCAGAAACTCACCACATGTGACCTGGGTAGCACATTTGACATCAGCCAGCAAGGCTAGCTAAGACCCCCACCCCCTGGGAGTCTGACAACCAATCAGAATACTCTTTCTGGGCCCCAGGAAATTCAAAGCCAGAGAGAGCATAAAACCCGAGAACTCCCTGTATCCTTCCCTTTTCTGTTCAGGAACTCAAGCCATGTGATCCTGTCCACCATTAAACCATCTTTCCAAGCAGTCTCCATGTCTCCAGTGTCTTTGTCCCCACTTGGAGCAGAACCTACAAGGATGTTTCTTACAACAGGAGGAAGGAGGGAAGGAAGGAAGGACAGCCAAGGAAAGGAAGCTAAAGAAAAGAAGCAAAAGTAGGAAGGGAGGGAGGGAATGAGGGAGGAAGGAAAGAAAAGCAAAGGAAAGCGAGACTACAGAAGAGAAGAGAACATGCGTGGGCTGAAGTCCATATGCATCCTTTCAATTGCACGCATTTTCCCTGATGACAAGGAGGCTCAAATGACTCTCATTTCCAGTTGCTATGAAATTACACAGTCAATTGCAGCTAGGCCAAAGAAGACACGGCTCCCTTCTTTCTCAGGCCTGCAAATTTCACAGAGGCTCAGGAGAGGGAAAGGAGGCTGAGAAACGACTAACCTTTCCATAATTATGCTGGGGTTGACCGTCACGACGTTAGTCTTTACCCCAACATCTGCAACGTATTTCCTCGATACGGGTGGCAAATTGCATCTATAGGAGAAAAAGGAGCGCGGGAAAAGATCTTAGGGATTTTTTTTTTTATCCTCCCTGTCCAAAACAAACACCATTTTACATTGTGCCTAAAACAGCCAATTGAGCTCAACCACAAGCCAGATGGGGACTCCGAGGCCATTGGATTTAGATGAAGGGATTTATTGATTGATTTCAATTCGGAAGTTGCCCAACCACAGACAGTTCTGGGCAGTTTATATTTTAAACTGTAAAAAGGTAAAGGTTCCCCTCGCACATATGTGCTAGTGGTTCCCGACTCTAGGGGGCAGTGCTCATCGCCGTTTCAAAGCCGAAGAGCCAGCGCTGTCTGAAGCCGTCTCCGTGGTCATGTGGCCGGCATGACTCAACGCCAAAGGCGCACGGAACGCTGTTCCCTTCCCGTCAAAGGTGGTCCCTATTTTTCTACTTGCATTTTTTACCTGCTTTCGAACTGCTGGGTTGGCAGAAGCTGGGACAAATAATGGGAGCTCACCCCGTTACATGGCACTAGGGATTTGAACGGCTGAACTGCCGACCTTTCGATCGACAAGCTCAGCGTCTTAGCCACTGAGCCACCGCATCCCTTATTTTAAACTGTATGGAACAATAAAACAGAAAGAAAATGGGGGGGGGGGGAGGAAGAAATATCCAGAAAAAATAGACTAGAATAGAATTCTTTACTGGCCAAGTGTGATTGGACACACAAGGAATTTGTCTTTTGTGTATATGCTTTCAGTGTACATAAAAAGACAAGATATACTCGTCAGAAGAATCACAAGGCATAACACCCAGTAACAGTCATGCAGTACGATAAGCAATCAAATCAAACTAGGAAAAGACAAAAGACATAAGAAACGCACCAAAAAAACAACCAATGGGAATTCAACAAAAAAAAAGGGTCTGGTGGCTCAGCAGACTAATGCATTATAATTAACTCCAGCTGTCTGCAATTACTCTAAGTTCGAATCTCACCAGGCTCAAGGTTGACTCAGCCTTCCATCCTTTCTAAGGTAAGTAAATTGAGGACCCAGTTTGTGGGGGCAATAAGCTGACTTTGTATAAAAATATACAAAAGTATGAAGGCTATTGCTTAACGCATTGTAAGCCGCCCTGAGTCTCCGGAGAAGGGTGGCATATAAATCAATTTTTTTTAAAAAAAAAACCCATCCTCAGGCCTGGAATAGCCAGATGTTCAAGATTTTAATCTTCCATAAGTGTCTATGGAATTCAAAGGGAATTGGACTTAGTCCACTTGTGGCTATGTAGGGATTCTAGGCTTGTCCCTCTTTTGACTCCTCCCACAAGTTGTGCTACTCCTCCTACACCAGGGGTGTCAAACACGATTTTTCCATGGACCGGATCATCTGTCCTCGAGGGGCTGTGGCGGGCAGGGAGGAGTCGGAAGGTACATGTGAGCGCAGGCCCCACCCCCGCCATCTGGACTGTATTCTGTGCGTACATGTGTACCCTGGAATAGCGTGGGCCAGGCCGAAGTGATGCGGGCCGACCCCTTACAATTTCCAGGACGGCCGCGCAAGCCAAATCCGATTACGTCTTGAGTTTGACACACCTGTCCTACACTAATACATTCTTTTGATCCTGCCGGGCAGTGCCCTTTTTCTTCCTTTAACTTTTTTTCCTTCTTTTTTCCTAATAAAGAAAGGAGAAAGAGCAATAGAAAAAAGTGAACGTTTTCCAAAGAGCTGGCAGTCTGTGGACTTTTTCCAAACCCTGGATGTGATACACAGTTATATAAGAAATGCCTAATTGGGAGCACTTTTTGCTTTTAGCCTGTAAGCAAGAGCCACATGGAATCTAAGCTGCTACTGCAAGGGTCCTTCTCAAAATATCTAAATAAATTCCAATTAAACCCCAAATCTACAGTATGCAGTATCTGTTTTCCTTAGATTGTTAAATATCTCCAATTACTGACATTGCCCTGGGAAATTGTACATTGGCTATTTTGGATAAAATGATCATGCAAGGCTTTGAGATATTTTTTTTTTTCAACTTTTATAATTATAATTTCCTTATCTCATCCTTTTCAACCGCATGGATTGAATTGTGTCTTTCTAACCCATTTTGAGGCTTTTTTTCAGCCTCAAAAAAAAAAACAGTTGGAAGCTGAATTTGTAATCAAGGCAAGGGAAGATTTGCAGAAACCAAAGTACAAGATATAGTTAGGGGATCCTTCTTTGTCATTCGTCTCCATGCAGAACATAATTTTCTTCTTTATTTTATGATGAAGAATACATTTTTGCCAATTTGGTCTAGTAGTCAAGTAAACAGGCTAGAAAGCAAGGGGCTCTGAGTTCAAGTCCTGCCTTAGCCATGAAAGCAGGCTGGGTGACTTTGGGCCAATCACCAGGAGACTGTGAGTTCTAGTCCCACTTTAGTCTTGAAAGCCAGCTGAGTGATCTTGGGCCAATCATTTTCTCTCAACCCAACCCACCTTACAGGGTTGTTGTCATCGGGAAAATACAAGGAGGGAGGTGTGTTGGGTATGTTTGCCATCTTAGGCTATTTTTAAAATAATAAAGGCAGGATATAAGTAAATGTAGCCTTTGCACACCAGTAGAACCTGTGCAGGCTTGCATACGCCACTAACATGGAAGTGTTGACAGGATTCTCTACGATATTTATGTCGAAAATCTAATAAAATCTGGGCTTTTAGGGGGTTACTTTAGGCAGTTTTTTAGCTGGTTGAGAGTCACGGTTGCAAAGAATTGTCTAGTGGCATCATGCGTGCAATGGAATCCGGAAGAGCCGCACGCATCCACACCGGCCACTTGCTCTCTTCCAGGTCCCAGCGCTCTGGCGCATGTATGCTCCAGTTTTGGCACTCGGTGCCAAAAAGGTTAGCCATCACTGCTCTAGAAAGAGTACAGAGAAGAGCAACGAAGATGATTAGGGGACTGGAGGCTAAAACACATGAAGAACAGTTGCAGGAACTGGGCATGGCTACTTTAATGAAAAGAAGGACTAGGGGAGACATGATAGCAGTCTTCCAATATCTCAGGGGTTGCCACAAAGAAGAGGTTAAGCCTTCTTCTTTTTTTTTTTTTTTTTTGAGTCTGTCATCTGTACCTCTATAACTGTCTGGTTTGGTTCTGCAACCCAACAAGACAGGCACAGACTTCAGAGGATAATTAGAACTGCAGAAAAAACAATGGCTATCAACCTGCCTTCCATTGGGGACCTGTAATCTACACAAGTCAAAAAGAAGGCTGGGAAAATATCTACAGACCCCTCGCATCCTGGACATCAACTGTTTCAAGTCCTACCCTCAAAATGACTCTATAGAGCACTGCACACCAGAACAACTAGACACAACGACAGTTTTTTCCCAAACGCCATCACTCTGCTAAACAAATAATTCCCTCAACACTGTTAAACTAGTTACTAAGTCTGCACTACTATTAATCTTCTCATCGTTCCTACCACCCATCTCCTCCCACTTAGGACTGTATGACTAATTTTGTTGCTTGTATCCTTACTATTTATATTGATATTGTTTCCTAATTGCTTATTTGTTTCCTATGACTATCATTAAGTATTGTACTTTATGATTCTTGGTGAACGTATCTTTTCTTTATGCACACTGAGAGTGTACGCACCAAGACAAATTCCTTGTGTGTCCAATGACACTTTGCCAATAAAGAATTCTATTCTGTTCTGTTCTGTTCTATATTTAATAGAGCCTCAGATAGCTCAACAGGCTAATAGCTAATAGCCTGTTATTAACATTTAGCTGTCTGCAATTATTGCAAGTTCGAGGCTCAAGGTTGACTCAGCCTTCCATCCTTTCTAAGGTAGGTAAATTGAGGACCTAGTTTGTGGGGGCAATAAGCTGACTTTGTATAAAAAATATACAAAAGTATGAAGGCTATTGCTTAACGCATTGTAAGCCACCCTGAGTCTCCAGAGAAGGGCGGCATATAAATCTAATTTTTTTAAAAAAAATTGGTTTCCATGTCTTCAAATATGCAGCACAGCTATTACAAAAACAAGAGGTAATATTGAGACGTTTGAATAAATTTGAAAATCTTATATCTCATGTAGGTGGTCCCTGACTTAGGACCACAACTGAGCCCACAGTTTCTGTCCCTAAGCGAAACCAAAGACAGATCCCTTGTGTGTCCAATCACACTTGGCCAATAAAAAATTCTATTCTATTCTATTCTATTTTCCAAAGCACCTGAGGACAGGACAAGACGCAATGGATGGAAACTAATCAAGGCGGAACCCAACCAATGGCTAAGGAGAAATATCCTGACAGTGAGACCAATCAATCAGCGGAATGGCTTTCCTCCAGAAGTTATGGATGCTCCATCACTGGAGGTTTTTAAGAAGAGATTGGACAACCATTTTTTCTCAAATTGTATAGGGTCTCCTGCTTGAGCAAGGAGCTAGAGTAGAAGACAACAAGGTCTCTTCCAATTCTATTATTCTGTTATATATATGGAACACAATATCGTTCAATGCATAAAATGATCAGAGGGTCAGCATTGACCAAGTCAATAAATTCATCAATTCAAATATAATCTCACAAATTATTTTACCATGTGAGGATTCCCTGAATTTTTGTTCGCTTGTCCACTCTTACAAAAAGAAATAGAATAACAGAGTTGGAAGGGACCTTGGAGGTCTTCTAGTCCAACCCCCTGTCCAGGCAGGAAACCCTATAGCACTTCAGACAATGGTTATCCAATGTCTTCTTAAAAATTTCCAGTGTTGGAGCATTCACAACTTCTGCAGGCAAGTTGTTCCTTATTATTTGTTCTAACTGTCAGGGAATTTCTCCCTTAGTTCAAAGTTGCTTCTCTCCTTGATTAGTTTCCACCCATTGTTTCTTGTTCTTATTGATATGCCATTGATCTCAGTAGAACGAACTCAATGAATATAAAATAAATGGATTTGATAGGAGAGGGAAACAGAGAGAAGGGGGATTAAGTTAACATTCTGTCCCAGCTTCTCAACCCTGATGTGATTCATGGCTCCATAATGCTGCGCCAATAGTCAACCATCAGGTCAATCCAACTAAACAACTAATGTCCCTCTTGTGTAACTTGGCTGTGTTTTGGAGAAAATAAGAAAAAAGATCCTTTTGCCTTCAGGCCATAGTTTCAAACATCACCAGCAAAAACGAGCTGAAATGGATCCAAGAATCAATTTTATCTTAAGTCAGCAGAATCAGAAATGATTTCCTGTCCTTTTTTCTTTAATTGTGTCTTAAAACTCTACATTAACGATCTTGGAAGAATTTGGGGCTCTTTTTGAGAGATAAAGCTAATGATATTTTTTTAAAAAAAAATAATTGAAAGTCGTTGTATACACTTTATTTATTTTGGGGGTTTTTTTCAATTACAAATTCTTTATCAAGAGGCTAAAGGCAGGAAAGCAGAAAAGCAATAAACATTAAAAATTGTGGGTTTTTTTTCCTTTTGCCTTTAAAGAATTAATCAGTTTGCAGGTATAAAGTTTTCCACTATTTAAACAGTTAAAGACATAAGCATGTAAATTCACACTTTTGTCTTATCATATCTCACTTTTGAAAATGTTTTGATCGCCCTAGTTAAGAACCCTAGTCCTTATGAATTCATTTCCAGTTGCTTCTGACTGTGTAAGACAAGGATGTCAAACTCGAGTCGTCACAGCATCGTCATGTGACATATTGAGACTTTCCCCCCTTCGCTTAATTGGGTGTGGATGTGGCCAACACGTGACATATCCAGCCCGTGGGCTACGAGTTTGACACTCCGGGTTTAAGAGCTTAGTAAATGAGGTGTGAAAAAAACCTTGAAAAGTTGCCTATACCTTCATTAGCAGCAATAGCAACACAATCATTTTATATAAAAATTCCAAGGAGATCATGCTGGACAATTACCGTAACACAAAATCGGCAGCGTCAATCTCCTGGCCACATCCGCTGTTCTTCAAAATTCCTCCGTTTCCAACCACCGCACATTTCTTAAACTGGGAACGAGAAAAGGGCATCTCCTGGAGCAAAGCGGAAGAAGCCAAAAAATAAGAACAATTCTTGGAAAAGTCATACACATTTATCCCAAAGGTGCTTTTTCAAGAGGCAACTGGACTTAAACCAGTGGTGAAATTCAAATTTTTTTTACTACCGGTTCTCTAGGTGTGGCTTGGTGGGTGTGGTGTGGCTTGGTGGGTGTGGCTTGGTGGGCGTGGCAGGGGAAGGATACTGCAAAATCCCCATCCCCACCTCACTCCAGGGGAAGGATACTGCAAAATCCCCATTCCCCCTCCACTCCTGGGGAAAGGATATTGCAAAATCTCCATTCCCTCCCCGCTCCAGGGGAAGGATACTGCCAAATCTCCACTCCCTCCCCATTCCTGGAGGAAGGATACTGCAAAATCTCCATTCCCTCCCACTCCAGGGGAAGGATACTGCAAAATCTCCATTCCCTCCCCACTCCAGGGGAAGGATACTGCCAAATCTCCATTCCCTCCCCATTCCTGGAGGAAGGATACTGCAAAATCTCCATTCCCTCCCCACTTCAGGGGAGGGATATTGCAAAATCTCCATTCCCTCCCCACTCCAGGGGAAGGATACTGCAAAATCTCCATTCCCTCCCCACTCCAGGGGAAGGATACTGCCAAATCTCCATTCCCTCCCCATTCCTGGAGGAAGGATACTGCAAAATCTCCATTCCCTCCCCAATCCAGGGGAAGGATACTGCCAAATCTCCATTCCCTCCCCACTCCAGGGGAAGGATATTGCCAAATCTCCATTCTCTCCCCACTCCTGGAGGAAGGATATTGCAAAATCTCCATTCCCACCCCACTCTGAGGCCATTTGCCGGTTCTCTGAACTACTCAAAATTTCCGTTACCGGTTCTCCAGAACCTGTCAGAACCTGCTGAATTCCACCCCTGGGCTTAACAGGAAGTCCAGCTGCCTTTTGAAAAAGCACCTTTGGGACAACCATAACCTGGATGGCTGAGAATATCCATAGACCCGTGATGGCGAACCTATGGCAGAGGTGCCACAGGTGGCACGCGGTGCCATATCTGAGGGCACACGAGGGTTGCCCTGGCTCAGCTCCAGCACACATGTGCCCACCGGCCAGCTGATTTTCAGGCCATCCGGGCCCACCGGAAGTCGGGAAATGGGAGGTTGTAAAAAAAATGCTTTTAAAAGCCTCTGACGATCCCAGCTGAGTTGCCTGATCGGCAGAGGCTTTGTTTTTACTTTTAAAAGCATTTTTTTTTGGCCAAAGAGGTTATAGAAAAACTGTTTTTAAAAATAAAATAAAATAAAAAGCCTTTGATGATCCGGTCCGAACCGGGAGCATTTCACCTCTGACCACAAGGTATCTCTTCCAGGAGAATGTCAGACAGAAATGCATATAAAATAAATTTTAAAAAACAGATAGATCTTTTCTGGGGAATCTTGTAGGTGGGGTGGGCGGTTGCTTGGTACTCTCTGAGTTTAGTGGTTTTCTCGCGGATATTTTATTACCAAACTAGGTAACTTCATCAGTGCGTTAAGGAGGTAGCACTAAGCATGTTATCTAGCTTGGTAATGAAATCTCTGTAAGAAAACCACCAAGCTTAGAGAGCAATAAGGATCCCTTATTTTCAACCCTGAGCTACAGGTATTCTCTTCTATCAGTAATCTTGTAGGTGTTTTCTGCAGTTGCCCCTCAATCTTAGGAAAAGATGTGGCCTCCAGAAGTCATGGGTGCTCCATCACTGGAGGTTTTTAAGAAGACATTGGACAACCATTTGTATGAAATGTTCTAGGGCACGGACCCCCATGTTTTGGGCGCTAAGGACAGGTCCCATGGAGGGTGGTTTTTCCATTGGCCGGGGTAAGGTTTCACATGTTGCCTGGATCCCACACGTGTGCAAGATGGGCCTTGCACAACCTGGCTGGGGACTCCTGGTCTAGGGTCTCCAAAGGGGTTGGAATAGAAGACCTTCAAGGTCCCTTCCAACCAGTAGTGAAATTCAGTTTTTTTTAACTACCGGTTCTGTGGGCGTGGCTTATTTTGTGGGTGTGGCTTGGTGGGGTAATGTGACTGGGTGGTCGTGGCCACTTTTTTTTTTTTACTTTTAAAAGCGTTTTTTTCTACAACCTTAAGAGGTTGTAGAAAAAAGGCTTTTAAAAGCCTCTGACGATCCCAGCTGAGCCACGCGATCATCAGAGGCTTCTTTTTTTTATTTTTAAAAGCATTTTTTCGGCCAAAGAGGTTGTAGAAAAAATGCTTTTAAATGTAAAAATGTCTTTAAAAGTAAAAAAAAAAAAAAAAAAAGCCTCTGATGAGGTGAGTGGGGTAAGCGAGCAGCGACCGGGCCAGGGACCGGTTCGGGGGCGTGGCCAGCCAATGTTATTACCAGTTGTCCGAACTACTAAAAATTTTTACTACTGGTTCTAGCGAACCGGTGCGAACCGGGAGCAACCCACCACTGCTTGATGGGTATGGTGTGGCTTGGCGGGCGTGGCTTGGGAAGGATACTGCTAAATCTCCATTCCCTCTCCATTCCAGGGGAAGGATACTGCAAAATTCCCATTCCCACCCCACTCTGGGGCCAGCCAGAGATTGTACTTGCCGAACTACTCAAAATTTCTGCTACTGGTTCTCAAGTACCTGTCAGAACCTGCTGGATTTCACCCAGAGGTGGGTTTCAGCAGGTTCTGACCAGTTCTGGAGAACCGGTAGCGGAAATTTTGAGCAGTTTGGAGAACCGATAGTAAAAATTCTGACTGGCCCCACCCCCATTTTTCTCTGCCTCCCAAGTCCCAGCTGATCAGGAGGAAATGGGGATTTTGCAGTATCCTTCCCCTGGAGTAGGGAGGGAATAGAGATTTTATAGTATCCTTCCCCTGCCACGCCCACCAAGCCACGCCCACAGAACCGGTGGTAAAAAAATTTGAAACCCACCTCTAATTTCACCCCAGCTTCCAACTATGTTGTTGTGTTATTCTGCTTTAAGATGATGCAGAAGTTCCATTAGTGATCCTGCACAGTACAAGCCAAATCCTATTTGAGATTGAAACCAAAATACCCCAAAGACCTTTTAGTTTTATCCTTTAAATTCCCAATGCAGCCTTCCATAACTGATACCTGCCACATGTGTTGAACTGTGATACCTATCAATCATCCAGCATCTAAAGCCAACTCCAGCCAAGTGGGGGAAAGTATCTTTTGAGTCATGGCACTCCTTCGATGCAATGCCTTCTTGGACTCATCCGGTATATCATAGAGTCATGCTGATGCCTTATTATTTTTTTTTAGGTAGTTAGGAAACCAATTTGGAGTAACTACTGATTTTTATTTTTTGTAAAGAAAAGTTAACTACAAATTTAATATTTTTTTTAAAACATTGATTCTGGAAAGCTGTAAAATGGATTAAAGAGCCCAATTAATCATAAGAATCCTTCTCATGGGAAAATGCTGTTGTTTTGAATTCTTTAAAAAAAAAAACCATAATAGAATGGGACTTTGAAACTTGGGCACTAGAGGGAGCCCGAAGGAATTATAGACCACAGTTAAAAGATCACAACACTTAAAGTTGATTTACTGATACAGAATGAAGCAAGATACTTTAACATCGGGTGTACTGAGAGATATTTGTGAATCATAGATCCAAAAGTTAATTTTAACAGTGTCTGCTGTTCTATTCTGACTGTGTATGAAAAAGGAATAAGCTTTACCAGACAAGATAAACATTGATCTGGAACAGTGGTGAAATCCAATTTTTTTTACTACCAGTTCTGTGGGCGTGGCTTGGTGGGTGTGGTATGGCTTGGTGGGCCTGGCAGGGGAAGGATACTGCAAAATCCCCATTCCCTCCCCACTCTGGGGCCAGCCAGAGGTGATATTTGCTGGTTCTCTGAACTACTCAAAATTTCCACTACTGGTTCTCCGAACTGCTCAAAATTTCCACTACCAGTTCTCCAGAACCTGTCAGAACCTGCTGGATTTCACCCCTAATCTGGAAGTAGATTTAAAAATGATAGACAACAGCAATTATACGGAAAAAGCTATTACACCAGCTCGTATCTTAATCATTCAAAGGAATATACAAATAAATTAAAGAACAACCTGGATAACAAGTTAATGTTTAAAGACTTAAAAACAATAATTTAAAAAAACTTAATGTAATTCAGAGCATTGTGTGAGTGTAGCCACTGCTCAAGAAAGTTGGAATTTAAAAAATTAAAAAACCCATAATGTAACAGCCAAAATGAAACTAGCTTGGATTGCATGCATTTAGGTAAATCTATCTAGAATTTTTTAATTAGCTATTCAGCCACTGTGAACTGTCAGGTTAACAAAACTGAACTGAATTAAATTGAATAATCTTCATGGTCATTTTCCTGATTTTGTACACACACCTGAGAGGTCGCTGACATTAAAAGGAATGTTATTAAAAATCATTTGCTAACTATAACAAAACGGAGCCTCTCCAGCAAGAAGAAATAGACAACAAGCTTACAGGCTTAAGATTTCATCTCTGCTGTATTTGATGTCACATTGCTGGAAAAAAAAAAATTGCGGGTGACCTTGGCAGCTGATGATACCAGATTAAGAAGGGCCAAGATGTTGACTCAGGGGTGTTAGAGAGCAGCTGGATTCTTGCAAATACAGAAACATCTTACATTACTACTAATGCATATATTATTTATATTTTATATATAATGCATATATTAGTATTAAATAATAATAATAGTATTATAATATAATACTAACGCAGTGGCTCAGTGACTAAGACACTGAGCTTGTCGATCGAAAGGTCAGCAGTTCAGCGGTTCGAATCCCTAGGGCTGTGTAACGGGGTGAGCTCCTGTTACTTGTCCCACCTTCTGCCAAACTAACAGTTTGAAAGCACATAAAAAATGCAAGTAGGAAAATAGGGACCACCTTTGGTGGGAAGGATTAGTGTTTGGGGCTTTTGGCGTTTAGTCATGCCGGCCACATGACCATGGGGACGTCTTCGGACAGCGCTGGCTCTTTGGCTTTGAAATGGAGATGAGCACCGCCCCCCAGAGTCGGGAACGATCAGCACATATGTGCGAGGGAAACCTTTACCTTTACGCATATAGTCCTCACAAGTCTTCACTTAGTGACTATTCAAAATTAAAACGGCACTGAAAAAAGTGACTTACGACTGTTTTTCACATTTATGACCCTTGCAGCATCCCCATGGTCACATGATCAAAATCTAGACAACTGGCTCCTATTTATGACAGTTGCTGTGTCCCGGAGTTGTGTAATCCCCTTTTGTGACCTTCTGACAAGCAAAAGTCAACGGGGAAGCCAGATTTATTTAACAATTGTGTTACTAACAACTGCAGCGGTTCACTTAACAACTGTGGCCAGACAGGTTGTAAAATGGAGCAAGACTCGCTCAACAACGATCTTGCTTGACAACAAACATTTTGGTCATAGGACGATCTGTAGTTCATGAGTTTGCAACAATGTGATTTTAAAACATAATTAAAGCAGGCATGGCACAGTGCTCGTAAAAGAAAATACCGTAAACAATCCATTAGGACTGTGAGGTTAGCATGGAAGATTGTTTACAGGCAGCTAAACAGGTGGCAGATTTAATATGTGCTACATTTCTGGGTAATCCCCTGCTCTCCAAGAGCTGGAAAAATATACTGGCCTCTCTACCCACCCAATTAACCACGGAGGCAAAGATATTAGTCAGTCTTCTGCCACAAAGTCAACTGCAATATATGCTTTCCCCAGGTCAGGGGTCTGCAACCTTAAATACTCAAAGAGCCATTTGGACCTGTTTCCCACAGAAAAGAAAACACCGGGAGCCACAAAACCTGGGTGGGCGTGGCCAATTCGATGTCACTCACTTCCACCAGTCACAAGACATTCCCCTAGCCACGCCTACCCAGTCGGTCATTAGGGCAGAGAACCAGTTGTTAAAAAACACCGGGAACCACAAAATCCTTTTGACATCTCTCTCTTTCCCCTCCCTCCCTCCCTCTCTCTCTGTATCTCTCTATATCTCTCTTTCTTCCCCTCTCTCTGTATCTCGCTGTCTCTGCCCTGGCCGCTTCCCCACCATTGCCCTTACCTTCTCAGGCCAGGCGAGGAGTGACTCGCGAGAGGTGGGGCCAGCCAGTGGTGGGATCACCTGACAGGGAGCCACAGCAGAGGGCCCAAAGAGCTGCATGCGGCTCCCGAGCCACAGGTTGCTGACCCCTGCCCCAGGTAGAAGAAACTTAGAACCTAAAAGCCAAATGGCAGAGAAAGTCTGAGAACTGAATGCTAGATACCGGAAAATGATTGGAGTTATCTAACTCAGGATGTCAGACCCCTACTTCCAAATAAAGACTCTAAAGCAAGCATTTTTCAAAGTTCTATTTACTAGAATAGGTTAACTGGCACATCTGGGAAAACCCGAATCTGAGAGGTCCAGGTTTTCCCTCAGTAAATCAAAAACCCCAAAGCCATCCCTACATTCCTCAATCGATCACATGCTCTAATCAACATCCGTCCCATCTCGAGACATCACTCCGACCACTCCTTCTCCAAATGCAGGATCGTCCTGACCTTGACCGACAGGAAGAATCCTATTATGTCTACAGACAACCCCTCTACTAAATTCCCCCTCCTACTTTCCCACACAGGAGAAAGTGGCAGCATGGAAGCATTTAGCCTAATATGGCTTCCAAAGCTGACATAGGGGTCTCCAGACTTGGCAATTTTAAGTCTTGTGGGACTTCAGCTCTCAGAATTCCTCAGCCAGCCACGATTGAGGAATTCTGAATTGGCTGAGGAATTCTGGGAGTTGAAATCTGGCTGAATGGCTAGCTGGGGAATTCTGGGAGCTGAAGTCCACAAGTCTTAAAGTTGCCAAGTTTGGAGATTCCTGATGTAACTCACGGAGACTTTGGGGGAAAGTAAAATTCTAGATAACTTCAAAATGAATAATATGAAAGAGGTGGAAAGCAAAGGTAAGGCATTCTTCAGAAGACAACAGATGGATTAATCAAGTCCTGGTTTGAACATTCCTCTGTTTCCTAAATAAACCACAGTAGACTGGAGTCACACGACATCAAAACAGAATAAATTCCATCATCATGTGATGTAGAGTCGAACTCAACCAATAAGTTAGTGGATCAAATCTCCCTTCAGCTATAAACAGATTCCATGTCCTTATTTAAATTATGTTGATAGGCCATTTTCCACATGGATAGGATAACTCACTGATGTGCTGTGCTAAATATAAATTATGCTGCCTATCTCTTGATATGCAGGAATGAGATGGCAGGTGACAGACTAATCAGAGCAGCCATGAAGGAAATCACAGCAATAGAAAATCAACATAATTCAGATCTTTTCTCACTTTTCATATCTGCTACAAAATCCAGGTTAATGTCTTTAACCACAGGGATCAGAGCTACAGGTAATCCTCAATTTATGACTGCAATTGAGCCCAACATTTATGTTGCTAAGTGAGAAATTGCAGTCACCACGATGTAAAAAAAAGATGTCGAGACTCTAGAAAGAGTGCAGAGAAGAGCAACAAAGATGATTAGGGGACTGGGGGCTAATATACATGAAGAACGGTTGCAGGAACTGGGTATATCTAGTTTAATGAAAAGAAGGACTAGGGGAAACATGAGAGTGTGAGAATGGATGGAAAGTTACTCTTTTATAAAATGTATCAGAAGAATTATAAAATACTTTTAAGTCCATAATTCTTACTGCAAACGTCATTGGCAAGGTCAAATAAAAATCACAAATGATAAAGAGCTAATCACTGTGTGTCAGCTCGATCTGAATGTTCAAGGAAGTAAGCCCACGCTCCGGATAAATGGTAAAGGCAAGATAAGATAGATCTTGTTGTAACAAGGCAGGGGTAATCACATTTTGTCATAAACACAGAATGTAAGAGATCTTAGGCGCGTGACGTGACATATATTCTGTGGAAATGTATAAATGCATGGTGTGAAACTTGAAAAGTGCGCTTCATGATCTCAATCCAAATTGGGAAGGGACATGGAAGCCTGCCTTTGCAAATGCAACCCAATAAACTTTCTTTGTTTGTACATCAGAGTTGTCTGTCGAATTAGTACAAATTTTGGATGTTTTAAAACCTCACAATAGCAGTATTCCAATATCTCAGGGGCTGCCACAAAGAAGAGGGAGTCAAGCTCTTCTCCAAACCACCTGAGGGCAGGACAAGAAGCAATGGGTGGAAACTAATCAAGGAGAGAAGCAACTTAGAACTAAGGATAAACTTCCTGACAGTTGGAACAATTAATCAGTGGAACAACTTGCCTCCAGAAGTTGAGAATGCTTGAACACTGGAAATGTTTAAGAAGATATTGGACCATTTGTCTGAAGTACTGTAGGGTTTCCTGCCTAAGCAAGGGGTTGGACTAGAAGACCTCCAAGGTCCCTTCCAACTCTTCTATTCTATTCTATTCTATTCCATTCCATTCCATTCCATTCCATTCTATTCTAAATTGGTTAAGTGAGTTTTACCCCATTTTACGACTTTTCTTGCCACATTTGTTCAGGGAATCCCTGCGGTTGTTAAATTAGTAACCCGGTTGTTAAATGAATCTGGTTTCCTTAAATGAGTCTGGACATTGCAACCATCCTAAATGTGGTCAGCATCTAAATGTAAATCACATGATCATCAGTATCCTGCAACGGTCATAAGCCTGAAAAATGGTCATGTCACTTTTTTTTCAGGGCCATTGTAACTATCAATGGTCACTAACTGAACTATTGTTCAGTTCACTTAGGACCTGGGTACCTACGAGACCACCTTCTGCTACCGATAGCCTCCCACTGGCCAGTTCGCTCTCACAGAGAGGGACTCCTCAGGGTGCCATGGGTCAAATTATATCGACTGGCGACCCCCAGGGGGAGAGCCTTCTCTGTGGGGGCTCCTGCCCTTTGGAATGAATTGCCCCCAGAGATACGTAGGATCCCCGACCTCCGTGCCTTTCGCCGTGCCCTCAAGACCCTGCTATTCCATCAGGCGGGGCTGACCATTTAAATGAATTTTAATTCGGTATTTTAAATCCTGGGGTTTTTAACTAAATTGGGCCAAACTGTTTAATATTTTTAAATTTTAAATTTATTGTGTTTTGTGTTTTTACTTAGGCTGTGCACTACCCTGAGTCCTGCGGTATAAAAATATGAATGAATAAAGAATAAATAAATAAATATTGTAAGTCAAGGACTACCTGTACTTACAGAGAATTATTTTTAAGTCAACAAAGGTACCACACCTTAGGAAACATTCGGAATACTTCGACGTTGATATGGAAAATGCCGCTGGTGTCCACTTCATATTTCAGGTCAGTTCCCAGGGGTGTGTTCTTTTGTGTTGTGAAGAGGAAAGCTGGTGCATTGCAGCATCTGGACAGAGTAGACCTATGTGAAGAAGAAGGAAGGATATACATGAATCGTGGTGGCGCAGTGGTTAGAGTGCAGTACTGCAGGCTACTTCTGCTGACTGCCGGCTGCCTGCAATTTGGCAATTCAAATCCCACCAGGTTTAAGGTTGACTCAGCCTTCCATCCAGGGGTGAAATGCTCCCAGTTCAGACCGGATCACCCCATCCGGTAGCAATGGCGGCGGGTGGTTCGGAGAACCGGTAGCAAAAATATCCGTGCCCCGTCCCCCATACCCAGCTGAGCCGCACAATCATCAGAGACTGTTTTTTTTTTTTACTTTTAAAAGCATTTTTTCTACAACCTCTTCGGCCGAAAAAATGCTTTTAAAAGTAAAAAAAAAAAGCCTCTGATAATAGCGCAGCTCAGCTACGATCGTCAGAGGCTTTCAAAAGCATTTTTTTCTGCAACCTCTTAACGTTGTAGAAAAAATGCTTTTAAAAGTTTTTTTTTAAAAAGTTGGCCACGTCCACCCAGTCACATTACCCCCACCCCCATTACCAAGCCACACCCTCAGAACCACTAGTGACAAATTTTAGATTTCACCCCGCTTCCATCCTTCCAAGGTGGGTAAAATGAGGAGCCAGATTGTTGGGGGCAATAGGCTGACTCTGTAAACCGCTTAGAGAGGGCTGTAAAAGCACTGTAAAGCGGTATACAGGTCTAAGTGCTATTGTTAAGTGTTACCTACTGCTGTCAAACACAATAAAACACACTTAAGGGCAGCCAGCTAAGTGTAGCAGGCTTAGTGAGACAGACAAACACAGGATTCCTCTAGAGAAGGACTAGGGGAGACATGATAGCAGTGTTCCAATATTTGAGGGGCTGTCACAGAGAAGAAGGAGTCAATCTATTCTCCAAAGCACCTGAATACGGACAAGAAGCAATGGATGGAAACTCATTAAAGAGAGATCCTTCCTCAAAATGTGGACAAATTTCCTGACAATGAGAACAATCAAACAGTGGAACAGCTTATAGCTGTGGGTGCTCCATCACAGGACGTTTTTAAGAAGCGATTGGAAAGCCATTTGTCCAGAATGCTATACGGTCACCCTGCCTGAGCAGGAGGTTGGACTCGAAAGACCTCCGAAGTCCCTTCCAACTCATTTATTCTGTATTCCTCTGTTTTGGCTAGATAATCTGTCAACTAGCCTCAGATAGCTCGACGGGCTAGATAGCCTGTTATTAACACCCAGCTGTCTGCAATTATGCGAGTTCGAGGCCCAAGGTTGACTCAGCCTTCCATCCTTTCTAAGGTAGGTAAATGGAGGACCCAGTTTGTGGGGGCAATAAGCTGACTTTGTATAAATATACAAAAAGTATGAAGGCTATTGCTTAACGCATTGTAAACCGCCCTGAGTCTCCGGAGAAGGGCGGCATATAAATCAATTTTTTTTAAAAAAATTGTATATCCTGTTCTATTGTTACACGCCATTATACAGCTTGTCAATCTTTGTCCAATGCACAGATGAATTTCTGTAGGGATGAAAGAAATACCCTTCCCCCCTTCATCTCAATGGAGTTAGCAGAAGACCCAAGGTTCAATCCCCAGATTTCCAAGTCTCCAGGGACTGGAGGCTAAAACATATAAAGAACAGTTGCTGTCCGAAGATCACAAAAGGTGATCACATGATCTTCAGACAGTGCAATAGTCATAGCTTCGTGCCAGTGGCCAAGCGTCCGAATTCTGATCATGTGACCGTGGAGATGTTGCACACAGTCGTGTGAAAAATGGTCACAAATCACTGTTTTCAGTGCTGTGGTAACTTCCAATGGTCACTAAGTGAATGGTTGTAAGTCAAGGACTACGTGTACTGCCTTAATCATATAAAGAACGGTTGCTGAAACTGGGTATGTCTAGTTTAATGAAAAGAAGGACCAGGGGAGACATGATAACAGTGTTCTGATATCTCAGGGGCTGCCACAAAGAAGAGGGAGTCAAGCTCTTCTCCAAAGCACCAGAAGGCAGGACAAGAAGCAATGGGTGGAAACTAATGAAGGAGAGAAACAACCTGGAACTAAGGAGAAATTTCCTGACAATGAGGACAATTAATCAGTGAAACAACTTGCCTCCGGAAACTGTAAATGCTCCAACACTGGAAGTTTTTAATAAGAGAAAGGATAACCATTTGTCTGAAGGGGTGTAGGGTTTCCTGCCTAAGCAGGGGGTTGGACTAGAAGACCTCCAAGGTCCCTTCCAACTATTCTATTCTATTCTATTCTATTCTATTCTATTCTATTCTATTCTATTCTATTCTATTCTATTCTATTCTATTCTATGTAGAAACGTGAAGTCTATCTGAGAACATCAAGAGCAGATGTTTGACATTAGGTAACCCAGTTTCGTCCTATCTGGTGTCTCTCAGAACTCCCAGAATTCCAAACCCAGCCTATCTCAATCCCAACACATTTAAACCTGCTATGTTGGAGGAGGCACAGCTCAGAGGAACTATCATCTGATTCACTGACTTGGTCCTGTAATCAAGTATGGTTTGTTGAACACATCACATTGGCTGGGTCACTGTTCCTATGTCGTCTGACTGGTTTTAAATAAAATATAGCCAGGCAGATTTGCTCACAGTAGTAGAAATGAATTAATTTATACTTCTGCCTGGAGCTGAAAAAAACAATAAAACTGGGTCCTCAATTTACCTACCTTAGAAAGGATGGAAGGCTGAGTCAATCTTGAGCCTGGTGAGATTCAAACTTAGAGTAATTGCAGACAGCTGAATGTTAATTACAGTGCTTAGTCTGCCGAGCTATCCAGAGTTGTAAGGGACCTTGTAGGTCATCTAGTCCAACCCTCCCTCCTGCCATCCAAGCAGGAGACCCTACACCATTTCTGACAAATGGCAGTCCAATCTCTTCTTGAAAGTCTCGAGCGATGAAGCTCCCACAACAATTATCCATTTTCTCTGTCAAGATGTAGTTTGGGGCTAGGGATTCGATCAGGTTTTCTAACCTCTCTTAGCCCTAGGTTCACCCCATCTTACTTGAAGAAGTTGGCCTCCGTGATATTCAGCTCCCATTTGCAGATCTGAAGATTCTTCCACCTTTCAAACAATTCCGTCTGCCTCGCCCTAAAATAGGCAGAAAGAAATGGTCACCTTAGAGCTGAATTCCAAAAGTAGCAGCATCTACATCCCAATTTTGACAACGAATGCAACCCTGTCCTGGTCAAGATAGAGTATCTGAGTATCTCTATACACACATACACACACACACACACGCACACACAAACACACTCTTCAAAAGCAAAGAAAACCACAGGATACCCAATATATACACATACTGTCATGTCCCAGATATTTCTAGAGGGACGCTGGCATTTTGGTGGGAGGAAGGGGGAAAGGAATGGAGTGGTCTGTCTATGAAGTTTCTGCTTCCAGTTTCTGTTTCTGTTTCCTGCCTTACTGTGTTAATCTTTATATGAAGTTTCTGTTTCCCTATAATGATCTAGTGTGGGAGGGTTTTGGTTAGCATTGCTTTAAAGAGCTGGTTTTAAGTGAAAAGCTTCAGTTCTTGCCTAGACCTCTTGTTATCACAAACGTTCCAATAAAAGCTCTTTTTGGAACAACTGCAGTTTCAAGAGTCCTGCTTTCTTGGGAAGATTGGAGAGGCAAGACCTTACACATACATACATACATACATACATGTATATATGTGTGTGTGTGTATATATGTGCGTATCCCATATCCTATGGTTTTCTTTGCTTCCTTTGCCTGTCAACAAAAGAATATTCCCATAGCAAACTTGGCAAGAGTCAAGCTTTCTGATTGGACAAAGATAACTGATGGCTTGTCCCAAGTCCAGCCCTTTTTGTTTCTCCATCATTTCTTTGAAAATGCCTTTCTGCCTATCTTGCCTATCTGATCTTGTAATCCTAGCAGATGCTGGGTGAACACTAGCTCTCCTGCATGTTGGAGCAGACTATGAGCTGACTTACACCTGCTGTTGGTTCTACCTCACCGTTACTCACCAACCCTTACAGGAAAACCTTACACCAGGGCTGGTCAAACTCAAGGCCAATGGGTCGGATTCAGCCCATAGGGTGCTTAAATCCAACCCACGAGGCCGGCCTGGAAATGTCAAAGGACCGGCCCATGGTGCCTCTGCCAGGTAAAACAGGCTGGCAACTCAGAAGCAAGTTAGGGAATCTTCCTTTGAGGCTCCTGCTTTTGTTAGGGCATCAGTAAGAACCCTGACATGGGCTGCATGCCCCCCCACCCCCGTGGCCTATTTTAGGCCTCCCCGGCCTCCTGCAGCACTCTGCCAACCAAACACTGGCTGGCAGAGTGCTACTGGAGGCCAGGGAGGCTGAAAACGGGCCGCGCAGGGGCCTAGGAGACCTCCACATGGCTCATTTTTGGCCGCCAGAGTGCTGCAGGAGGCCAGGGAGGCTGAAAACGGGCTGCACAGGGGCCTAGGAGACCTCCGCATGGGCCATTTTTGCCTGCCAGAGTGCTGCAGGAGGCCGGGAAGGCTGAAAACGGGCCACTGGGTGGCCTTGGGAAGCTTCCGTGTGCCCTGTTTTGGCCAGTAAAGTGCTGCAGGAGGCGTCAGTCGTATCTGCCCCACGGAGGAGAACTACAATGCTGATCAGGCCCTCAAAGAAATCTAGTTTGACACCCCTGCCTTTCACGTTCTGAGCATCCCTGTAAACTTGAAAACAACCTATTCTGGACAAAAAAGGGCTGGATTTTGCCACGCCTTCGGTTCAGCGTTGCCTAGGAGAACAGGAATGAACAGGTCCTACTTACACCGTCAGAATCTTCAACTCCATTATTTCCCGCCTTAGATCCAGACATTTTGTAGAGTTGTAGTCAAAAGGACCATCATAATATTCAAAGTACCTCAGGAAGAACAAATGGAGATACAAAAATAAATGTCAGGTCTCACTGCTTCTAGCATCATCTTCACACAACTGGGTGCACTTTCCGAATAAGTTTGTCGACCAATCTCATAAGTCCCACTCATCTAACTATAGTTTCTAGAGCATGTACCCGTGATGGCGAATCTATGGCACGTATCAGTGGGCACACGAGCTCAGCTCTGGTGGGAGTTGTTAAACGGGCCGTTTTTGGCCTCCGGAGCACCTCTGGAGGTGTGGGGAAGGCTGTTTTTGCCCTCCCCAGATTTCTAGAGAGGCCCTGGAGGCTGGGGACAGCAAAAAACGGGCCTTCTGGTCCCACCGGAAGTTGTTAAACAGACCGTTTTCAGCCTCCGGAGTACCTCCGGCAGGGGGGCGGGCAGGGAAGGCTGTTTTCATCCTCCCCAGACTCTTAGAGAGGCCCTGGAGCCAGATGAGAAAGAAAAACGGGCCTACTGGGCCATCACGTTCGAGGAGCGGGGGGGGGGGGTGTTGCACACATATGCAGGAGTGGGGCGCATAGAATTATGGGTGTGGGCACGCGTGTGTACGACACCTGCACCGCACCCCCCGCTCATGGCACATGATGGTATAAAGGTTACCCACTACTGGCATATACAGTAGTCTCAAAAAAGGATGTTGAGAAGAGCAACATAGATGATTAAGGGACTGGAGGCTAAAACATTTAAAGAACGGTTGCAGGAACTGGGTATGTCTAGTTTAATGAAAAGGTAGACTAAGGGAGACATGTTAGCAGTCTTCCAATATTTAAGGGGCTGCCACAAAGAAGAGGGAGTCAAGCTATTCTCCAAAGCCCCTGAGGGCAGGATAAGAAGCAATGAATGGAAACTAATCAAGGAGAAAAGCAACTTAGAACTAAGGAGAAATTTCCTGACAGAACAATTGATCAGTGGAACAACTTGCCTCCAGAATTTGTGTTCCAACTCTGGAGGCTTTTAAGAAGAGATTAGACGTACATTTGTCTGCAAGGGTGTAAGGTTTCCTGCCTGAGCAGGGGGCTGGACTAGAAGATCTCCAAGGTCCCTTCCAACTCTGTTACTCTGCTATTCTGTTAATGAGGAAATGGACAGGCTAGTGAAGAAACAGGCCCACCCACCCACCCCCAAAAATGCAACAGCTTTGTTCACACAAATTCTTCCTTTGGTTACCAAATTAACCCATTTTCTGAGTTTGCAAAATGACCCAGAACCATAAACTATCCACTGTTTTAATGCTGTAATCCACCCAGAATTGTTTCTATATATTAAAATGGGTGGCAAATAAACTTAATCAATAAATGTGAATAAATATGGGCTGGATCTGAAGCACGCAAGAAACCTAACCAGGTTCAGCCTGGGGAGGGGGGTTGCGCGTGTGCGTGCCCACACCCACAATTCAATGTGCCCCGCCCCCCTCGTGCTTTCCCCGCTTTTGGCACATGATGGCACAATGGGCCAGGTATGCCTGCTTTTCACCCTCCCCAGGCTCCAGAGGCTTTCTTGGAGCCTGGGAAGGGCGAAAACAGTCTTCCCCACCCCCCAAGAGGCACTCCAGAGGCTGGAAACAGCCCGTTTCCTGACTTCCGGTGGGATCAGAAGGCCTGAAAATCAGCTGACCGGCACGCGCATGCATGCTGGTGCTAGGGCAACACTCGCATGCCCACAGATATGGTGCCATGTGCCACCTGTGGCACAGGTGCCATAGCTTCGCCATCCAGGCATTATATGAACAATGCTGATGCTTTTATAGTCATCTCAAAGACCTGACACAGTTCATTAGTCTACCGATAATCCTCAACATATGACCACAATTGAGCCAATTTTTTCTTGTTGCTAAGCAAGGCAGTTGTTAAGTGGGTTTGCCCCATTTTACGACCATTCTCGCCACAGTTGTTAAGCGAATCAGTGCAGTTTTAAGTTAGTAACTCAGTTGCTAAGTGAATCTGGCTTCCTCAGTGACGTTGCTCGTCAGAAGTTTGCAAAAAAGGTGATCACATGACCCCAGGACTCTGCAACCATCTGAATTTTGATCCTATGACCAGGGAGATGCTGCAATGAAAAATGGTCCTAAGTTATTTTTTCAGTGCTGTTGTAACTTCAAACGGTCACTAAACAAATGGTTGTAAGTCAAGAACTGTCTGTATTTGCTCCTAGAGAGACCGGAGAAATCTTGCCTGGAAGAATCTGGTTTTCTATATTTCATATATTTTTCCTGTCAGTGAATCATGTACAAGTTTCCCTGTCAATTAAATTAAATTAAAATGAAATCAACTATTTAATATTCCAGATTAGTCTATTGTTCTTTCAAACTGACAGAAATCTGAACAGCCCAGCAGCTGAGGCATTTTACAAAATGAATATCGGATCATATATTTTAAGAAAAGCGACTGGCACAAGGGAAATAATAACTGAGAGCCCCAGACAGTGATGGATAAATAAAGAGAATTTTGCTTCCTGTGGCTCACTGTCTCCAGTTCAATTTCTCATTTTTTCTGCGCGAAGGTTATTAAATACACAAAACTGCAGTAGTGCTAATGACTGGAAGGGGCCCACAAAACCAAAATATACGTATCAAATTCATCTGTGCATTGGACAAAGATTGACAAGTTGTATAATGGCGTGTAACAATAGAACAGGATATATATACTGTATTTTCCTGCGTATAAGACTACTTTCTAACACTCAAAAATCTTCTCAAAAGTTGGGGGTCGTCTTATACGCCGGGTCTCAGTCTCCTGTAACCAGGCAGACTAGCCCATAAGGCTCTGACGAGCCTTAAATGGCTCTGGGGAGGGTTGTCTTATACGCCCAGTCGTCTTATACGCCGGAAAATACGGTAATTTTTTAAAAAAAATTTGATTTATGTGCCGCCCTTCTCCGAAGACTCAGGGCGGCTTACAATGCGTCAAGCAATAGCCTTCATACTTTTGTATATTTATACAAAGTCAGCTTATTGCCCCCACAAACTGGGTCCTCAACTTACCTACCTTAGAAAGGATGGAAGGCTGAGTCAACCTTGAGCCTGGGGAGATTCAAACTGGTGTAATTGCAGACAGCTGGATGTTAATTACGGTGCTTAGTCTGCAGAGCTAAACCAGGCTCTGTATTTGTCTGTCATACTACAACTACAAAAAAAGAAACGATGCCTGAAATGTATGTCATTAACCAAAGCAATTCCAGAAAACTCAACCAGATAGCCTGAAGTAGCAGCTCTCTCAGAAAAGTAAGACAATCTTGAAACTTTTACCGCTATTTAGCACATGGATGAATGGACAAATACAAATAGGATCTGACCCAGGTACCCATGTTCTATATATTTTTAAATATTCACACTTCTCAGGAAAAAATAATAATTCGGAATGCATCCCTATACAAGTGCACTTATTTTCCATAAATATGCAAACCTGACTTGCAAAAATCTGGAATCCCACCATAAGTGGTTTTGGACTTACAACCATTCATTTAGCGACCAAAGTTACAACGGCACGGTAAAATGTGACTTATGCCTGTTTTTCACATAACAAGCAAAGTCAATGGGGAAGCCAGATTCACTTAACAACCGTCTCGCTAATCTAGCAACTGCCGGGATTCACTTAACAGCTTTGGCAAGAAAGGTTGTAAAACGGGAGCAAAACTCACTGAACAAATGTCTTACTTAGTTAGGGACAGAAATTCTGGGCTCAATGGTGGTCGTAAGTTGAGGACTACCTGTATTCCACTTTCTTCAGCTATTGAGGACTTTTAAGGTTGGATTCCTCTTGTCTCTACATCAGGAGCATCCAACCTTGGTCATGTTAAGATTTTGTGGACTTCAACTCCCAGAATTCCCCAGCCAGCCATGCTGGCTGGCTGGGGAATTCTGGGAGTTGAAGTCCACAAAATCTTAAAGTGACCAAGGCTGAACACCACTGCTCTACATGGAAAGCATGTGCCATATGATGCCTTCCTGGATCATCTCAAGAGTCTGTTGCAGGGCTGGCACCCTTCCAGGGCTGTGCCCCCAATCTCTGTACCTGCTGCCTGCGCCACCTCCACTCCTCAGAGCTCCGCCATCCATGAAATTGGAGCTGTTGGTCCAGTTTGCCCGCTCGTCATCACTCTGCCAGCTAAAGTGCGGCTCACTAGCAAAGAAACAAGGCAGTTGGTATCTCACATCATTATCTCCGTCCTATTTAGCATTGGCTAGATACAGGTAGTCCTCGACTTACAACGGTTCATTTACTGACCATTCAAAGTTGCAACGGCACTGAAAAAAGGGACTTACGGCCATTTTTCACACTTATAACCATTGCTGTGTCTCCATGGTCACCTGATCAAAATTAAGATGCTTGGCTCATATTTATGACGGTCGCAGTGTCCTGGGATCACGTGATTCCCTTTTGTGACCTCCTGACAAGCAAAGTCAATGGGGAAGCCCGATTCACTTAACAACTATGGCAAGAAAGGTCGTAAAATGGGGCAAAACTCACTGAACTGTCTCGATAAGCAACAAAAAATTTGGGTTCTGTTGTTGTCGTAAATTGAGGATTACCTGTGGTCAACACAAAATATTTCTCAAGACAGAGGAATCCTGAATCCTGCACAGATGGCTGGTGGACTTCATTCAATCAACATTAATGCAGGGAATATGTAACAGGAATATGTAACTTTTCCCCATTTCTAGTGCCTTTGAAGGAGCCTTGGTGGAGCAGCGGACTAAAGCGCTGTTAAAATAGCACTTAGTTGCCAGCTGCCTACAATTACTGCAAGTTTGAATCTCACCAGGCTCAAGGTTGACTCAGCCTTCCATCCTTCCGAGGTAGGTAAAATGGGGACCCGGATTATGGGGGCAATAAGCTGACTTTGTATAAAACAGAACACCGCTTGGGGGGCGGGGGCGAAAGCCCTACTGAGCAGATATATATAAAAGTATGAAGGCTATTGCTTAACGCATCATAAGCCGCCCTGAGTCTCCGGAGAAGGGCAGCATATAAATCGAACCAATAAATAAATAAACAATTAATTTAGAAAGACTGGCTGACACATTGTTAAGAGGAGGCATGGCCACAGCTCACTGGCACTCATGAATATTATGGTCTGGATTTGAAAATCAAGAGAGTGAAATGTAAACCAGCTGCAATCTCACTTGAGTCAGATAGGCTGCCATTAGCCAATGAGTTATCTGCCTGCCTGCCTGCCTGCCTATCCATCTACTTACCTATCCATCTATCGCTTTCATCTGTCTGTCTGTCTGTCTGTCTGTCTGTCTGTCTGTCTATCTATCTATCTATCTATCTATCTATCTATCTATCTATCTATCTATCTATTTGTCTAAAATGGTGTAGGGTTTCCTGCCTAAACAGGGGGTTGGACTAGAAGACCTCCAAGGTCCCCTCCAACTCTGTTATTCTATTCTATTCTATTCTATTCTATTCTATTCTATTCTATTCTATTCTATTCTATTCTATTCTATTCTATTCTATTCTATTCTATTCTATTCTATTCTATTCTATTCTAATTCTACTGCACTCTACTCTATCTCTCCATCTCTCTCATCTATCTGTCTGTCTTTATGTCTCTGTCTGTCCTTCTGTCTATCTATCTATCTTCTCTTTCTATCTACTTATTTACATACCTTTCGTCCATCTATCTATCTATCTATCTATCTATCTATCTATCTATCTATCTATCTATCTATCTATCTATCATCTATCTATCTGATGTAGGGCATAAAATACATCGATAGCAGCAATAGAGATATTTGGAAACAACACATAATAATAATATAATGCACAATAAGATGGAGATGTATTGTCAACTTTGTAAGGTATAAGCCAATCGGTGCTAGTTTTCTTCTGAATTTTGCAAAGCGTTATCCTGGAGACGCTCATTTTATGTCAACCTGGAAGGAATTGATCATCTTTTCTTAGGCGCAAATGATGCTTCTCACCAATAGGACATCAGGACAGCAGGAGCCAACGGCGTTTGTTCTTGGCAACGCAACAGTGCTCCAAAACTGCATCTGTGCTCTCTAGTTCTGCCAGCCATTTCCCTTGCGATGGCTGCCAACTCTTTTCCACTAGCAATTAAGAAGCAGGTTGTGCATAAAACAGGGGAAAATGTTTAGTTTCAGGACTCAGAATAAAAAGTCCACTTGAAACTTTCTATCCAAAGACTTCAAATGGTGTGCTCTATCTCAAGTACAGATAGTCCTCGATTTACACATGGGTCGTTTAGTGACCGTTCGAAGTTGCAGTGGCACTGAAAAAAGTGACTCATGACAGTTTTTCACATTTAGTGAGCATTGGTGGCGCAGTGGTTAGAGCGCAGTACTGCTAGTTGCCGGCTGCCTGCAATTTGGCAGTTCGAATCTCACCAGGCTCAAGGTTGACCCAGCCTTCCATCTTTCTGAGGTGGGTAAAATGAGGACCCAGGTTGTTGGGGGGCAATAGGCTGACTCTGTAAACCGCTTAGAGAGGGCTGAAAAGCACTATGAAGCTGTATATAAGTCTAAGTGCTATTGCCCTTCCTTCCTTCCTTCCTTCCTTCCTTCCTTCCTTCCTTCCCTTCCTCCCTCCCCCCCTCCCTCCCTCCTTCTTTCCTTCCTTCCTTGCCATGGTGGTGCAGTGGTTAGAATGCAGTACTGCAGACCAACTCTGCCCACTGTCTGGAGTTCGATCCTGACTAGCTCAAGGTCGACTCAACCTTCCATCCTTCTGAGGTTGGTAAAATGAGGACCCAGATTACTGGGGGGCAATAGGCTGACTCTGTAAACCGCTTAGAGAGGGCTGTAAAGTACTGTAAAGCGGTATATAAGTAAGTGTATTATGACTGTTGCACCATCCCCATGGTCACGTGATCGAAATTCAGATGCTTGACATCTGATTCATATTTATGATGGTTGCAGTCATGAGGCATTCGTTAACAAATGCCTCATTTAGCAACAGAAATATCGAGCTCAGCTGGGGTCATAATTTGAGGATTACCTATATTGTCTTTTACCCCCAAAAACAAAACTTAAAGGGGATACAAGTTCATTGCAATCCGTCTCAAGGCTGGTGCAACTTGTACAGGTCGTCCTTGCTTAACAACTAGCTGCTTGGCAACTGTTCAAAGTTATGACGGACCTCCCCAAAGTTACTTATGACCAAATTTCAAAGTTCCAATGACCACGCACATGACCTGCAGTCATGTGATTAGATTTTGGGGCCTTGGCAACCGACTCGTGGCCGCTTATTGTATCCCACAGTTCAATGGTGAAATCTAAAATTTGTTACTACCGGTTCTGTGGGCGTGGCTTGGTGGGGGGGGGGGGTAATGTGACTGGGTGGGTGTGGCCAATTTTTTTTTAACTTTTAAAATCATTTTTTGTAAAAAAAAAAAAAATGCTTTCAAAAGGCTCTGACGATCCCAGCTGAGTTGCCTGATCGGGCAGAGGCTAAGCCTCTGCCGATCAGGCAACTCAGCTGGGATCGTCAGAGGCATTTAAAAGAAAAAAACCCTTTTTTTCTTTTAAATGCCCCTGATGATCCAAGCTGAGTTTTTTAAAAAGCCTCTGCCGATCAGGCAACTCAGCTTGGATTGGCCGAAGCATTTAAAAGAAAAAAAGTGGTTTTTTCTTTTAAAAGCCTTTGACGATCCCAGCTGAGCCGCACGATCATCAGAGGCTTTTTTTTTTTTTACTTTTAAAAGCATTTTTTTTGGCCGAAGAGGTTGTAGAAAAAATGCTTTTAAAAGTTAAAAAAAGCCTCTGATGATTGTGCGGCTCAGCTGGGCATGGGGGGGGGGGGGGGGGACAGGGATTTTTGCTACTGGTTTTGCTACCACACGCCTCCATCGTTACCGGATCGGGCGATCTGGTCCGAACCGGGAGCATTTCACCCCTGCCACGGTCATGTGACCACAATTTTTGGTGTTTTTTGCCAGTTTCTTACATATATTTCCAGTTTTCAGCAAAAAAAATCAATTGATAAAAAAAAACGAGTTCGCTTAATGACTGCAGTGTTTGTTTAACAACTGAAGCATTCACTTAATGACTGTGGCATATGCTTAGTGGCAGTGGTGAAATGTAAAATTTGTTACTAACGGTTCTGTGGGCGTGGCTTCGTGGGGGGTAATGTGACTGGGTGGGCGTGGCCAACTTTTTTTTTTAATTTTTAAAAGCATTTTTCCTACAATCTTCCTGCAATCATCAGAGGCTTTTTTAAAAAAACTTTTAAAAGGATTTTTTTGGCCAAAGAGGTTGTAGAAAAAATGCTTATAAAAGTAAAAAAAAACAGCCTCTGTGTGATTGTGCGGCTCAGTTGGGCATGGGGGGGGGGGGCAGGGATTTTTGTTACCGGTTCTCTAAACCACCTGCCGCCATCACTACCGGATCGGGCGATCCAGTCTGAACTGGGAGCATTTCACCCCTGCTTAGTGGCCACTTCAAGAAAGGTTGTAAAATCATATTATGACCTTTTAGCAACTGCCACCACCTATGAGCATAACTCTGGGCTCAGTTATGGCTGTTAGTCGAGGACTGCATGTATATCAGCCCATTTCAAGCCCACTGTTTTCAATGATTGGAGCATTTTAAATGCTGCCACTCAAAAGAAATTTTATTTTTTACAAAACCATGCTTTGAGCCTGTAGCACTTCCTATGAGCCTATCTAAAAGCAGTTGCAGATCGTCAAATGGAGGTGGAATAGAAATACAGCTGTCTAACGAAAATACATGACTGCAAACATCATTCGCCCAGTATCCATCCTTATTTTTATTTTGCTCAAATATTTACACAGCAAGGAAGAACTACATATAAGAATGCAAACACCTTTGAGGAATGACGTATGAAGGTGCCCGAGACAAGAACCATTGCAAAAACAACACATGAAAAAATTTTCTTGCCATTTTTAAAGAATTCTGCAGAATGTCAGGACAATCATCATCTTCATTTAACGACCCCATAATCCCTTGCGGGGTGGAGTCTGGGCAACTGAATGGAGCAAGCAGATTGTTTTAATGGCCGGATGCCCTTCCCTGTTGCCAATCTGGAGTTTTGTTCAGCAGATATAGTCTCAGTGTGCC